>CAKAOJ020000415.1:365000-392500 GCA_916701645.2 Sebastolobus alascanus | reverse complement strand
CAAGCTAGAAACTAAACAGTTTGAACTAAGACCTCCTATTTGCAACGTCGGCAATAAAGTGACTTTTAAATAATTTGTCAAACTGAAAAACAAATGCACAAAGATGTCAGAACTTCTCTGACTATGCTTAATTCAAAAGTTTCCTATCAATTTGTTAGATCAGTCTGCTCACTTTCAGAAGATGTGGGTTAAATCACAATGAAATACTGTATAACTAAATGTGCAATAAATCCGTAAACTGGCTTACATTACAGTACAAACAGACAGTTTATACCAAAGTAGAAAATGTTTTACATTGTTTTTTTGCCTTTAATGTTAAGTATTTTAAGAAAATAATTGACATACACTAAGGGGAGGATAAATTAAATGAATTCTCCACAAATATGCAGCTGCATTTGAAAATTAAATCTGGGCATCAAAACCTCTTTTACTCATTTTCAGCCCACCACCACAAAAACAATAAACTTCTTAGACGATAGTGCTACATTTTAACTGCACGTACTCACACCATAAACAAAAAAAAGCTTTGGTAAAGTGGCAACAAAAAGGCAAAAAGAAAGGAAGCAATTTTATCTCAACTGCAAGTGGTTGTTAGTGGATAAACATGTCAGTTACATTCACGGAAAAATGACAGTAAATCTATGCTGGCAACAGAAAAAGGCATGGTTGATGATCCTCAGGCGACAAACTTGTTCTTGGTTGAGGAGCCGCTCTTTGTGGCCGTGTCTGCATGTGACTGGTATCCGATGATCACTTGTTGTGGAACGCCTAACCTCTCTTTGTACACACGCCTAAAAAAGGCAAAAAGAAACACATATTGCATATTAAAAAATGCACATAAGACATTCAGACTCTATAACATACATACTCCTCGCTAAGGTTATCTCTATCACTGTATCCTGCTGTAGCAAACTAGTTTGCTGAGGCCGTCCAATGATGGGGTTTTTCTGCCCAGCTGTTAAAGGGACTGTTCACCCTTAAATCAAAAATACATATTTTTCCTCTTACCTGTAGTGCCATTTACCAATCTAGATTGTTTTAGTGCGAGTTGCCGAGTGGTGGAGATATCCAACCGTAGAGATGACTGCCTTCTCTCCAATATAAAGGCTGAGTGCCATCTAGTTCCATTATATTGGAGAGAAGGCAGACATCTCTACGGCCGATGTCTCCACCACTCTGCAACTCACACCGAAACAATCTAGATTGATAAACAGCACTACAGGTAAGAGGGAAAATATGTATTGAACTATCCCTAAATGGGTATCTACTACTGTACTAAAATTTAAGTAGCTCATTTCAACTATTGGGGTGAAAATATTTAAAGTAAAAAGAACCTTACATAACCTTTTTAAATGTATAAAAAGGGCTATAAGACATTTGGGCTATACAGGTAGATATTCTCTCTCACTATGACAGTATGTATTGTTGATTTTCTTTTCGACATCTTAAGATTTGTCATCAGAAAGTGTGGCAGCTTCAGGTCACCCTATGTGTGTGATGGCATCTTTGTTTTCGTAGTCTGTGGTCCATATTGCCATTTTGTCTCCTTTGGCTCGGACGTTAATGACGGCTCCGCACACATCGTCGCTGTAGTTGTCAAAGGCTTCACCCACGAGACACAAGAGCTGCAGGAAAAACAGACATTATTTCTGAATGCTTTGTTGTTGGGGAGCAGCTAGACACTGATGGGCCTTTTTCAAAGCAGAAATGTTGACCTGTCACAGTACAAAAAAGCACAGGTGTTACTGAGAACATTAACAATAGTTCCGTTCTGTTCAAATGTCACAGTAAGTCATGACAGCGTGACAGTGAGCCAACATGCATAATACCAAGACCCTGAAACCAAAGCAGCAAAAATAGAATTCACTCATCATTAATTCTATTGTGCATTTCCTGCTGTGCCAAAACGTCTTCCCTGACACAAGCCTAAAAATACTAAAAATGGTATAGTTAAAGTAACAAATACTCGACAGGACTGAACATACCGTCTCCAGCCAGAACCGATCCAGGTCTGCTCTACGCTGCTGCTTGGACAGAGTTATCAGCCAGCGGCCACCTCCTCGGTTCCGTACATCCTCCCACATGGGCTCAATCCCATCCTGTATCCATATAAAGGTCAAAGATCACAACACTTTAAATAACCCAATGTATACATAATGAACGATGGCTTTGATTTGTCAGTTTCCCTTTAGATTAGGATAGGAGCAAACAGCACACATATCATCAACACTAATTAGATAATAATGAAAGTAGTTACGTTTCATTCCTTCAACCGCCTTCTTGAAAAGGTCAGTGCTGTGATATTTGCGCATATCCAAAAACCCGTTGATATCCAAGTCTTTCATAATGTTTAAAAGTAGGTGTGTTTGTCCTTCCCACCAGAAATGTACACTTTTCTTTTGGGCATGCATCTCTCTTTGATTAGCCATGTAAACAGCTTAGTAGGAATATTGTCTTTTTCGGAATAAGGCCAAAAAACTATTTTGGAATATTTTGTGCATGTATACGTAGTCAGTGTAACCCTGTCCAGTTCCCCTGAGTTAACGTGAATATCTATTAACAGTGGAAGCTAAGATAATTCACAGTTTTAAATGGATATATTGTAAAAAGCTGAAAGACAGTGATAAAAGCATGCTTACCTTAAACAGTGAGTAGTCACAGCCAGACATCAAGTTACTTGACAGCTGAATGTGATTGTATAATCTACGAAGGAAGAAGGATATTTTATGTTCAACAGAATTCAACAGAAAACCTTTTGGCAGCCTGGCTGGAAACACGGGTGTAATATGAATTGTAACTTCCCGCATTACTAACAATTGAAATTGATCACAGATCAAATATAGCCTGTTTCACAGTATATACAGTAGACTGGCACAGATGTTAAAGGTAATAGAGATGTTCCGATATAATTTTTTCCTTCTCGATTAGTGAACTTGCGTATTGGCCAATACAGATTACCAATCCGATACCAGTGTGTTAAAAAGAAAAATATATATATTATTATTTTTCAACAGCTACTAACCATCAAAACTAAAGCCTTGCATACTGTACACGTCACCGTTTTACCGGTGGGATTTTCCAGTGTAAAATATTGCCAAATTGCTGACAATTTGCTAGCTCTGGCTAACGTTACACTCTACTAGCACCTGCCTGATCAGTACTGCGCATGTGCAGCTCTCAACAGAGATGAGAAAGAAGCGAGACGGCTCACTCGTTAGCTACTTCCATCATCAGCTCCGGAAAAAAAAAAACATCGGGCAGGTTGTACAGATCGAGTAGCGAGTGACACATGTTGTTGTTCCTGTGTAGTGTAAATGAGCGGATAAATGACATGTTAATGTGATACTGGATCGGTTCATTTTAGGCTGTATCGGAACAACTCTGAAGGTTACAACAGGAACAAAAAACTATATTTTAAGAGCTATTTTTGAAAATGTTACATTGCTTTTTGGTGGAGGGATGTAGGTAACTAAATTAAGATGATTCATATGGTCTCCTGTATCAGTTAATCCACGATGTAATATCCTAGCAGTCAAATTTACTTTTCTCCTCCAAAATGGTGGAACAAATTTTATTATGAATAGGTCTGATGTTGGCGAATTCAACAGCTTTTAGTAGAGTCACGTATAGCAATAATATACTTACGCCCAGAAGTCTTCCACGGTGTCAAATTTGGAGATGAGACGTACGTTGGCTTGCCATGTTTTGCTTTTGTCATTCTTGAAAAACCAAAGGGCCCACCTGCAAATCAAAGAAGAGTTAGATCAGAAAAACTGTAGGTTTTCCCTCATAAGTCATGTTGCTCATTAACAACTCTTTTCACTGGAAGAGATGCACACATTTCCTATGAAACTATTCTACCTGATATTGAGATGAGATATACCTGCTTGACTCTGTTGTGAAAAAGGGGAAAAGAAGAGAATATAGCTGTGGTCTTACTTGTTTTGTAATGGATGCTTGATGTATGCTTCAGGACTCATAACCTTTTGAATGACTGTTTCACATTTTTCCTTTTTAGGATTAGCAGGAACTGAAGTGGACACCTAGGAAACAAAAAAGAGCAAAGTTGCATTAAAAATACTTTCAGAGAAATGTCAAAAAATGCTTGGGTGTTTTTGGGTTATGTTTCTTATGTGCCATCTGTGATAACAGCTACTGGCACTGTTATGCTGTTTAAAGTAGAAAGTAGCTGCGAGCACGGCTCCAAATCTTGGGTGCCCGGTAGTAGGAAGAACGGAAGAAACAAAATCACCGGCACTCACAGATGAAAGGTCTTTCTTAGTTTATTTTGGGCAAAAATACAAACAGGTTTCAGCTATAAGCCATCATATAGCTGAAACATGTTTGTCTTTTTGCCCAGAATAAACTAAGAAAGACCTTTCATCTGTGAGTGCCGGTGATTTGTTTCTACTGTTATGCTGTTTGTAATAATCCAACTTGTCTGTAGTTTTATCGTCATATATTTGAACTTTTTTTAAATTTATTGTTATGGTCATAGGTGTGATACCTTAAGAGTGTGTGAGGAATGTGTGTGAGAGTGGATTGAAGACTGGTTGTATTTTTATTTATAGAGTAGAGTAGTTAAGGAGAAGTTAGCATACATGACAAAGCACCTTGTGACAGTCATGTACGTTTAATTTTTTTGTATTGTTCCCTTTTTTGTTTTGTTGTTTTACTTTGTGTATTTCTGCACTGCTTCTGTGCATTTGTTTGAAATTCAGACCAAACTAATTTCCTTCTTTAGATAAGTTACAAAGTTAACATTTGAATCCTTTTTTTACCCTTGTTCATGAGACTAATATCAAACAATTAAATATGATACATTTAACCCAGTCTCCATTTACAGTGAGGACTTTAGTAGCTAATGTCCTGAACAAAATGAAACATCTTTTTTTTTTTTTACATATCATTTTCGCTGTTTCAGGTTGTTTAATTGGCGTTCCAGTGATCCAACGTCTTACTTACAGCTTTAATTAGCAAAAAATAATGATTAGAAGTTCGAAGTTCCCATCAGACGGTTCACTGGGTCACGATAAAGGGAGCGACGCGTGCGAACATCAGAGTTCATCTCACAGTACCGACTGAGTCATCCACCCGGTCTACACGGTGCTTTAACCGGGTGTTTTTTTAACAGTGTATAAAAGCATAGCATGTGAAGCTGAAGCCCAAACTGAATGCATTAACGTTAGATATACCGGTGTGTTGCAGGACACTCACCACCAGAGCGGTCGCCATCTTCCTGGAAATCACTCTCACTATTTTTGGCGTGTGTTAAAATACCTGATTGGGCCATCTGGTGCTCTACACAGCGCATGCGCAAGAAGATGGCCAAAAGTACATGTTGATCCCAGGGGGCTGTGGGACACAATGGCATCTTCCTCCAATTATTGATTATTGATCACATGCATGAGTAGATTATAAACAATCAAGCATTGATCTAAGATAGTAGTATCTGAGATCTTCAACACATACCTCTGTGCAATATAAAAAACAAAAATGCCTGTGCAATACTTGTATATATTTACCATACACCAATATTTCCTTTATTATTATTATTATTATTATAATTATTATTATTATGCTGTATATTATTGTAAATACACTATTATTTTTATTTTATTTTTACTTTATTTTATTATGATATTCTTTGCTACTTAACCTACTGTTTCTTTTCTTAATGGAGCTTCCCAGCAAAAACTATTTCACACGATTGTACCTGTATAACCGACGTGACAATAAACATCTTGAATCTTGAATCTTGAATCAATTGTCCTTGAAGTAATAACAACAGATCAGATGAATTAAATTACTTTGGTTGAAAATTGTGTAATAGATGTACTTCAAGTAATAGTATAGTATAGGCTATTTAAGACCATCATCTTGAACTTTCTTTTGTGGCTTACAGAACAATAAAAGTGAATGAAATGTTTAGGATGCGTTACTCTTTTTGCAGTCTAACTGAATATTCCTTTATATTGTCAATGTGTTACATGTTGTCTGGGTGACAGGGTGACCCAGAGAGCCAAGTTGTTACCTGCAATGCCAGGAGATCAGGTCTATTTGTATAGCCCTTGATTAGAATCACAGTCTAAAAGGTCATCTCATCTAATTAAACACGGAACATCCCCTCAAATAATAATGGTAAAATGGGCACAAAAATGAGATAATACCGATTAAAAAATCCATGACATGCTACACAACCTGTGGTTGTATATTTGGGGAAAAAACATTCATATTTTGTGTAACTACTTCTTGAATTGCACATGCTATGTATGTACAAGGCCAGCTAGGAGTGCAGGCACCATAGTGTGCTTGATAATTACTGTACTGCATTTTGGGGTAATATTGCAATAACAAAAAGTAAACCCATGGGCCATTCTCAGTCTGTATACCACCCCTGTTGAAATATGTTATAGGCCTAATATATTGTGCCCATAAATAGTATACATATAATTCCTCAACGTGCAGGCTTTGGGGAAATGTGCACTGATAAACCATGTTCCTGTTGGTGATAAACAGTAAATCATGAGGTTAACACATGAACAGAAAATCACCCTGATTGTGTGATTACAACTATCTTTTACTCAGGATGAAGCTTGTGATCCTATCAGGTCGTGGTGTGCAATCTCAAAGACTGTGATGACCTTACCAAAAGTCAAAGTATGTACAATATTTAAGTATGTATTCAAGATGTTTTCACTGGAACACTTGTTCTTTTTCTATACTGCATTATGTAAAACATATTCTTAATTATTTATCATATTAATGTGTATATTTTATTGTGATATTCAGTGTGAGTACCAAGTATGAATGTGGTACTGTATACTGTAACTGAAGTAATTACATGCTGTTTTCATGCTATGAACTCTTGGAGGAGTGACTAAATGGGGCTGAAAGGGACTCATTGTTGACTGTTCTAACTAAGAGCAGCAGCCAAATGCCTTTATACATAAATATGTTTTCCTATAAAACATCACATCAGTCAGCAAATAAGCAACAAAAAGTAAAAGCAGAAAAATTAATTTTGAAAAAATTGAATGACACTTTTTTGTTTCAAACATGTCTTCTGCTGTTACTAAAAATAATGTTCTACTTCTGAAAGTTAGGTCATCAAAACAAGTGCAGAGAAGAACATTAAGTGCTGCAACTGTGGAGGGAGATTATTCAAAGGCCGGATGTGAAGGATGTCAATGCTTTAGGCACTTCAGAAGGTCAGCACTGTGCGAATGCTGGAATGAGAGAAAAAAACAACATAATAAGGTTAGGATATATAAAAACTAGAGTCAACAGAACAGCAGAAAACAAACAAAGTAAATGAGTTGATTCTCGAATGACTGCATAAATGAAGTGTTCTTCTCACCTCTTTCCATCGTGCATGAGGTCAAATCCCTCATTGATCTTCTCAAAGGGAAGAGTATGGGTCACAAACTCATCCACCTTCAGCTTCTTATTCATGTAGTCTTCCACCAGTTTAGGAACACTCTCCACACTCTTCCACCCTGGGGGTGAACACCAAAACCAGTTTAATAACTAATTATTTCATTTAAGCAAAACTAAACTGAGTAGAACTAATGTTTCACCAAAAGGCCTTAGGCAAGGTATTCCAAAACTAAAAAAAGATATAAACAGCTGCTCAAGGTTGACTTGGTAAAACTAAACATTTGCCAGAAATGATTATGAACTACAGTATTTTACATGCTGAACTTAAGAGTTGTTCCATGACCACCTCAAGGCTAATTAAATATCACTACAAATACAGACACTTTCATAAGAAAACAATTTGCTATCTTTGAGTCCAATTATCAAACGGAAAGTTTAGCTCTAGTTTAAACTCATCTTATAAACTTCCACCTAATATATTGGATGCTAAAAAGGACCGTAGTTAAAATATGCAAAAACATTTGAACTCGCAGAGAGTCGGAACTGCAGCCAGATCACATCACTGCCATTATAACAAGTAATTATCTAACACAGTCAGTCACCTCCAAAGGCTGTGCCCTTCCACACTCGGCCAGTCACCAGCTGGAACGGTCTGGTCGAGATCTCCTGTCCAGCTCCGGCTACGCCGATGATGATGCTTTCACCCCATCCTTTATGGCACGCCTCCAGAGCAGCTCTCTGAAACAATAAAAATGGTCATTTTCCTGGTTTCTATGAATTGCCAACTTATGAAAATAGTTTTATATGCTGTATATAGACCCTTTTACAGTTTGCAAACAATTATGACGTGCTTAAATGTGCACATACAGTCTGGCAACAGAAGTACGGCAGAGTGCAATAGCTTGTCAAGCTATGTAAGGGCATTACCACCAAAAATTGCGAATACAACCGAAACAAATTGACTTTCCAGATCCGTGTGCCATTAGTGAGTCAATAGAAGACATTAGCAAGTGGACCGATATTCAGTGGCCAGATATATACACGCATTTGGTGGAGAAACCTAGCGTGTAACGTTACACGGGAGAGAAATTACGAGCATACATGTCACGAGATGCTTACAACTACGTTATATTGCGATATATTGCGATATATTGCGTTATGTTGCGTTATGTTACGTTACGTCACGTTGTGGTCACATACAGAAGGTCAGATACAATGACAGACTCAGAGTTTTGAGTTTTAAAATGGGTGCTAAAAACACAAGCATTTTTGATCGTGTCCCCAGTCCAGTGGTAGTCAACACGTTCAATAGCTTGCAGCCATAGACGCTGCCGGTGTTTTGGTTTAACAGGTGACCGTGTTAAATGGTGACTCTCAGCCGAACGCGTCGAGGTTGCTCGTATTAACGCCAAGCTATTGACAACACAAACAGAACATGTAGGTGTCCTCATAAAAGCTTTCAAATCAATTTTAAATACATACTCATATGTTTACTATCTATGCCAAACATTTACGTAAATCACTACGAGCAACCAACGACGCATTTGGCTGAAAGTCATCGGTTAACACGGTCACTCGTTAAACCGAAACACCTGTTGAAACTCTGAAACGGTCGTGATCCTGTCAGAATTCTGTAAAACTTGAGTCCGCTGTTGGAATATCGACTGATAATCAAACACGCAACAACAGGACATTTTGATGCTGGTAATCGTTTTAATTCAATGTTTAAAGCTTGCTAACTCGTCTGGATGGCTGGGGCAAAACACCACTTCTATTGCTAACATGCATATTTTTGATGCCGGCGGCTGTAAAAGGGTCTATATCTGCACTGCCTCTACTGTGTATATCTATCAACTAACTAACCGGGATGACAAATGAACACTCATGAAAATGTTTTATATGTTGCTTACTTTAATCCCTATATGACTTCCTGCATTTCTTTTTCATAAAACAATTTGAAGTGTCTCACCATGATTTGCACATTTCCAATGCATTCAAAAGAATAGTCCACGCCCCCGTCGGTCATCTCCACCAGAACCTCCTGGATGGGCCTGCTGTGGTCCTTTGGGTTCAAACACTCAGTGGCTCCGAACTCCTTGGCTTTGTCAAACTTTGAGGGGTTGATGTCCACACCAATGATCCTGGTTGCCCCAGCAACCTTGCAGCCCATAATAACAGCCAAGCCGACAGCCCCGAGGCCAAAGACAGCACATGTGGAACCA
This sequence comes from Sebastolobus alascanus, assembly GCA_916701645.2. Lineage (NCBI taxonomy): Eukaryota > Metazoa > Chordata > Actinopteri > Perciformes > Sebastidae > Sebastolobus > Sebastolobus alascanus. Next base: position 382,898 of record CAKAOJ020000415.1, on the reverse strand, counting down.
GGCTCAACCTGAGTGTGCACGAGGAAGAATAGCAATGTGAGAATTCCAAGTATTACTGAATCATTTTGCATATAACAGATGTACTGTATGAGAGAACTTTAGAGTTGTTTTGGGCGGTGTAGCCTCGTCATATTTAATTATACAAATATCAGAGCGGGATTTTCTTGCATTTTAAATTGCACTATATTGTCTCTCTTTTTAATGTTTTTAATTTTTATAATAAATTGTGAACACGTCCAAAACTGACTTTTGGGTGTGAAATTAATGTCCCAACGAAAACATGAAAAAACAACAGCAAGTTGGAAACAGACGCCCTTGGCAACAACTCATTGTCACATCAAATATGCATGATTAATGAGGGTGACCCATTTCAGAGTGAGGCCTACAAACAATGACAGCATTTTCATCTCTTTTCATTGTATCCTTTGGGCGACAAAATTGTTCTGCATAACGAGCTTCAAACAATAACACATTAGAAATAAACTTGTGTACAAAAGCTTCTTTTTTTGTAAAGGCCATCTTGTACTGTAGCGTGGCCTACAGCCTGCGATACCCACCTTGGCCGTGTTGAGAGCAGCACCGTAACCTGTAGAAATGCCACATCCAAGGAGGCACACTTTATCCAGCGGAGCCTTCTCGTTCACCTTGGCCAGAGAGATGTCGGCCACCACGGTGTACTCCGAGAAGGTGCTGGTCCCCATGAAGTGGAACACTTGCTTTCCCTTGCAAGTGAAGCGTGAGGTCTTGTCGGGGAGCAGGCCCTGGCCCTGGGTTACTCTGCAGGGAGAAGAGGATTTCTTTTCATGTATGTATGATGAAACTTAATGGCTCTGTACTTCAATGAAGGGCAGGCGGAGGCTCAAACTAATGAGCTTTGATTTGGTTGCCCTGAGGAGGGGCACCTGAGGCTGCAAGTTCAACTATTGAGGTTGCAAGTTCTGCCACAAATATATAACGTTTTGGTTAAATCTTATTGCTAAAAACAGCTCAAGGTTGCATAAATAAGTCTGACAGCATTACCTAATTTTCTGGCAAAGGTTGGTCTTGGGATTCTTGCAGAATTTGCATTCACCACACTGTGGCACGTACAACGGGACGACAGTATCACCTTGGTCAAAGAGAAATGTGAATAATTAGAAATCATACAAAAAACAAAAAACATACTTATTCATAACACATTTCATTATCATGTCCTGCAGCTCCATACCTGGCTTGAATTTGGTGACACCCTCACCAACGCTCTCGACTGTCCCAGCACCCTCGTGGCCCAAGATGACGGGGAAAAGTCCCTCGGGGTCACTGCCGCTCAGAGTGTAGGCGTCTGTGTGACACACCCCTGTGGCGAAGATCTGAGAGGCACAGTGTCATTTAAAGTTCATGTCAGACACAGCTGCTAAAGGCAAAAGTGGAATTTAAAAGAAGTTAGGCATGATATTAACATTATCTTAATTTCCTTAATGTCTAAGTTAAGGCATTCCCAAGTTAAGAAACTTCAAAATCATACAAGTGTATCTTAAAGGGATAGTTTGGGTTTTTTGAAGTGGGGTTGTATGAGGTACTTATCCATAGTCAGTGTATTACTTACAGTAGATGACGGTCAGTATGTCCCCAATTTGGAGAAGCAGACAGGAGGAGATAGGACATTGTATCTATTTATGCTAAGCCACCAGACTCCATTAAAAAACCTGGAATTTTACCTCACAGGGGTTGCTGGTCTAGCGCTGCCTTTATTGGTTAGTTTGTTTGTGCTATTGTGTGACTTTGATAAATCCAAACTAACCAAAGTCACACAATAACACACACAAACTAACTGATTGAGGCAGCCGTAGACCAGCAACTCCTGTGTTCTGTGAGGTAAAATTACTATATTTTCCAAAGGATTCTGGTTTCTTTGGCATGAGCATAGATGACGGCTTCCCGTTGGAAACTTTAGACTGTATCGCTGTCTGACGGCAGGGTAAACCTGCGAAAATATTCTAAATATTACGTACACTTAAACTGATATTGATTTTTTTAGGTGAGCCTTCTTTTAGGTGACTAAAATACGTTTTCTACCGGCCCCGTCCACAGCAGTACATTGTTTTGCTCCCGTGTGATAACGCCTGTCTGCTTCTCCAAACTGGGGTCTGTCATCTACTGTAGGTTATATACTATGGATAAGTACCTCATACAACCCCACTTCAAAACACCCAGACTATCCCTTTAAGAACTTTGGACATTGTGTGATTGTTCCAGGGTTATTTCCTGCCTCTCATGCCAAGGCAGGTCCCTTAAAAAGAATACAAAAGCTAGATACAATCTCAGCTGCATTCATGCCAGGCGTGTTTGGTTTACCTTGATGCGAACTTCATGGGCCTTTGGTGGGGCGACCTCCACCTCCTCAATGGAGAGAGGCTTCCCAGCTTCCCAGGCAACAGCTGCCTTGCACTTGATGACCTGAAGGCAAAGTACAGGAGTTTTTTTGTTTTTAGTCAAACAATGCTTCTACATGTAATTGAGTAACTGCAGCCATGGGTTTGCCTGAGGCTTTACAGTGTGTGTGACGGGTCGAGCTAGTTGCACAATGTACTCTGAACTGTATCCAGGCTTATTATGCAAAGCCAACTGAGAGCTCCAGTAGTCCACTGATCTGAGGGGCGTCCTGCTTTAATACCACGCTAGTGGAAAGCATTTTTCTTTTTTATGCTTCATGTGAAATTGGTGCAACCTTCACGACACGTACATAAGGAAATAATGCATTTAAAATGTGCATTGTGTATTTTGTGGTGAATTTACTTACTTTTCCAGCTGTCTCCATGTTCCTTCCTCAAGCGAGAGAGGGAGGGGGGCGGGGCGGTGAGCAGCCGTAAAGGACTTTACTTCCGGACAAATCAGAAACGAGGACGCGCAGCGTACGCATGACGTAAGCACGTATGATTCATAAACTGTTCGAAAATATATCAAAATCATTTTATGTCCTTCGTTTAGCGCACATAAATCAACATTTTAAAGTGAAAGCTCATTCTTGGCATTAGAAATAGTAATTTCACAAATTAAAAGGCAACTAATCAGCAAATTTGTTTAGTCTGAAGATATTCATTTGTAAAAATAGGTCAAATAAGCTTGATTTTGTAGATTTCAATATCACAATAATGAATGAATATTGTATTTTATTTCCCAACAAGTCCAATAACCTAGTTAATAAAACATATTTACTCTTTTTCTCTCAATTAAATGTATTAAATCTATGATTATGCAAATAGTTTTCATCTCAAAAGTATAACTACTGGGCACAAAATGTCCTGTACTTCACTGAGAAATCCATCAGTATACGTATATGTGCACTACATATATGCACACCTCTACATGTTGGACTATGATTGGTTTCTAAGCTTTACCCCTTCAGCAGATTTATGTGAAACTTCGTAGTTCATGGTTTAGTTCTGCATGGTAATGTTTAAACAACAAGAAAAACACATTTGAGTATTTTCTAGCTACATTTAGACACTTGCTTAACTCTCTTTCCCACTATTCTGCACTTTAGGACGGCACTTTGCCTTCTACTGAGAAATTAAAACAAAGACACAGTTACAAAGCACCTTTTAATCAAGGTCTTTAACAAAAATGTGGCAACACTCTGCTTAAGATTTTACAAATTATTGGTATTAAAATGTTTTCAACTGACAGCATATAAAGCTTTCCCATACTGGGGGAAATTAATACATGGAGGTTTGTGAATGTAGCTCTTGAAATCTTAGTCAAACATCTGTCACGGCCAAACATCTGTTGAACACAATCGGCACAGGATAATGATAAACCTGTTCCCAAAGGGACCCAATAACTCTCCCCAACAGGCTGAAAGGTCCTCGTTATGTTATACACAAGCATACATATGAACCTTTTAAATAAAAATCATCCATCACATATTCATAACTGGTAAAAAAATAAAACAAAAAAGGGAAAATCCATTCAAGTTCTTCAAAGGAGAGAGGCAATGTCCATATTCTGAGTCCAACAGGCTGGGCGCTGGCAGAGAACGCAGCCTTTTCGCTTGTGTAGCACAAGACAGGGAAGAGACCGTCACACCAGACCGTCAGATCATCTCCCGCCTATAGGTGAACAACAAAATAAACGGTTACCTTCACACCAGGAAAAACAAGTACAATCTGTAGAACATTGGAAAATGGACAAACCTCTGAATCCACGTCCTCCTCCTCCTTCTCCTCTTCCTCTGAAGCCTCCTCCTCCACCTCTCCCACCTCCAAACCCTCCACCGCGGCCGCCTCGAAATCCTCCACCACGGCCACCTCCAAATCCTCCACCGCGGCCACCTCGGAAACCACCTGAAACAAAAACAAAGCAGAATTAATCAAACCACTCTTACAAGCAGGGCTCTAAATAGGCACAAAGGAACCACACTTTAAATCCACAATAACTAAGACTGATAGCTAATTTCTGCACAAGTGGCCAAGAGGGAAAAAAACCCTGGTTGTGTTAAGAATCATGAGCCAGACATTCATCAACAATACACGAATCCAGGGAAGTACCGGTAGTAACCAAGTTGCCATTAATGCAGTAGCTTCTCCCTACAAGCCGTCCTCAGAAATCTACAATTTTGTACTTTTACCGGCAGCTGTGTCCTTGTAAACGCCTTCAATTTTACTTTAATTCATTATATAAATACATACTCATTTGTGTTTATTATCTACGGCAACCATGTACGCAAGTTACTACGAGCAACCACAGACGCTTTCGGCTTAAAGTCACCAGTTAACACGGTTAGCGGACAGTAGAGTCACTACCAAAGATGCTCTACTTGCACCGCAGTAATGGCAGCGCTGCTAGATGGCGGAACACACAAAGTGTCTGCTGGATTTGTCTATAGGAGACGAGATTAATTCAAATGAGCAAAGTTTGGATGCCTCACCTCCACGACCACCACCTCTTCCTCCTCGGCCTCCTCTTGGTGGACCCTTCTCTCCTGGCGGCCTGGGGAGGAACCTCTGCAGCGGGAGGAGCTTCATCGGATCTATATAAAACTAAGAGAGACGTTGCAAATCACATACAGTGTAACACACAAAGGCAATGAAATGCTTTTAAGTATGCAAATTTGCACTATTTTTAAATGTTATGGACGTCTTTTATACCTTCTGCAGTTTCTTAAATGAAGACGCCTTCATATTTTCAGACAGTTTGACTGAAAAATACTGCAGGGATAGGTTAAGGAATTAACAGGATTTTGAGAACAATGTTTTACTTTTTTTCCATCACAGGTTGTATCAGAGGACCAAAGACTGAAATAAGGACAACAGAAAGGATACAAAGTCCCGGAGCTGGCCGAATATCTCATCCACCTTCCCGATCTGCTCCTTGTTTTCCAAGTACACTGGGGCGTTGAAGTAGGGGACTTTGTTTTCCTCTGTCGTACACTTGCACACAATGTCATCTTCACATGGATGCACGAACTCTCCCACCGCTGCAGAGTGGAAACACAATGAAGGACAGTTAGTTTGGTATAAGGTGTTCTCGCCTAGCGCTCAGAAAACCCCAAGACAGTTGTAGGATTGCAGAGTCTGTTGTGTGATCTTTTTGCTTTACGGGCAAACATCTGATATATCAAGAGCATTCAGAAAGATCTGAGTTTCCTAGTCATGATTACAACATGGATGTGAATGGCATTTACAAGTTGGAAACTAATTATGGTAACTTTCCTGTGACATCAACACTCATCATACAGGTGATGTCATGTAAAGTGTGTGATGGCTCAGTGTTTAGTGCTAAGGATGGATACTGGAGCTGCTGGGCCCAAAACTTAGACATTTACAAGCTGTCTACTTCTGTTACATCTTTTCAGCAGCAAGTTACTGGTTTCAGGATCTTACCGACGACATATTCCGGAGGACCGTAGTCTTGTTGTCTATTAAAACCACCTCTGCCACCACCACGTCCAAATCCACCTCCTCTTCCTCCTCCAAATCCACCTCCTCTTCCTCCTCCGAATCCCCCTCCTCTGCCTCCACCACCTCGGTTAAATCCTCCACCTCCTCTGCCTCCTCGTCCGCCTCCTCCTCTGAAAGACATTTCTCTTCAAATCCCCTACAAAACACACAAAAATAAGAGAAGAAACAAGTCAGAAAAAAACAAAGACCACATAAAAACACGTGAATGCATGAAGCATGGCCGATAGGAAGCTTAGCTGAACACTGTGGAGTGGACTCATCGAGCTGGCATCGTGGATTCAGCAGCACTGCACAACTTCTAGCTAACATGCTAGCTCAATTCAATCATTCAAACTACACAATTCAGCCGTATTTCCCACCGTAAACCAACACGTTATGTATTCACTTCAAAATAGAAACGTTGAAAAGCCCGCAACACTTTCCAAACACACTAAAAACAGATTACTTACACAGTTGATCGGCTAGCTGCAGCTATTTACTCCTTTAGATGGACTTCCATGCGAGGACAACACGTGTGACCAAACGCTGCCGTAAAGACACTCACCAGCGTCGGGAAGTGTCGTAAACTCATATCTCGACTGCGCATCATCATCATACATATTTAAAGAAACAGACGGTTGACTGACTCAGATGGAAAAATAAGATACTCGGTCAGTATGACTTTACAGATGGAACAAAGTTATTTCTGTGAGACTTGGTGATGTACGTTCGTGTAATTATTCCGATTATATTCTTATTTTGTTCAAATGCAGGCAATTTAATTAACATCACTCAACAATGACAACAGCAGGTAAGGTAAGATAAGAAACGTCATCTCCGATTGGCTATATTTTGTTTTAAAAGTAATATAAACTGAGATTATTGTTGCTTGGAGTGTGTTTATTCTGACAACTAGTATGATGTTCAACCCATTTTGTGCCTGTCTTTATATATAGCCTTATCTATGGCATATCATTACAGGAACAGAGACAACGCCCAGCTGCGACTTTTTCCCCGTCAACTTTATTCTCATTAGAGACGGGCTTAAAAGAATAAGAATAAGAATAAGAATAAGAATAAGAATAAGAATAAAATGATGTATAGAGCACTTTTCAAGCCATAAGCACAGAGTGCTTTTCAAGGAAATGAAACATAAACAATAAAATAAGTAACTAATGTAATGTCTCTCTCAGGTGATCAGATGCAAGGCAGCTGTTGCATGGGAGCCTAGGAAGCCTCTGTCCATTGAGGATGTGGAGGTGGCCCCACCTAAGGTCCACGAAGTCCGCATTAAGGTCAGCTGCTCATACCAAGTTTGTCTGTAGTGCAAGAAAATATCAGTATGTTATCTCTAACTTTGGTTGTAAATGTGGGCACTTGCACAGCAAACATTCCAGTGTTAACAGGTGTTGCTTTTTCAGTGGTAATCACTTGAAGTTGATGTTGTTAAATTACATCAGAATGAAATGAACTAATAGGGACAATGTGATAATAGTTTACCACAATGACAAATGAACCAAGACTAAGGGTAAGACTTGTGTTGCTCAACTTGATGTTATACTGCCAGATTTTACATTGATCATATGACAACAAAACATTTGACTTCCTGTGTTCGTTCAGTGTTGTTATGGATACTGCACCCCAACCACATCCTCTTTCTAAAGCGCTCACATGAATCAGCTGCTCCCTACCTGTTTATACAGATCGTTGCCAGCGGCGTGTGCCACACAGATTTGGAATACCTGAATGAGACTGGAAAAGGGACGAGACCATTCCCGCTAGTTTTCGGCCATGAAGCAGCAGGGATAGTGGAGAGCGTTGGTCCTGAAGTCACCACATTCTCACGGGGTGAATTGTACTGCTCACAACGAAACAAGCTGACATGATATGACATGAAACTCTGACTGAAGTAGTTTGTCTGCTTTCTATTGATTTCACAGGTGACAGAGTCATTCCTCTGTTTCTGCCACAGTGTGGGGAATGTGATCGATGTCGCAGTCCTAAAACAAATCTGTGCAGGAAGAACTGGTGATCATTACCACATTTACACAGACACACACACATCACTATTGCTTACATCCTGTTTATCTACTCAGTGTTTCCTTTTTTGTGTGGCTTTCAGGGCAAATACACAAGCGGGTGTATTGTCTGATGGCACAAGCAGGATATCGTGGAACGGCCAGCAGGTGTACCAGTTCCTCGGCGTCAGCTCTTTCTGCCAGTACACCGTGGTTCCCGATACGTCACTTGCAAAGATAAGAAGTGATGCACCGCTCGACAAAGTGTGTCTTCTAGGCTGTGGCGTCTCCACTGGTTATGGTGCTGCTCTTAATGCAGCCAAGGTAAGAGGATACAGATCTGCCAGATACGTGCATTCGAATAAGAACTTGAATTCTCACCAACTCTGATGTGGACCAGTGATTGTTGTGGTCCTTAGATCAAGAGGGATGCAACACATTTACAAAGATTTATTTACATAATGACCATTTAGAAACAGCTGATTGTAACAAAATGGATTTACTATCTGAAGGAAACGTCTTAGTTGTAATTTGTATTTGAGGGGACATATCATGAAAAACTCACTTTTTCGGCACTTGTGCACATACATTTTGACGATCTGGCAGTGTTGTAGTCAAGGAATGAAAAAGGTAACGCCTGCACACTACTCCATGCCACAATATTTTTTCATTGACTACGTATCGATCCTGCTTGGATCTTCGTCAGGTCAAAGTGTTGTAGTCAAGACCACCTAAACCGAGAACAAGTCATGACCAAGACCAGAGTGTTTATCAGACCGGGACAAGACCAAGACATTTAGGGCTTGAGACCAAGTCAAGACCACTGCATGACACACTTACGATAAAATGTGGAACATGCAAACCATAGACTCCTCAAATTGATCTGAAAGATCCACACTCAAATAAAAACACCCACAGAAAACAAATGATGATGATTTTTTTGGAGGGGGTCTTAAAGAGACAGGCGCTAAAACGGAGCGTTTTAGACAGAGGGTGAATACAGGAATATTCAGACAGACAGTATGAGCAAAATAATGTGTTTTTTTGAACATTAAAGCATGTAAACATGTTCAAGTAGAAACCCAAAATACAAGTATGAACCTGTAAATGAGCATGATATGTCCCCTTTTGATATTTTCACAAGTTGCTGCCCAGTGTTGTTAACAGTACGAGGCAGGACTGTAGTTAGTTATATTCCCCACTTGATGTCAGTAGTTACCAGAAGTGTACTTAGCGGGTTAAAATAACTGAGGAGTTCCATATTCCACCCCTTGTTTTGAATATAGTTTTTTGCATATTAAAATAAGATGAATGCAAAACCAAACAAAGAAAGTTTTGTGAAAGAGACTAAAGGTCTGTAGAAAAGATAAAGATTAGTTGGAACATCCCCCTAAACACAACATCTAGAAAATGATCAAACTTCTTTTGAATGTTGCGCAACGTTAGGATTGCTCAACAGCAAAATGTGAGAATGAATTCTTGACTGAGAACAAAGTCTAAGTGTAAAACTAAAATTATGACGAAGCATTCTTGCCTGATAAGAGTCGGTTCGTTCAAAGTACCCCAGCTAATGGAAAATGTAGGCGAGATGAGTGAAAGCGAAGTTACATTTTAATTTTGATAGATACAGTACGTTTTTTTTTTTTTTTTTTTTTAAATCAGGCTTGCAAAATCCTTACCAAACCATGAATTAAAGCTAATAAGGCCTAAAACCCTGATTGCATAAGAATAAAATACAAGGTAAATAGAAAAGAAACAAAATGTGTATAATGGATATGTTTAGAAGAATGAACAAAATGTACTTTATAGTTCAGTTTTATTTGTCATATGTATGTCAACGCAGGGTCAACAGTACAATGAAATGTATAGGATGAGAGAACGGGTCAGCTCAGCAATAAATGATAAGATAAAAAAGACAATAATAAGGTATGACATTAATTAATAAGATTACAAGACAATGATAAGATATGTGACAGTAAGTTGTAAGAAAAAAAGTGACGACATAAATAGAATAGAAATATAGTACTTTATAAATGAGGATTGTATGTAAAAGTAAGTGACAGTAATAAATACATAAAGGGGCTCAATGTAGCAGTAAAAAGTGCAGACAGCAGGTATGTGTTATAAGTATAAAAGTTCTCTTTAAACACGATAAGTGATCTCATCATGTCTCTCAAACAGTTTTTCATTGTGTGTCTCCCACATTGTGTGCATCCAGGTTGAGAAAGGCTCCTCGTGTGCCGTGTTCGGGCTCGGAGCTGTCGGACTGGCCGCCGTCATGGGCTGCCACGCCGCCGGGGCCAAAAGGATCATCGGGGTGGACATCAACCCCGACAAGTTTAAGAAAGCCCCATTGTTCGGCGCCACTGAATGTGTCAACCCCAAAAAGCACAGCAAGCCCATCCAGGAGGTTCTGGTGGAGATGACGGACGGAGGGGTGGACTACGCTCTGGAGTGTGTTGGGAGTCCAGTTGTTATGGTGGGTGGTGTACAGGTCTACAGGATAGTAGGCCTTATCTGGGCAATGTCACTGCAGAGCAGGTCTTGATAAGAAAAACCAAAATGTCACAATGACACAATTTTTCACTTAATCAATTGTAATTGTGTAATTGTCATTTTTTCACATTCTAGTTTGATGATATTCTGTGAACGTAAAGGAGTATTAATTAAGACAACTGGTGCTTTGTGTTGTCCTAGAGCTCTGCGCTGGAGTCTACAGTAGACGGCTGGGGCACCTGCGTCGTTGTTGGCTGGACGGAGACGGAACCAATGAGCGTCATGGTTGAAAAGATCCTGATGGGACGCACCCTGAAGGGGACCTATTTTGGAGGTGAACCAGGCCTGTCAGGTCATGGAAAAAATGACCTTCCATAATGAGCTTCAGCAACAATTTATGTTATTGGCATGATAGAGAAACTGAGTGATAAGTGAAACTTAAACGCTGTTGCATTTGTCAGACTTTGAGAAAATGTTAACTGAAACATCGCTAGTGAACATGTTCTGATTATGGGAATGATTTGTGTTCATTATTGATAAGAATATTGATAGTTAAAAAAGAGTAAAAATGCAGGAGATGTCTTCAGATTTGCTTGTTTTATCTAATCGCCAGCCCCAAACCAAAACGTATTCAATTTACAATTTTATAAACCAGAAAAAAAAAAAGCATGAACCAATGCATGTTTTACACTTTTGCTCGATTAATGACTTAAAGAATGAATTTGTCATCTAAATAGTTTTCGACATAGCAGTCAGTTGATGGTTTCAGCTGGAGTTTTGATGAAAGTCCACCACGATCAAAGAGTAAAGGCTTTTTTCTTGAGTCACTGTTCAACAGATGTACACGACAAATTCACTGAGAAGAGGCAGGTAGCTAATAGTAGCTTCAAGCTAGTCAAACCAGAACCAGCCACACAGCATGTTGCATTTTTAAGTGAGGCAAGAGGCCTTGGTTATAATAATAATATTGGCATTTTGTGCAAGTATTGTACAGTATGTAACCATACGCTCACATCTGATTAAAAGTAACACGTCTGCGCCCGTTATCTGGATTGTCAATTATGAAACACAGGAAATCACTAAATGAAGTAAAATGAGACATGCTGAGGGAATGTGAGTCCACATCTGATATACACTGAACATCAAGGATTTATAATATTTAGTATCATAAGAGTATCCAAAGGAGAGTAATTCCTCTCAGTCACTCAGGGCAAAAAAAAAAAAAAGAGATTACACGAAAAGATGAGGAGGAAAAGTGCCTTTCTTCCTCCGCTATGTTGTGGTTCATGAAGACTCAGTTTTGTTGTCCTCTTCTAAAGGTTGGAAGAGTGTGGAGGACGTGCCTAAACTGGTGGACAAGTACATGAACAAAACGCTGAAGCTGGATGAGTTTATCACCCACAACCTCCCGCTGGATCAAATCAATAAGGCCTTTGAATATATGAAAACTGGGAACAGGTAAGACCTGATTTATTTGTGGCCACTAGTCTTTTTTAAATGTTTTTTTCTGAATGTGTGTGTGTGTGTATTACTCACAGGCTACAACTACCTATTATTTTCATTATCGATTAATCTGCAGATTACTTTCTTGATTAATCGCATATCTATAAAATTTCAAACAACTTTGAGAAATGTCCTTCACAGAGTCCAAGGGGACGTCTTCAAATGTCTTGTTTTGCCCGACAAACAGCCCAAAAGCAAAAGATATTTAAAGGATGATGGCTTTTTCATTTTTTTACTGACTTAAAATGATTAATAAATATATTAGGTCTGGGGAGATTTCAGACTTCAGTTATCCTAACAATTTTTCTTCCTTCTTTTTTAGCATCCGTACTGTAATCAGTCTGTGGCCAGAGGAGGCTACACCTACGCTGCAATGATGAAGTGTCATTCAGGGTCATTGTAATTTGTAATTTAAAAAAGTTTGCATAAAACTGTGCAGTGTATTTGTGAAAATTTCTATGATGTTTTCTTAAAACATATTGACAATTAAGATATTTTCCTTGCTTGACTTTGTAGCAAATGAGCACATTGTCCACTAGAGGGCAGTCTTATATCATGTAAAAGTCCAGTTCTGTCTATGAAGACCATCTAACTTAATAAAGACATTACTTTTCTATCTGCAAATGATTCAGTATTTTTATTCAGATTACATTCTGAGGTTGTTTTTCTTGATTTAAAAGGGAGAACCACAACAGAATGATCAGTGAACTTCTGTAAAATGATACTGAATGTAATTCATAGATATATACAGCATCTGCAGTAACACCGAGACAGATTCTCTCTACATCTGTCATACTTGGCAGCTATACAGTGATTCTGGTCCTGATATCAATGTGACGTGATGGTTGGAATTAAATACGCTTGTATAGAAGATGTGGGTAGAAGACGCAGGAAACAAATGGCTGAATCTGTCATCAGCCACGGAGAAGTATCTGCTTCATGTGGTCAGGCGTATCCAAATTTCGTCCTTGGTAATATTATATATTGATTTAATGGGGAGAAGGGCTAGAATAACAGTTGTGGGCTGTCAGGACAGAAGACAAAAGGTTGTTTGGGGAATGCCTCTCGACGAAGAACTGAAATAGCTGTCGGAGGAATTTGTTTTATTGAAGTTCCGTTCAGATCAAATGAATACCTTTGGCAGTTCCCTCCGCTTTTCCATCTTTATTTAAAATGGAAAATAAATTGGTGCTCTTCCTCTTATGTTGGTCTCCTCTCTCTATGAGCTATCAATCACAGATTACACAGCTTAGACCCCCTCCTCCTCCTCCTCCTCCTCCCAAAGAATCTCAAAGACAAGAAATAGAAAGCAGAATAATGCAGAGAATGGAGCAGTGGAGGGAGATAAGAGATCAAAAGACAGAAGACGACGAGTTTTGACAGGTGGTTATGTGACTGGGCATCCTCATCTGTAAATGCTGGACATGCTCACAGATTTATAATCTGCTTTCTTTGGGACATGTGTCTTAATGTGTGCCTCATCTATGGGAAAACTATCCATAGTGACGACCATAAGTCTCCTACGTTTCTTCCTCTCTGGAATTGTCACAGCTTTGTGCAACTAATACAGGAAGGGCATGCTATCTGAATTACAACCGCAGCATTGTAACTGTCCGTCTTGTCATGTTTCACATACACCTGTGAAACTTTTCTGCAGATATCTTCTGGATAGGAAACTTTGGGATGGAGTTGCATAGAAATAGACACAGCTACCATTTGCAAATGAAAAATCCAACGCTGACCCTGACATCCTGACGCTTTGTCAGACCCCCTCTGCGTCACTTTTCAGTCGCAGTAAACACGTGGTTAATGTTGTGAATTAAACAAAAACACTTGCTTAGGTTCAGGCAACAAAACCGCTTAGTTAGGTTTAGGAAAAAACAACCTGGTTGGGCTTAAAATTACTACGTTTGCATGAAAGTGAAAGTGACTGTAACTTCACCACCCCCTCCCCTCCCTCCGACCCTGTGTGTCTCTTTTGCTCTTTAAACTACGTCACCACAGCACTTTCCCTGTGCATTTACTGTTGCCGCAGATGGGTTTACATTGTAGTTAATGGAAAACCCCGTACATCTCCCTCTAAATGGTGCCTTGTGCGTCGGTATCTAACGCCGACGGTCGTGACAAAGTGTCGGTATTTGACGCCCTGGGAATGGGGTGGGCTGGAAAATCATATTAACATTCAGTAAACAGTCTACGTTCATTTGTTTTTCTCTCTTGCTGTCATCTCTTCACTGCGACAACTCTTTCAGGCATGAGTCTCTTCATGGAGATAATTGACAAACGACAGAAATGCCAGATGAGGTAAATGCCATCACACAAATAAAAGCATGTCTGGGAAAAAATATCAAAGGTGCCGCCTTGCCTTCAAGAGATTTCCTCTTATTTACTGAGCTATATTCCTGTGTGACAGATGGCACATTAAATATGATGAGAACATAAAAATATTGTGGGAAACACCCTATTTGAACAAAGACTTTTTTGGGGGGTTAAAAACAACACAAAATATAATACACCAATACCTATTTACACACATTGTAAATGGGAAATTCAACTGATAATTCATGTCATGGCAAAATATATCATACTATTTGGTATCCCTAGCGCCATAGCGCCATCTCCTGGAAGGTCAAGTCTGTTCCATTGCTGTGGTTCAATGTAACGAGAGGTAAGAGTGGGAAATTCATGCTGTCTCCTTTTTTTCAGTAGTGATATATTATAGCTAAAAAGAACTAAAACTGAAATGAATTTACGTTCATTTTTATTTTATTTTGATTCATTTTTTTACCCAGGCAATATAGTTTCAGTTTAGTTTTATTTTTTCTTAAAGGGTGTAGTTTTTATTTAGTTTCAGTTTGCTAAAATATTTTTCACTGCTTATTTTTGTTTTAGTTTCAATTTTAGTTTATTATAATAAGCCAGGCTTGTACACCTGTTGGTCTAAATAGCTGCTGAAGTCACATTAATCAGTCAAAAAAACTACTGTATTAAAAACTCTGAGAAATAAGCTGGAGGGGAAAGCATGTCTGAAAGAGACTCAGTCAGTTAGACGGAGAGAGAGATAGAGGGATGGATATACTGTATAGCCTCGACGGCTATGGAAGAACGGCCCACTTAAGTCACTAAAGACTGCCGATGTGAGGCCCCTGCTTTATCAGCAAATCCTGGCCATTATACGGCTAATGCCAGGCATTGCCTGTGACATCCCCGGTCTTTCTCTGACACGGTTAGCTTTAGCTTCTGTGTCAGTGGAATATACTCAGCTTCACTAGAGGACAGCACATTACAGTGCTTAGTGTTTTGGAGAGGCGAATAGTTTTCCACTGTATAAGTAACAAATCTGACACAGTGGGGTATTTGTTATCAAGTGAAAGCTTATTTTATCTCCAACATATTGACATTTTTAGAAGTTAAGAATGTTCTAGACTTGATATCAACACAGTTTAACGTGAACAGCATTAAATAAGTTGGTGTAAAGCACTAATCATTTTAAAGGGGACATTCATTTGGCTATCTGGAGTGCCTACTAACCCAGAAACTGTGAAATAAGACAACCCAGTCAGTTTTTTGTGGGCTGCTTAGATCAGAAAACATGTGTTTCAACAAGCCATTCAGATTTGGCTCCCGATTGGACTGTTGTCAGGCCATTAAATAGACATTATCAGTTGCTATAAGCACCATAGATGTGGGTCAGTAGGGGCCTACTACGTTGTAAAACTGAATGAAACATTTTGAACCCAAACAAAAAGCCTTTTTTAGGTTTAGGCAACAAAAGTACAACTTCTTTAGGTTTAGGCAAAAAAAGAAAACAACCCAGTTAAGTTTATTTAATCTTGTTTTGGCTTATCCACTGTCACCAACCTCCAGCCTTTATGGAGTTTCACGCTGTCTATTCAACAGCGCCTGACTTCTGCTTCTGCTCCTGTCATAATTACTGCAGTCGCTAGAGGTCGCCGTAGTCTTCTTTTATACCTTTTATCTGTGATCTACCATCTGAATAGATGATAAAACCTACTAGTGGGTGTAGTAGGCCCCTATTGACCCACATCTATGCGGCTTATAACGACTGATAACGCCTATTTAATAGCTTTACAACAGTCTAATCGGCAGGATTTGGCTCCCCTTCCTATGTCACATGCAGGCTCATTAGAATATATCGCCCACAGCTTGAGAACTACCTTTGCAAAGGTGCACCATATTTTACTTGCAAGCCAATCAGAGCAGACTGGGCTTTTTCAGGAGGGGGTCTTAAAGAGACAGGCGCTAAAACGGAGTGTTTCAGACAGAGGGTAAATACAGGTATCTTCAGAAAAATTATGTTTTTTTTTAACATTAAAGCATGTAAACATGTTCTAGTAGAAACCCAAAATACAAGTATGAACCTGGAAATGAGCATGATATGTCCCCTTTAAGTTTTGAAATTTCCAGTACGGATGTTTTACAGGGCAAAAGTAGTCTACTTTTACAATAATGTACACGTGTACTGTTTCAAATGTAGTTCATGCAGAAGTGCAGACATACTTATGCAAGAGAAAAATAACACAAATAGAGAGAGACACATAGGCTACTTATCAAATTGGCACTCCCAATAGAATGTAAAAGTCTGTGGTCCCACACTTCAGAGGCCTTACTGTAATATAAAACCCCTAACCCTGATAATGACTATATCATGCTCTTCTCATTGAGCCATGTAACACCATGTGTTTCTTATTTTGTAACCTGTGAATCCTATTGTGTCAGTGTTTTATAGTTAAGTTGCAACAGAAATAGACAACAAAGAACAGGATTGTACAGACCACACATGACTATTACCAAAGACACACACACACACACACACACACACACACACACACACACACACACACACACACACACACACACACACACACACACACACACACACACACACACACACACACACACACACACACACACACACACACACACAACAGGCTGTGTATGCGTGACAGCTCTAAGCTTTTGTTGTGTTTTGTCTGACAGCAGCAGTAAAGTAGTAATTGAGAGATTAGCTCTAAGGTGCTATCATGGCACTCCTTTGTTTGGTCTCTCCCTCATTGGTCACACTAAACATTACATGCGTGGGAAGGAGAGTCACACACTGAGATAGCTCGTGTAGTTTGCCTTATTTTAGCTCTTTTGAATCTGTCATAAAGGTCCCGGTCTAAAAATGGCATCCATAGCAAAGACAACGTGCAATATAATATTTTAATTCCAAGTAAATTTCATACTTTGATTGTCAAATGGCAGGATTGCAGATCTCATACAAGTTAAAGATTGAATACCTAAAAAAAGGTGCAATAATTGAACATTTGACCTTGTGGACTTGACAGAACTCATCCACGACAGACTTGGACCCGTCCCCTCTACCACCATGCTGTTTTCAGCATGCCAACATTGAGTCAACAGAGTCCTTTCATGTGGTTATGGGCTGAAGGTAGGGGGAGATATTTCTCTCAGACCCTGTGTGTTTACCCCCTAATCCCTGAGAAGAAGTTCACAAGCAGGAGGAAAGTACTGGGAGCTTTAGCTACCTCCCAAACCTGCTCAGTTTACCGCTCCCCGGTTTTCCACACAGCCACAAGGGGCTTGGGTAATTCCTGGGAATGTTTGTGAAGGTTTTTTATGTAAGAATATAATTGGTATGAAATTACTGGTTGTGTTCTTTTATGGAACAATCTACAATACACTATAAAATAAAGAATGTGTGCATGTTCAGTGATGCCGTCCATAAAGAATGTCTTCTGCTACTGTTATTACTGTGTTTTCTTTAGTGTGTAATCACCTAAAAATAAGAATCGTTGTGTTTTTGTTACCTTATGAGCCGTTTATGTCTTGGCACACAGGAGAAGTTCCATTTGGTTGTAATCTGCAACCTCACCGCTAGATGCGGCCAAATCCTACACACTGCACCTTTAAAAGCAAATACATTAGTAGCAGTGCAG
>CAKAOJ020000415.1:0-360000 GCA_916701645.2 Sebastolobus alascanus | reverse complement strand
CCTAAACATTAAAGAAAAAATTAGAAGCGTCTTTACAATATAACGAATAATTCCTGTCTCTGTGGCATAAACTCCATATTTTTTGCATAGAAAAAGCTGATTCACCATTAGTGAATGAAAGTGGTGCCAGGGAGGCCGAGTCAGGTCACCTACACAAACATTAATGAAAGGGACGGTGGAAGAAAAGTCTCAGATCTCTGGTGGTATTTAGCGGATATGTGAGGCTTTGAGGGAAAGCCACAGTGCCAGAGGGTTTAAGTTTGTGTGGCCCCAGGGCCAGTGTAACAGAAAATAAACAATGCTTCCCAGTGATTAGGACTTTATTAAGGCACACAAAGTCCCCGGCCTAGATAGGGTTTATGTTTGAGGAGTGGGCCCAGTAACAATGCCAGTTGATCACATGCACTGGTCGAAAATGATAAAACTCGGCTGTTTCAGTTTTTATTCATGAGAAATAAGCAACACAACACAAGATGACTCCATCACTTAAAGCCGACTGATTACGTTTGTGTTATTAACTCCACAGTGCACACAATTAGCTTCTATTGACCGCCCCTATAATCACTAGTACTCTGATTAAGAACTACAACCCACACAAAATGCCTGATCTCTAATGACTGACAAACAAACAAGCAGGAGAAGACAGGGAGAGAGCACCGGGAACACCCACCATGCTGCTTTTAAAGTAATATCCCCTAAGCCCTGGACACCCCAACAAAGTCTGTCATGTCTAACCTGGCTCCTCACCTGCTTGGAGGCAGCTAAATGGCCTATAGGGTAATCCCTCATCCCCGGGGCACTGGAGGCAGATTTACCCACCTCAGAGCTCCGTCCTGCCCTGACAAGTTAGTGTGCTGCAGGGGAACACCCACAGCCACCACTCTGTGCTCACTTTAAGGCATTTAGTTTCACTAAAGGGACTTTAAAAGTTCCAAAATGGAGAATAAACTTGAATGCAGCAATGTCTGCAAGGGTAAAAAAGCACAGAAGCTTGATAATAGATGCAAAAAACATCCATGTAAAATCCACGGGTGGAAGAAGTATCCAGGTCATTGACTTACTGCAAGTAACATCACACCACACGTAAAAAATACTCCATTACAAGTCCTATTTACAAATATTCTTGAGCAAAATTACATAAGTATCAAAAGCACTACTAGATTATGCAGAATAACCCCAGTTAGTGTTATATAATTACTTATTTAAATAAATTATTATTAATTTAATGTTGTAGTTGGTCAAGGAGCAGCTAATTTAGCTTCTTTTTATACATTTAGGTAGTTTAATCTATATACTATCCTTTTTTTTATATATACATTTAAGTAGTTTAATCTATATACTATACTTAAAAAAAATATATATATATTTAAGTAATTTAATCTATATACTATACTTTTTCAATAAATATTCTTATTCATTTCTTATTTATACCATTCTGGCATTTATATTTAACACATTTAATAGATCCCACTTCTCAGCATTTAGTATTTACTTATTTGCACTGTGGTTATTTGTTACATTTTGCATGTCTTAATGCAAATATTTGTACATATTTCATATATTCAAATTTTCTTTCTTTTTTTTTTTTTTAAATTTTAGTACTTACATATATTTCTTTACATATATTGAGTTTATATTGTAGCATTATGTACATAATTTACATGTTACATACTCCTTTATTACTATTTACATTTCCCCAATTTCCTCCTGGGGATCAATAAAGTATTTCTGATTCTGATTCTGATACGATGCATCATGTATGTAAAATCTTAATCTGAAAAGTATACTAGTATCTATAGCTGAGAAGAAGTAGACAATTTGTAGTAGAATAAAAAGTAGCATTAAAATGAAAATATTGAAGTACAGTACTTGAGTACGTGTAGTTATAGTTACTGGACTGGAAAACAGTAGGCTATAAATTAGGAATCCCGCAGTTCAACACTATTCACTGTTTTTATGTAGCTACACATCAATTTATTGAGTAGATATAGAATTAATTTGTGGGTGGCATGGCTGTCTGTGTGTGAGAAATATGACTGAGCAGAGGGATGGTGAGCCAATTGATTTTGTGTTCATGTCCCACCCAGTTAACGCGCAGACAGAAGGCCTCACCTCTCGGCTCATTAAGAGAGCAGGTTTAAGGGCTGCAGAGCTCGGTGGCAGAGGGATCAGCACTCTAACCGCTAATTGGGCTGTTTCAAGGAGAGTTTGAACTGGAAAATGTTGCTTAATGATCAGTTGCAGCATTTCTCTTTGAAACCCGGCTGATGTTTGGAGACGTAGAGGGAGAGATTTACCTGATCTGGTTCTTTTTGTTGGAGCTCTGTACGTGTTCAAAGCATCATAATGTGTTTGTGTTCAACAACAGGAACATCCAGAAACAACTAGTTCTGGTTGTGCAAAAATATTTTTAAGTTTACAATTTCTCTTGTGATGACTTGTGTGACTGTTTTCTTGTAAATGCAGTGGAGGTGTAGCTCCACTAGGGGGAGCAGTGTTGCAGAAAATCATGTGTAACTGCACGAGTGTCAGAGACAAAGAATCTGATGAAGCTGGAAAGTGCATCCACTGACTGAGACAGATCATCCAAAGAAGCATCTTAATTTTTAAGTGTCACATTAATATGCAGGGATTGACATGCATGTTCTAATTTTAAGACTTTTTTTAGATTTAATTTGACTATTATATCAACAATCACTATGAAATATTTTGTCTCACTTTCCACATGTGTATAATAAACCAGCTATGTTTTTATGGTAGATAAATTAAATAATAACACATTAAAATTAATTATATAAGAATATTGAAACCATATTATGTATACTGGAGGATCTGTCATTCATTTTTTTGGCAGATATTCAAATTTTAGTTTCAAACAGCCCTATAACCAACAAGACCTCTAAATTAATGAAAGCTATATACACGTTCTGTCCATAATATTTATTGCAAAAAAATATAAAAAGCCATTATGTGTCTAACTACTGTTATGTATCCAAGTCAAAGTGTTTATTGTCATGTACACAGTTAAAAACAAGTTTCCCTGTAAAATGAAATTCTTCCTTTTCCTTCTGCTCTCAGTGCCGTTTACAAGGAAACACAAAGTATAAGACATAAATACAAGAAAATAGATACAGAAAGAAAGAACAATATAGAATATACAATAAAAATAGATAGAGAAGAGGGCTGTGTACAATATGCAATAATAGAAAAATAGAACGGTATCTGTGCAAAAATGTGCATGTGTGTGTGAGGGAGGGGATAAATGGTTACTTATAGATGTGTGTGCAATAAAGCATTAATGTAATTAACACAGTTGTGGTGCTGATCATCAATTTCTTGTTGGGTGGTTGAATAAACAAGTTGATTTTACGCTGTACAAACACAATTTATTTAATTATTTAGCGTGTTTAGCGCCTCTCCCATATTACACAGAACATACAAAATATATTTCAAAAAGTGCTATTAATAAAAATATTAGATGGTAGAGGTTTAAATGGTTGTTTGGTTTACACCATTGTACCACAATTGTTGCTTTGCCATCAGCAGACAGTTTCTGCAACAATTGTTAGTGTGTTGCAAATTATATCTTATATTATTATAGTTCAAATTCTGAATTAGATCTGGCTGTGGGAAAAATAAAGGATATCTCTCATTAGACTTATAGGTTTATATACAAATCATTACATGTTTTTATTGTCTTCACACATTTTCTTATTATTGGCTCATTGTCATGTATCATATTTGATAATATTTCATGAATAGTTACTTTATTAAAGTGTTTGCTTAATACTTAAATGAAAATGTGGATCTGTAAATTCATTTTTGTTTTGTTTGATTTGTTGAAGTTGATTTTTCAAATCTAATAAAAATCAAATAAATGTTTTTTTTTAATTCTTACATATTTATTTCTTTAAAATGTAAAATGCTCTTGTGTTAACTCCAAATATGCTTTTTTTTCTTGTCATTCAGTTTGACAATTTGTCATATTTATGATATTAAATTAATTATTTTACAAGTGGAAAGTGTCCATGGAGCAGGTTAACCACAGGGTTAACATCGACTGTCAGCGTGCTATAACGTTGGCAGCCTCTCAGAGCCATTAGTCTCTTTCTCTTATCTGCCAACTGTAACCACATTAATCATGTGGCTGCGTTCAAGCTTTTAAATATTATCCAAACCTTCATGTTCACAATTTGTTTGAATGGCGCGTCTATGCTCAGATAAGAGATGAAAATTAGAGCAGCATTAAATGGAGCCTGTTCAATTTGCTACAGTAGAGGCTATTTATCTTGATTAGCATGAAGAGATTGTGGGCTCTGTCATAATGTGCTATCTCTGACGGGCCTTTCAGTGCACGTGCATAAACACTGCTGAAGTTTCATCTGACTACATCTAAACTTTGTTTTGTTCGTAGCATGTGAGAAATTGATTTCCTTTCAAAGATCTCTTTAGTTCATTTGGACATTTTGTTTGTTTTGATTTGAATCCCTAAAATCCCCTTTCACTCTGCTAAGAGTAAAACAACTTATTAACTTAAAAACAATAATTTCCCATGAGCATCCCTCACCGGCGCTTTTCGCCAAGATATTTTTTCTCATCCACAATATTTCTTTGAGCCTTAATTAACAGAACGAGGATTTAGTGTCCCCCAATCGTATCACTCAGAGGACAAGTATGAACCCTTAAAGCGCTCCAAATGAAAATGAGTATGTTTAAACTGGGAGCCAAAACATATAAGCTTAATTAAAACACCCCGACTGCCAAAACTCTTTGTGCTGTAACATTTTTGAGAAGTGAATCCTGAAAGCATGAGTGTGTGTCTGCATCAGAGGTATGTGTGTCCTGACCATGTATGGTAATGGTATGATTGCCATGTCATATGAGTGCAGATCACTGTATTGCGTTTATGAAATAGGATTTGATTTTTGTATCAAAGTTGGTTTTAACAGAAGTTAAGGATCTTTTTAAATTGGACCATATTTGTGCTAAAAGTGACCGTGTTTCCTACAGATATAAATACCTTTAAAGCAGCATTTAGACCACAATATAAAACTCTTCATGTCAGCCATATGAATTACTTCCTCATCTCTTTAAAGGGCAAGTGTGTAACATTTCGGGGGAGGAACTATTAGCAGAAATGGAATATACTGTATAAGAAGTGGACGTAGTCACCGTGACGTCACCCATTGGTTTGTGGACTGCGGTTTTGAAGCCTCGAGTTTGTCATTTTGGCCGCAATCATCTTGGTTTTTCAACCAGAAGGGACACGAGAGGGTGGAGCTAAGTACAACCGAACTCTGAATAAGACATTTTCAGGCGATCAAAAATGTTACAATTAACTTTCATGAACTGAAAACACACTGTGAAAGGGTTAAAGTTGTAAGACGAAAACACGGACAACTCCCAGACCGGACAACGCCGTGGTAGCGACCTGTCAATCACATGGTAGCCACGCCCTAAAGCATCCCCTGCTTTATGGTCTATTTGACTCTAAATGGGACCATAATTTACTAAATGAACATCATGCTGTATTGAAGAAGACTTGAAACTAGCGACTGAGACCATAAACTCATGTTTACAATGTTTACTGAGGTAATAAATCAAGTGAGAAGAAGGGTCATTTTCTCATAGACTTCTATACAATCAGACTTCTTTTTGCAACCAGAGGAGTCGCCCCCTGCTGGCTGTTAGAAAGAATGCAGGTTTAAGACACTTCAGCATTGGCTTCACTATTCAGACCCGGAGGTTGCCCACTGGCCAGAACTGAAGTGCTCCCTTTATATGAACAATATAAAAACAATAAAACAACGAACCTCCATCACAACACAAACTGACCAATATCTGATATTCAGTCTATTAAAAGGCATACAGCCTGATATATCACTCTAACCCCAGTCCATATGCACTGTTCTGCTGCCCATATGATGCACAGAAACATTTAATTCGGCTCTGCCTACAAACACAAAGAAGCCAAAAGAAAACAATGAAGACCAGCTCTTGTACATACGTGTGCTTTAGTTCTAACTCGAAGCAGGTTCCTACCAGGCTTAGAAAAGCTGTCTTGAATAAATTATGACCACGAGTGAATTATGACTCTGCTGTCGGGTAAAGATGTGCTTAAAAAGTAGGCAGTGGAAAACGCGTCATAAACTTTTACGACATCAAGGCATAGGTGCAAGGAAAGCACAATAAATCTTTGATGCCCTTCTCGGGATCCATTCGCTCGCCATATGAGTCTTCTGTCAGGTGGAGGAAGTCTTAATAAAGTCGTATGACCTCACAGCAGGTGTGGGGGAACCCCATAAAAAAAACTTGTAAACTCTTGAATCAAACAATCAAGTTTTAAAGGAGCACCATAAACATTTATGAAGGGTGTCATTGAGAAGTGTTTCACAGCAGCAGTGAAGCAGCAGAGGGATTTAAGAGAATGTGTGCAGGTGAGTGTTTCTACTGTATTTCAGGTAAACCCGGGGAGATTACCTTATTGTCTTTCTCATTTAGAAGAAAGGCCTGACAAAATTGCAGTCAAAATCACATAAGCACTGAGCTGAAAATTGCAGAGTCCTCGGCAAGCAACAAAAACAACGAGCGGCAGGTGACAAATCTGAATAGATCTTGGATAAAGAAAATACACAAATCTTTATTTAATTTGCTTTAAAAAATGATTATTGTATAGTGCACTGAATGCTCAAAATATCAAGAATACTGAGAGTTGAGTTTCACACGCTTCTGCACAATGCAGGTGTAAACGGGTGTCTAATAGATCTGGACAGATCTAGTGGACATCTTTAAAGTTAGTGCTCATTTTTGTGCTTACAGATTTTGTACATGTTGACATTATTCCAGGGGGGTTTCCAGTGATCTTTTCCTGGTGCGTGTGGTTACATGGAGAGATAAGAGAGGATTAACCTTCAAAGGACTGCGCCTGTTATTGTGTATAATTAGGATAATCTGAGGGGTTACAGTAAAATCTGAACCCTCTCTGAGCTCTTGTTGTCATACGGAGGTGGCGTCTGAGTCAACAGACAACAATTTAGTCAACTGATTTTCCAGTTAATCTAAAGCTCCTGTGATAAAACAAAGCAATTTAAAGATTTGAGATTTTTTAAATAGACACTTTGAATGTTTACACTGCAGTCTGTATGTTTCAGGTAATTTATTGGATAAAACAGAGTAACTGCCTCTTTTAATTGCACTAAGTGGCACTTTAATGGATCTAAAGCTGACTGAAATCTCATCATCATCTGATAAAACATCGCTGCACGTTTATTGTAGTGTGAGTTAGCTAAATGCCCAGCTTAACAAAGACAGCTATTAGCCTTTTGGAGACATAATGCAGCCATACTGTGAGCCTTCAGCTCTTGAGCAACGGTTTGTGTGAACGTTGAATTATTGCAGTACATATCGCTGCCAAGTTGGCAGGAAAAAACTTGTTGGCATTGTAGGTTTCTGCAAACCCAGCCCTCTCATTCCCAGGGCGTCAAATACCGACGCATTGTCACAGCCGTGCGTGTCTGATACTGCCGCACAATACACCTTTAGCGCCAGTATGAGATGCACTGGGCTTTCCATTAACTACAATGTAAACCAATGTATTTACGGTAGTTGCGTTGTTATAGTTGTTACATTATTATTTTAACACTAACCATGATCTTTTTTCTAACCATAACCAAGTAGTTTTGTTGCCTAAACCTAACCAATCATTACACAACGTTAACCAGGTGGCATTGTGCGTTTCTGCAAGCGTGACACGAGGCTGCTATGAAACATTTTCCTGAAACGTATTTTTGGTTCAGAAACGTCGCCAATCAACGTATCAACGTATGGATTGCAGAAACGCACAATACCAACATTTTTCTGGTGACCGGTTGTATGCTATACATCTTGGCTAACTCAACCCAAATTTACTAGATGCTCACTGCTGTGCAGATTCTCACTGATAATCAAACATTTGGCCGGTTAATTTGATTTCAGTTTTCAGAAGCTTATCATGGTTTTTACTTTGAAAACATCTTATATGCACAATAACTTAAAAGCAAGGTCTACTGTAGCAATAGATAAAACAGGCAGCTGGTTATTTAGCTAGCTAACAAAGCCAAAAAACAAGTTTGTTGCAACTGAGTTAATGTTCTGAATCTGGGCCTAATTTCTATGGCAGTTACTATCACTTGTCACCAAATCTATCTCATGGTCAATAATACTGAATACATCTAGTGATCCCGTGGCTGTTTGGAGATTTGGGACATTTGTGGTCTCACACTCCTGCTTGCCATTTTGTACGGCCTCACCACTGACTAAACATGGTGGTACCCTGACAAATTCAACACTCACTCACTCACCTACTCACTCACTAGCTCACTGCTATTTCAGCATGTAAGAATATACAACTGTCACGACTACAGCCAGATACCCAGACACTCAGCTGTTGATTGAGGGATCACGAGCGAAATGGGATGTTGCCAATTCCAAAAGGTGCAGAGATGGAGATAAATAGCTGTGGGGCTCCTCAGCATTACAGAGCAATGTCACCCAGCGAGGAGCCCTCTGATACAAGAGGCCAAAACAGGACCCTTCTCCCCTCTCGCAGTCGCAGAGGACAGAGGAAGAAAGACAGCCGACGCTCCTTGACGACAGGTAAAAGACGCAGCTGACACCAACTGTCACCCAACTCCCAGAGCGCACTGGGGCTGGAGATTTGCAGTCTGCCTTATTGGCACAGGCTGTGAGCTTGAGGAGTAGAAGGAAGGCACCTACGAAAAACCCCTGCAATGCTGAGAAGGGAAAAATATGTCAACTCGGGAAAATATGAATGGCTATCGACATGTTCTTTACACTGTGAGCAATATAAATCTGTGGGGGGCTCTTTCATCAGCCTAAGCTGTGCTAAAAGAGGCCTAACTGCTTTGGAAAACTGACCACCAGTTTATTTTTCTTCATATATGTTACACTTTTCTCACCACTGTTTTTGAAAAATAGGTTCATGATATATGAACCTTTAAAAAAATGAACTGTAAACAAGTATTTAATGACTTTAAGCCTCAATTATATATGACCAGTTTGTGAAAAAAAATGACGCACATTAAGCAGCAAGATTTGATTATTCCATTTCCATAAAAAGAGGTCTGACCCTGAACAACACACAGTGACCTTACTGTATTACAGCTCCAGCCCATACCACACAGGCCTTCTAGGTAACTCTAGTGCACACATTTTAAAATGCTTCCTGTAAATGTTAATTTTTCAAATAGTAAATGTAATGTGCTGCACGGTGGATAATGAGCTCTGGCACTTGACCGACCATTGTTGCTCTTGACATTTTAGTATTTGTTGGACAACTGCTCCACTCTCTCAACAGGGTACTTAATCAACTGTAGATCCCTCTGAGGGACAATAGCATTGCTGAGCTAGCTCTCTTAGCCCGCAGGGACCAAAGTCGACATTTGTTTTGGACCAGAGTGACCCTTACAGCACACTTCCAGAGATAATATGTCATGATGGATGCTGCAGGTATTTAGCCTTCAAATGAAGGCCAGTATCAAAATACATATGTTTTCTTTGTTTGAATTCAGGCAGTAGGCTATTTTGCATTTACATTTTTGGTAATGGGGAAAAGCCCCTAACAAAATGTTATCAATTTCTTGAAGTTTCACAAACACACTATTTTAAGTCCTTTCGGAATAGGATCTATCTGGCAGGATGACCCACTGTATACATATTCTCTAGGAAAAATATTTGCATGCAACGGTTCGTATGATGTATTATGAAAAAATTGTTCCTTATTTTTTGTGCTTTTCCGCTCATTACATGCATACAGTATTATCAAAATAAACTTCTGTCTTCACAGGAAACAACTTCCTTAGGTTTAGGCAACAAAACTACTTGGTTAGGTTTAGGAAAAGATCGTAGTTTGCCTTAAAATAACTCGGGAAGTGGTGTTATTTGAATACGGAAGTTACGTGACAAACAAATCAATGTTGACTTCTGATTTCACACAGGACACAAACACCGGTCTCCTGGTTGAAAGTCCGGTGCTTTTGGACCCACCCATCCACTCCGACCTCCTCCCTACGCGGTATTCGCTGCTCTTTATACTTCTTGGTTCTTGATTACGTGAATTACACATTAATTTATTCCGTGGGATATATACGAGTTATAGTGCATTACTTTTCGTAAGTATAGCTACGTACAGAGTATGAGAACAGCCTGCTCTAGGATACCCTTCGCTAAGCCCTGCCCCTGGCTGCTTATCTAATTATTGGAAAAAACAAGCGATTTCAGAGAGAAGCAGACAGAAGGGTCTACAATATGTGTTTGGAGGATATATCAGGATGTCAAACTGACTCATCAGGGAAAACAGGTTAAAAAGATAAAGACAGAAGCCAAAGCCTACAGATCATAGTGTAAAAGTGAACCACCACATCACCTGACGATCGAGACAGAAGACAATGATCTATACCACACTCAAAAATCAAGCCATCAAGCCAACTTCCACAGCCAGGTCAGAGGTCAAGGTCACAGCAGTCCCTTTAGACCCAGTGGGGATCCAGTATGGGGAAATGGGAGTTCAAACTTTGGACGCTCCAGTTAAGAGAATTTCCAAAATGAGTCTAAAACAACTAAATCCCAAAGATACGATGTACGTTGATCCCACTGGAATAAAAGCTTCTATTTGTGGTTGGTCTGTCAGATTAAAATGTTGTTTTCCTGGATCCAAACTTTATCTTTAACACGTTACAGAGAAATGTGCTCGGGCATACCACACTCTCAGTCGAATGCAGAAGTGGTGAAGTTTTTCCAGAGCGGCTGGATGAATTTACAGATGGATTCCATGAAAGTCTGCTGTCTACAAACTCTAAGAATGACTGAGACGAGACGTCCCACCTGTGTGTGTGTGCATATCTGTCTGTGGAGGCATACACCTGTGTCCATACAAAATATTATGTGCATTTAAATAACAGAATTGGCTGTAATTCATAGCACAGGAAAACTTTGGTTTATAATATTTTAAATGTATATACCAACACTGTTAATATAAATATTCTTATCGTATTATGGCTGAGACACATTATCATTCAGAGTGCCCACTTATTTGATTCAGCTGTGAACAGGTTGTTAAGATGAGGGAATGTGGAGTAGACTCAAGTCTGTCTCTATAACTCTCTCCTCACAGCAGGCCAAGTGTCAATCCAGAGTAAACATCTTGGGCAGGTGTACCAAGAGCCAAAAATCCATCGTCAGCTCAGCGGAGGCTGTGTGGCTCCGTGCTGCTGCTCAACTGTCGAGTCTGGAGCAGAAATCACTCTAATCACAAAGTGCAATAAATGCCCAGAGAATAAAACCGCCAAATTATTGTGTGATATGGATATCATACAAAAATATATTTAGTTTGTTTGTTTTGCCTTAATTCAGTACGATATACTTGGGTATATATTTGCTGGTTAATACACTATTTGATATGTAAAAAAAACCCACATATTGCATGAGTTGTATAAAGAAATGAAATATGTAAAAGTGTTCTTCAGCTTATTTTAAAACATAAAATAATATACAAAATAAAACAAGATAAAATAAAATAAAAAATAATAAATAAATAAATAAATAAATAAATAAATAAATAAATAAACAAATAAACAAATAAACAAATAAATAAACATGCTACAACATATGTAATTCTTAGATTACATTTTATTTTATTTTTGTATATGTGCTAGATTAATTTGTCTTGATGGTATAACTGCAAAGGGCTGAGGTCAGAGAAGTATAGTAAAAAATATTCGCAATTTTTTTCATTCTGTTTTGTAAAAAAAGAAAGATGTAAAACTGGAATGATATCTTGTTGCCACTTGCTGAAATACTCGATTTTATTTACTTGAAATACTTGCTGAATAATAATATTTTTTTTCATTTTTATAGCTACCACAAGCAAAGGTTTTGTGAATAAGGTTGATGGTATTAGTTTTACCATGACATAAAACAAGAGAAAGAGATCACGTCCAGCACTTTATTTCTACTTAAATTAATTGATTAATTAATTATCAACACCTTTTAAAACATCTGTGTGGTCTTGGAGACACCGGCCATGCTGTTCTTTTAACATCGTACTGACAGAACATTTTAAAGCTTATGTTGTTCTTCACACATTAGTGATAGGGAGGTGTGTATTTGATATGATATCTTCGTTTGACATTCATTTCTATGGTACTCCCAAAATAGCACCAGGGGATGATCCAGTCAGATTTTACAGTATTTAAAGTCTGAATGTTTTACAGTCTTTGTTAAAGATGAAAGTAGCGTAGGAATCAAGTGTGTTATAGTAATAAATAGTGATGTTTGCGACGGTTTAAATGAATAAATCACATTGCCAGTGCCAGACATACAACTATGGAAATATTTGGCTCCTGCTTTGCGAAACAAAATGGCTTCTCCTTTTCCTCACAGTAAATACAGAAAAGAAACCTCAAAACAAAACAGTCGAGAGGATAACCATTGATCCCCATCTAAGCCACGCTCAATCACACTTAAACGGGGCGGCTCTTCCTACCAGAGGAACCAGCACAAACCTTTAAGTCGACAGCTAATGCCCGGTTTAGTCCTCTCTCTCTCTCTTTCTCTCTCTCTCTTTCTTTCCCTCCTCAAAAACTGCCATGCTACAACTTAATACCAGACGAGCTCCTGCTGGGCGGCTGGGAGTAGCTATCAAGGCCTGACTCCACACACTCAGCCTTTGCTTTCCATTTTGTTGCCGCTATTCTTCGCCTCGCCCCCTCCAATTTCTCTTTTGCGGGTCACCGAACCCCGGGACAAAGTGTGTCTGCCCCACCTCCTGATCCTCGGACGCCAACGCCGAGACCGCAACGCCACACACAACGCTGGGAGATGACATTTCCTCACCCCTCTGAGCCCCCCTTCCCTCCCTCGTCTCCCCTAATCCAATCAGCAAGGCCTGAGTTTTTCTAATATACTGGTGGTCTCATACTCTGACTTTATCCCTGCAGCTGTGCCGGACCGCTCATTGGCAAGATTAGGGCCTCCTCAGCTCCTCTGATCATGTATTTCAATATGAATGGGACCAATAAGGGGGTGGATTACGGCTTAGTTACTTTGGAAATCCAAGGCCCCCCTTTGATGCCCCCGGGTTTGAACGGCAATGGCAGAACCCTGCCTGGTCGGCATGGCGTGGCGGCAAACGCCACCTGGCAGTCAAATGTTTGCTCATATGCGCTCATTAAACAACACCACACTGGCACTGTGGGTACTGACTGCGGGCCCGATGGCGAGCCTTGGCCGCGACCAGATGGCGCCGTCGCCAGTATGCCAGGTGGGGTTCGTCGTTGCCACTCGTGCGATGCCTCATGGACGAAGGGATGGAAGGGGGAGGAAGAGGAGCGCGGGTGTTGCCAACTAGGAAGAGAATAAACAAACACACATTCCGGTTACCTTCGCTGTTACGCACACTCATTTTCTATCTCTATCGCTCTTCTTCTTCACTTTATAGATGCAAAAATGCCCTTAAAGCAGAATTATCAACACTACATTGATCAGAAGAGATCCCTTATGCCCACTCAACATCACCTGCATGTATAAGTGCAGCTGAATTATCCTCCAAACACTAGAAACACACATTCACACACTGAGGTGTCCTGAGAGCGTCGGCCCCGCCGCGGCACGGCCCCTACGGGGTTTTTCATTAGCTATTGAGGCCTGTGTCGTCTTCTCCGCCGGCCCTCCTGCATCTCGGGGCCCTTTGTGTGTGAAGTGCTAGAGGTGATTAATATTTGTTTTCCCTCCTCTGTGGGAGAGGAAGACCCAGCTGATCCACTGTGACCCCTCCTTAATCCCCAGCGGGTCGAGCCAGTCTCTCCGTTTCCTTCCCTCTTCTTTTGGGTTTTTACCTCGGAGGGCGCCTATACCCCCAAACACTCGCGTCGGACCTGAGGATCACATAAGACCCGGGCTATTTCATGCTCACGTTGAGCCACGATGACAAGTTTCTTTACGAGGGGCAGTGAGTTTTTATCTGCCGTGTCGCTCCTCTGTGACATGACGCTTGTAAATATTGTTGTCAAGACAGGTGACGTTGAGTTTGACATTTACTCAAACAAACCAGACCGGGACAGTTTTGCATCAACCTGCAAATTTCTTGCAAAACAGCTCAGCGCAGCAGGATGTTTATGTTGAAGTTTTCCAAAATAAATGTCTAAAGTGTCAGGTTCAAAAACAGAACTCCCACTAAATGCTGCTCCCCAGGTAGTTTAGACAGTTTGGACAGGTGAAGGAAGCGTCTTCCTTACAGAAAAGAGGAGGATATCCTGACTCAATTGGGCTGCGATGGCCAGGTTTGAGGGGTTTTTGGGGCTTTGTTGAGGCCAGTGGAGGGGGTGTCTTGAAGGATTGAGTGGCTCGCGGGGTCTATTGAGCACTTGATCCTGTTGACAGATATACTGCTCCCTTTGTGACCACATGGCTGTGATGGAAATGGCAGGTGCAGTATGGGTAGCCGATGAAAAAAAAAAAAAATCCTTTCTAGCGTTGTGTTTCAGTGGTTGTAAAAACACAGCTGTTTTCAGCTTTCTGAACCGGTTGCACGCTCAGTTTCCAATTCTCTCCAGCTCCTTGTTGCCTTGTTGGCGTAGTTACTAAACTCGCAAACACAGTCTTATGGTCTTAGCTCTTTATAAGAGCTGGAGTTGGAAAAAAATGTACAGATCAGTATTAACGATCAACACTGTTGGGTGAAAGCTCTTAGCAACTGGCTCAAAACTGCCTCAGAGTAACTGATAGTAATGGGAAACTGCTCGGCTATTTAACACACACACACACACATATTAACACACACATATTAACACACGATGAGAGAGGACGATTCAGTCTGAGCTGAGCTGAAAGACAACAGGTATTTTATTAAGATATGCAAATTGTAATACAACAAATGAAATATAAAATATAAATAATATTCTAGACATATAAGTGAAAACTGTTACCCACAGATAATAACTGCACTAGCAAAATAAAAATATTACAATTTTGACCAAATCAACATAACAAATCAAAGTGCAAGCCTTGGAAAATATTATGTAATTTAGGCCACTTTTAGTAGAATGACTGCATTTGATAGAGAGGTGAAAAGAAAAACAGAATATAAGTAGAAAAAGTTTAGGATTTTTTTTATTCATAGTCAGTTAGTTATTTTATATTACTTCATTATCGGCTCTTATATAAGTTAATTTTCATTTTATTAATTATATTTAATTAAACATTGAAGTCACTATTTCTTACAAAATTATTAACTGTCTAAGTAAAGACCTAACATTTGACTGTTTATACTATTTTTTTCTTTGCAGATATATGAATGCAACTGATAAACATAAAGTTATGTTTTTTTTTACCTTACTAATTTTGCATTGTGGAAGTGAGAATGTTTAATTTGCTGCAGTTTTTCTGGGTATGACATTTGCATACTTTCTTCTTCTTCTTATTATTACAAATATTATTACTACACATATCATTAAATAATTAGTAATAAATAAATACATGCATAATAATCAGAGCTATAATATATCATAATAATATAGTTATAATAATTATATTATTATTATATAATAATTATTATTATTAGTAGAAGCAGTAGCAGAAGCAGTATTAGTGGTAGCAGTAGTAGTAGTCGTATTCAGACATTTTACAATATATTATCAAAGGTAATAAAACTATAATTCATCATTCCTCTAGTTGTACTGACATTGACAACTACTGCAGCAATTCAAAAACTAAACTGTAATTTGTGAAGTGAAAGATTGAAGAAAAAATAAAGTTTGGAAGAAATTGGTTAGGTGTGTGTGTGTGTGTGTGTGTGTGTGTGTGTGTGTGTGTGTGTGTGTGTGTGTGTGTGTGTGTGTGTATGTGTGTGTGTTACTAAGCTAAAACTTGTTAACTGTTTCCTGCTCCTTTACAATCCTATTAAAACCCATAATCTTTCAAATGATTTTTAAATCACTAACACAAACTTTTTTTTTTCATCTTTGACAAACTTTCTTCAGTAGGTTCCTAGTTTTCATTGGACAGCTCTGTGCCTGACATGGTCCAGTCAGCTCAGTGTGGGAGTGTGTTCAGTGGGAGAAGCAAAGCTTTTAGCTCTCTATGAAGTTGTCTAATGAGTGGCGCCGAGTGTCACAACTCCTCCACAAATTACTTTTCTCTCCGCTGCCAGTCCTCACTCCCCCACTTCTGTGCCCCCATTTTCTTCTTGTCAACACCTTCAGGCACTACCATCTCTTTGGACAAGCCATCACACTGCACTTTTCATTTCGTAGCTACCAAATAGGCTAAATAAGAAATGGAAACTTGATATGGGTCAAAAATAAAGAAGCTGAAACATGATTTTATTTTGAGGCAGAACTGAATCTGCGTGCCAAGACTTGTGATGAAAAAATAAAAGCATAGATAGATATCATCCTATTAAGAGTCTCTGAGAACAGCATGCTTCAATATATTTGAACTGTATTGAACAGGCTCTCGTCTTGGAAGATTTATGACAAATGTCACAGTAAAATAAGCTTTAAATCCTCAATGACCAACACAACAGCACCGCCACACAAGGGGGAATTGAGTAACAGAGGTATTGATATCTGCCGATGAAAAATAAAAGCATGTGTGGATTCAGCACCGTGACACATAGATTGACATCTGATCGACCAAAACCTGAGCTGGTAGCCCTGATCTACGCCGCCAGAGTGTCACTTTTCACTTTCCCACCATGAAGCAGTGGTACCTGCTCATCGCTCTGGGGTTTAACTGATGAATGACATCGCAGTGTGCTGCGCCTCACTGCGGGGCCATTTGTGGAGAGATAAGAGAGACTTCCTGGATTAAGGAGGTAGTTGAGGTACATCTCCAGAGAGCCTGTTTGTTTGGGTAAGACAGCTCCTTCATTACTGCAAAACTGTGGGAGGCTGGGAAGCCAACCTGTCTCCGAGATAGCACGGGACCGCTGCCAAAATGTACTTAACCAGACTGAAAATGCAACCCACTTACCCTTGATGCCTCTAATATATTATCACGAATAGTGCATCAAGCGTAACGTACGGTTTGAGGCATTAATATTAAGCAGATGCAGTCATACTGACTTTAAAATATCACGTATCCCACCTCACATGGTGTGAAACGGCACACTCTTGATGTTCAGATTCAGTTATAAGTAGTTTTGCTTTGTGGGTGGCCCAGCATGACCTGACTGGTGAGCCTCGGCATTAAAATGAATGAGTTCCTGATGCCAGTGTCACTTTGAAAAACACAAGCTGACCATCGTGTTCTTATCCAAGCATGCGAGATTACACTCGGAGCAGTCACATACAGGGAAATAAGAAAAGGAGAAAATATAAAAGAAGACTGGAGGCCAAAACATTAAGCTCTGCTGTGTTTGAAAAGCACACTCTTAGCCAATTGGGGTATTTTAGCCAAAATGATTCATTTATTTGGTCACTTATATTTATCTTTTTCTACACGTCATATCCAACTCTCTTCATGTGTCTCCATCTCTACTCTCGAATAAAGTCTAAATGCCAAAAACAACTACATTACCCCCCGTACCCACAGAGCAATGCAAGTTAACTTCTTTAAATAAGTTTACTTTGTCAGTTCAAATAGTTCAAAACCCAAATCAGTATCCACTGAAATAAAAAAAGGAGGAAAGCAGCAAATCCGAACAATCCAGAGGCTGAAACTAGCAAATATTTGGCCTTCTGCTCTTTAAATGACTTACACAGTTGATCGATTATCACAATTTTGCTAAACAGATTTTTATGTTGATCAACTAATCTTCTATTTTTGGCTACTGATGAACTCCACTGGACCAATTTGTGGTCATTTAGACTATCATTCATTCATTCATTTCCCAAGATAACATTTTCCCTTATCTTGGAATCCCAAAATTTTACTCCAAAACTGCTGTTAGAAAGAAAGGTAAAAGTAACGGGTAAAAACAAGACAGTTGTTATTATGCATGAGGTGACAATAATAATAAATAATACCAATTTGCAACAGCAAATATATTTTGCAGAAAACTTTATATGTATATCCCATGCAATAATTTTGTATTTAATCCACGTAATCGTGAACCAGGAAGTATAAAGAACGACAAACACTGCGTAGGGAGGAGGTTTGGGTGGATGGGTGGGACAAAAAACACTAAACTTTCGCCCTTTGTGAAACCAGAAGTCAACGTTGATTTATTTGTCACGTAACTTCCGTAAGTTAAGTTACGCCACTTCCGGAGTTATTTTAACCCAAACCACGATCTTTTCCTAAACCTAACCAAGTAGATTTCCTGTTTTGTTTCCTGTTAAGTCTGAAGTTTATTTTGAAAAGACTTTATGCAGGTAAAAGGCAGAAATTGACTCGTGTTGCTGGACATTCGTGAGAAAACGCACAAAAAAATGAGGAGTAACTTTTCGTAAGATATTATACGAACCATTGTATGAGGATACGTTGCAAAACACATAAGCAATACATAAACATAATTTCTAGGCACGATGGAGACACTTAATTAGAACATTTTAAGGTCTAAATCAACAGGTGAATATTTACTTCATATCTGAGTCTAACAGAAATAGTTGCCTACACATGCAGAGTGATGTGTTCAGTGCTGTAGTGCTGCGTGGGGCCTCTTGTTGCCCCAGTGGCGGTGAAGGGGGAATTAGATGTAGTGTTGTCTGAGTCCCTGTTAATCCTCAGATGATTAGAGGAATTCTCATCAGGGCTCCTTCAGAGAGAGCGAGACGGAAAGAGTGAGGAAGAGAAAGAGAGGGAAAAAAGAAGAATGGGAGAAACAACGAGAAAGCAGAGCTGGGGAGAAACCCCCCCTCGCCTTCCTAGTTTCCTCTCGTCAGTCACCCCCCAGCCAAGGACCACAGGCCTGCATCTCCTCCGGCCAATAAGATCTCAGGCCCTCGGGTCACCTGGCTCACCACGCTAATCCTGAATCTGCCTTGTAGATTAGCACTTTCCCACTCGCAGCCACTCTAGCCCAAGCCCCGGCAAATCCCGAGGTAAATGTCGGAGCTTCCGGTAAGTGGGTGAGCACGGCGTTGTGCAGTGGATTAAGGAGAATAGGATAATATTTACAAGCCCATCGCCAGTAGTGATAAGGCTGAGGATAAACAGTAATGGTCCGTCTTTAGCCTTTTTTTTTCCCTCTCTCCCGCGTCAAGGCAAATGGTTAAATCTCTGAATCCCTGAGTATAGTCTCTGACATTGATGAGTTAAATTAGTCAGCTGTGAATTAGTTCATGTCACTCAGCTCGCCTTATTCCTGCTTAAATGGATAAACAATTATTCATGAATTGGAATATTCTAATGACAACCCCACTGATAAAATGAGGCGAGAATGATGTGATATTTCAAACAACATAATAAATAAATAATAATAATAAATATATTTTTTATCCTGAAAATCTTTCCACAACACAACCTCATCGTCATTAACCCATCACTTTCATTTTTGCAACATTATCTTGGTCAAAAGGGCTTCGACTCAATAGGCTATAAATTGACTAGTTATTGCAAACATTGTACTTTTAATGAAGCCATGCTGTCATCTTTGTTTTTCCTGATAACTGTATTTTTAGCACTGTTCCATATTGCTTGAGCTGTTGGTAAAACTAGTACTGTGCCTTCAAGTAAAGTGGGACTCTTTTCTAAACAAGTTTCATGCAGCATTCCTGCAATAATATGCATTTTTATTTAATATTGGACAAGAATGATGAGGTGGTTCATGTTGTTAAAGCTGTTCATGATCAGGCCGGAATGAAAGAAAGAACATTTTTTAAATCATTAATTTATTTTATTATTTATTTTCAGAGTCTATGTCTGTATGACTACACTATATGAATATTACAACTTATTTTCTGAGCTCTACGTCATACATGTACAGATGTACACATCATAGCTATTTTTTTCTACAGTTTCACAAAAAACTTTTTTGTTGTAGTAGTACCCTGGTCCATTTGCTGAACCCACCCTAAAAAACAATATAGGTAAAACCCCATATATCCATGTCTGTACCTCTCATATCATCAGTATGATCAAAGCACATGATGGACTAGTTTCCTCTCTACTGTAGATGGCACTGTTAACCTTGACTTGCTCTTGGTTGGGACTTCAGTGTTGAGGAAGTAGAGAGGGGTAGAAACAGTCTGCTCCTTATTACCGCGTAGAGCCCCGGGGAGAAATTAATTAAAGCTGGGAATAATAATAATAATAATAATAATAATAACACAGATTATCTTTGTCATCACAGTTATGCTAACAACAGTAATGGAGTTTTGAAGGGAGCCAGCGGTCGAAATAAATACCCTCCAGCTTTTATCTTACAGTAAACTGTATAGATGCAGGGCTGTTTCTTTTTCTCCTGCTGTGTTTTTCAGAGAGTGTTGGTGGTGGTGGTGGGTGTGGGGAGTTTTGGACGGGGGGGGGGGTTCGGGGTTAGGGCCGGAGTGAAAGGCAAGTGTGTTATTGTAACAGAGCTTATGAGGGAGTCAAGAGGAGGGCAGTGTGCCGATCGCACGCTAGGCTGCATGATTCACAGAAGAGGCCTGAACACGAACCCTCTGGACGCCCTCCACTCCCCCCCCCTCTCCCCTGCTTCTGAAATCCCCACCGTCAGCTTGCATTATGGGAATAATACCAAAGTGATGTCGAATCACCTCACGTCACCTCTCGTGTGGGCGACTCCATCCATCTGGGGTTAATTGGCACCCTAACCTGTGGACAACGTCAAAACAGACGAAAATGATCTCAATTTAGACTGTTGTTCTCCACTCTGAGGGTAGACAAAACATCTGAACTTCACGTGTGAAAGAAACAAAAACAAACAGCCGGGAAAAAAAGCAGTTTCTTACCTTTTAGTGGTATTTTTAAACATTTGCTCCACACAATAAGGTGAAAAACTTACAGATTACAAGGTTGTATGTAAGCTGAATAAATACTTTGTTCTTATAGCCTTTGAGACCTTTTCATGACCCCTTTGACAATTTCAAAAATGCATCATGGTCAATTATAAATCAAGCTTTTAATTCCTGAAAATCTGACCTTAGGGGAATGTGAGATTTCACATGGCAGCAGCCACTCCTGGAAGTTGTTCGTGTCTGCAAATGTCACTGAATGCATGCAATATTATTTAATCACGTCAGTATATTAGAAATGTCCTGCAGCAGCCACCTCGCCCTGTTACATGATCTGAACTGATGAACCCGTATTGAGACAACGGGAACCCAGCCCTGTCTCGTGACCGCCACTCGAACCTCTTTTCATGTTGCCTGTAAAAAGGGGGACGGCTGACCTCGTGCGCTGCCGGGATATTACTTTACATGTTCGTCAGGCCGCGCCCTCGCTGTCGGCTCGTGAAAGATTCGAGCCTGTCGAGCACGTCACTGCATCGCTTCCTGTGCACCGTGCATGCCACGATAGCTGGTCACCAAAGCCTAATGGAAGACAGGTGTTGAGAGAGAGAGACCGATTAAATTAAAGATGACTAAAAAGAAGACTTTTAAAGCTTTATCCAAAATCAGAATAATCTGTTAAGGGTCGGGAGATTGAAATGATATTGGTTTCTCCTGCTCATCAATAGTTAATTCAATCAAATTGTAATGCAAGCTGGCAAATTTGCCCAAGTTATGAATTCCTTATAATTGTGAAAGATAAATGTTCTTTGTCCTCTTTACTTCTCCACAATCCAATTAGGATTGGATGCGGAGAAAATCAGATGACTGTATGCTCTGGAGCAAGATGAAGTTAGCTTAGCTGCTCATTAGCCATTTCCTTGAGCCCTCTTGTAATATTGTCTTACCAAAGTTAGCTTTGGTCTGAATCACTAATCAAGTGCACACATCCGGTGTTTGATGAAATTTTTACCTATTCCCAAAGCATTTCCTCTTCCCGCAAAAATTCATTAGTTTCAGCTGGAAAAGGAAAACGGGGGAGTCGTGCACATATTGAGTTGAGTTACTTTGTCTCATTTTTTTTCCCTCTCCTGCTCATTCCTTCAATCTGATAACATCCTCTCTTCTTTTTTTCCCCTGAAAGTTTCTTGTCCTCTTTGTTGTCCCCCATTCTTGTCTATCTCTGTTTCTTCCCAGAGAAATCTCAGATCTTTGAAGCTCTCTGGTGAAAACAAATCACTGTGTTGTCTGTTCTGTGGACGCCCTCTCTGTTTTGACTGGAAATGGACTCCCATTTGGGAATAAGGTGGGAAGAACATTATAGGCAGACATCCACTGCAAAAAATATCAACTTTATCAAGTAGGCTACGATAATATTTACGACAATACGTCACCTATTGTGCATTATTTTCCTTTTTTTCAAGACCGTTTTGGACATATTTATGGAAACAGCATCTAAAATTCAAGGTTTCGAGAGGACATTTCTCATGGTAACAGTTGACTGACATTTGAGGGCCGCCGTTGCTAGGAGACAGATTGTCAATTTACTGACTGGAGCACATCTTAGCCCTGTATACATCCTATGAATGTTGATACAAGATGTTTTTTTTCCACCAGCCTGCATAGCGTTGGTTAAGACATCTATCACTTTACAACATTGGACATTTGAGAGGACCCGTCGTGCTGTTAAGTTTGTATTCCACTCAGACAGTAGAAGCTAGCCTAGCTTCCTAACGTCAGCACTGATTCCCAGTCAGTTCGGACTACATGCCGTACTAATGACACGCCAAAGCAAGAACGGCGTTCTTGTTACACACTTTTGCCTTGTGCATTGTTGTGTTGTTTCATTCACCAGGTTGAATCATGACAGTTATGGAGTAATGTAGGGAGCACCATTTAAGTTTTCTCTAATGTAAATCTATTTGGATTCATTCATCATTTGGATTTTTTTATGAGGCATGTGGGACGCCACTATGAGCAAAAAGCAAAGTCATTTTTCTTATGCCAAGATCTCGATCTGATTCGTGTAAATTTCCGAAACAATTAAAAGAGAAAAAATGTAAACTTCTAAAACCATTTGCACATTTTTTTGCATGTATTGAAGGAAGACATGCTTTAAATTCTCTATACACCACAAAACTGAAAGAGTGGTTCAGTTGGACATTTCTTGCAGTGTAGAAACCAGAGAGCGGCCTGGTATGTACATAGCAATTACATCCCAGCACCCTGTGAAGAGTACATAGCTGAAAACACACTGAGAAAGGGTCACTGCCCAGGGGATCGAGGTTTGCCCATTAAAACATCATCAGACAATGCAGTTTATTTAAAGAGACATATGACTCTCTACTGCTTCTGTTTACCCGCCCTCCACTGGAGAGCAAAGATAATACCGTTTGGAAATCAAAGAGAAAATGGAAATTGTAATTTACAGTGAGTGAAGTCACCACGGGTCAAAAGTTGCGTGTACGGACAAAGCTGATTTATTTATTTACAATGTGGACGGCGAGAGGACGAGCTCCTGGGGGTTTAGTCTCCTTCAAAAATACTTTATGTCTCTACTGGAAACTACTTTGGTTTCTGGAGTTTATCGTTCCTGATTTTAAAAACGTGGATGGGTTGAACTGCAGGATAGTTGCTATTTTTGGAGCAGTAGTTACTTTGGTAAATATTTCCCTTTGGAATGAAAACTGTCACTTCATATGCTGTCAGACCCATCTATGTCCCTCACCATCACCCAGATAAATCCATCAACATGGACACCCCCATGGCGCCCCTGGAGGGTCCGTCACCCTGCTGCATGCCCACCCTATCTGGAATATTCAGCTCAGATAGAAGATTTGCTCCCTCTAATTTGTCCTGTCAGTGAATCAGGAGCCTCCCTTCCTTCACTGCTCCGTGTCACCCTTCCTTATAACACGCCGCCTGTCCTGATGCGTGCAGATAGTGTCTT
Organism: Sebastolobus alascanus; assembly: GCA_916701645.2. NCBI lineage: Eukaryota > Metazoa > Chordata > Actinopteri > Perciformes > Sebastidae > Sebastolobus > Sebastolobus alascanus. The sequence goes on along the minus strand of CAKAOJ020000415.1, from coordinate 336,120 downwards.
TGTTCTTGAGGAGCGCCGGCTGTTTTAGTTGGCGACCATTTGTGTGTGTGCTGAATGAATAGCAGGTCTTCTGCAGGGCAACGCTGCAGCGTACAGTGAGAGCACTGAGAGAAAAGAGAAGAAAGAAATGCTCTGTGAGTGGATCAATTAAATGCGTCTTTCTTAGATTCAGGCAGCGCTCCAGTTTCCACTCCTGATTTCACATTTACACGAAGAGCTCATTCAACACAAAACACTGTTGAATGGAACACAGCTGTTTCCTGTCGTGTAATAGGGCGTTATGGCCAACATCTTCTATCACAATTCATTTCATATCTCGATATATATCACAATATAGCATGTTTTCTGGTAATTCGATGAATAAATAGTTGAAATATTCACATGGTAAAGCCTATTTTTGTATACTCCTGTGTATGTTAAATACTTGACAAATGAAAAGTACTGAGTATTTTCTCATTTTCTCTATTTTCTTAAGAACTTGATCGCAAAATTAACCTTTTTTAAGTGAAGTTTTAAGTGAAATTATAGAGAAAAAAATACTTAAATATAGGCCTAGCCTATATCATGATAAAGTATTTCATTGATATCATAGATAATAAAATCTACAATAAAATCCACAATGAATATACAGTAAATGCATATACTATATATGTATACAACATATTTCTATACTTCCATCTCAATTCTGTAACAAAAAAGCAGTTGCAATGTAGCTCTCGAATGCACTTTAAGCTATTTGTATGGGAGAGTTGCACACCCAGTAATGGATGATGTTTAGCTTTTGCTTCTTTTGAGTATGAATGCACTTATTTTAAGTCACTTTGGCAACCCTGTCTCCCACAAAATTAAGTTCTCATGCAATTAACCAAAATACGTTTTGAGGGAAACATATTCTCTCCCGGATTACGGTCGCAGTTTTTAAACAGTTTTAAAGATGTGATTAACGTTGTAAATGGAAACAAAACAAAATGAAAATGCGACAAAACTACTTTGTTAGGTTTAGGTAACTTGATTAGGTTTAGAAAAACAATCATGGTTTGGCATAAAATGACTACGACACTGAAACAAAACAAAAAAAAAAAATGCAACAACAACTACTTAGTTAGGCTTAGGCAACAAAAAGACTGGGTTAATCTTGGAAAAAAAATCATGGTTTGGCTTAAAATTACTTAAAACAAAACAAAAATGCAAGAAATGACTAATTCAGAATTGAATTTAGTTGTATGGGAACGTATTTTTAAGAAACAGGGCTGACTTTGGACAAACAGTCTGTCAAATTAATGTAATGTGGAGTAAAATGCCTCGAGTTCTTGCTTGGCAAAATGTATTCTTATCTATAAAAGTCAGCTTCATTTATTGGTCAGAAGGTTGTGTTGAAGTTGCCAGAGTGCACACACACGCATGTATATATATAACCACACACACTTACACAAGAGAAGTCTTAAATCATATATATTTTTGTCGTTTATTTGCTGTAAAACACATTTCTTTCTGCAGAAATGTTTTATCTCAGAGTTTACCTTATCTTGACCTAACCCCTGTATATGTCCCCCTCCCCCACTCAACATCAATCAGGTGTGTGAGAGGCATCCTGGTAATTTGTTAACCTTTATCCAGCGACCTCTGCTGACCTCAGGATCACCCTGACAGTGAGACTCGGAGCACTGGACTGGATTTGTTCAGGAAAACAGAAAGAAATGAAATATAGTCTAATGTATTTGCTCTCCAACTTATAATTTTAATTAACATAGTGAAAACACATAATTCTGTATTTGCTGGTGTGTTACAAGATACTGTGATCACAAATACACACATAACTAAATTAATGTAAACATGCAACACTGAAGATTTTTTATCATATAAGCAAATATCACCTCATATAAAATTAGACGTTCCCACAATCAGAGCACAATTTGACATTCAGAATCAGTTTCGTGATGAAATTAAAAAACAAAATGTGTTCTTATTATCTTTTTTCAATTACAAGGCGAAGGCAAAGAAAATGCAGTTCATTTCTCTGCTGGATTATTATTCAAGGCACAACGCTGGCTCACTGCTAACTCTGAGAGCAAATGCTCTATGCCGATGCATATTCATATGTTTAACATACAGACATGCATCCCTAATGATGTAGGAGAGGGTAGAATGCAATAAAGCTCATTAATACGTTTTACCATGCCAGTCAGCCCTCGGCACGACAACGCTGCGTCAAATCGAGCTAATTCAATTCTCCAGTAAAGAACGAAGAAGATGTGAGATGAAAACAGAGAGAGATGTTGCAGTGCGTTTACTCTTTCAGTTGGAAATTTGTAGTTTTTAATTATTATTTCTGCTGGCAAGTTTCTCATTTATAAAGCTACTCTGAAGATTTTTGATAACTCTTCACATGAGACATTAACAATCACCCATTTCCAATTAATCTGTTTTTTGCTATTGAGTCAGGGAGAGCAATCCTGCTCATTTTGAAATGCCCTAAATTATTTTAAATTCTGTTTTGAAAAGGCAAAATGATAAACGTGTGATTCAAGGTTGAATGTTTGCATGTAATTCCAGGGAAATTAGTGAAATAACAGCATTATTTTCATGATGCTTTTGTTATTTAGTATCGTGGTTAATCCCACCTGGGATAAACATACTTATGGATACTGGATATAAATTTTTGCACAGGGCACCGAATGCATTAAATACAGTTAAATTGCTTGAGAAATGATAGGTAAGGTAACAGTCTTCAGTTGACCTTTGACATTTGAGCACACACCAAATGCACTCAACCATAATACAAGTCAAAAAACTGTAAAATAGGACACAAACCAGCCCTACACAGAAGCTCTGAGCTGCCTAGAAACTTCAAGATTTACATTAGCAAAAAACACAGTACAGTGCTCTTTGCAATTAAAGAAGCCCAACCTAAACACTGGGCTTTGTTTACTAGTCTCCCTGGCTTCATAAAAGCTACTTAACCAATTTCCAGGGTAGTAAAACTTTTAGTAAAACCTCATTCTGAGGAGGCAGGTGTCAAAATTAGGGCTGTTAAATTTAACGCGATAATAACGTGTTCACGCAAATTTGTTTTAATGCCACTAATTTCTTTAAAGCATTAATGCAACTTGATTTTTAGGTTGTAGTGGGCTCAGTTTTAAAGCAAGAGTGAAGATACTGGCATCATATTAAACTAGAAAACCAAAACTAGAAAAGGAATCCATTGGTACCAACCCTGTCATACTAACTTATGCTAAATAACGCTCAAAACTTGCGCTACATTTTGGCGAGGAAATGGCCATTTTCATGGCCATTTTCAAAAGGGTCCCTTGACCTCGGACCTCAAGATATGTGAATGAAAATGGGTTCTATGGGTACCCACGAGTCTCCCCTTTACAGACATGCCCACTTTATGATAATCACATGCAGTTTGGGGCAAGTCATAGTCAAGTCAGCACACTGACAGCTGTTGTTGCCTGTTGGGCTTGAGTTTACCATGTTATGATTTAGCATATTTTTATGCTAAATGCAGTACCTGTGAGGGTTTCTGGCCAATATTTGTCATTGTTTTGTGTTGTTCATTGATTTCCAATAATAAATATACATATGTATAAAACAAGCATAATTGTCCACTCCCATGTTGATAAATGTATTAAATACTTGACAAATCTCCCTTTAAGGTACATTTTGAACGGATACAAAATGTGTGATTAATTTGCGATTAATCGTGATTAATCATGGACAATCATGCGATTAATCGTGAATAAACATTTTAATCGATTGACAGCCCTTGCCAGAATTAGTCACAACTGTGAGCTAATGAATATCTGGTAGATTTGAACCTTCCTGCCTGCTCCTCACTCACTGCCTTATCAGAAATAGGATGCTGGACTTTAAATCACAGGAGTAGCCGGTATACGAGCCCTTCCCAGTAAAACCTTCTCTTATCTCTATACGTGCCCTGTCACTTTTGGGTGTAGGATTTAACATGAACCAGCCCCTGGTGTTAGGGGTTAGACAACCAGACATCTCGTCCAGCCAGAGTGGGCAGACATCAGTAATGGCCGAGGACTTTGTTTATAAATTATTAATGATTTTCTCCCCTCCCTGTCATTTTGGACAGGCTGCGAGACGAGCCGATGCCTCTCCTGTTTGCGTGGCAGCGCGCTCCTCAAACAGATTGCAATTTATTCCTCTGCAGTTTGTCCGTCAAGGCTAACTCTGACAACATAATCCCAAACTAATCCGCCATGTTCAGTTTTTCTTGTTGGCTCTCATGCAAACTGCTCTGCCAAATCCCGCTACCTGTCAGCCTGGCCTTGCGATGGGGAGCCCAGACGAGCTGCCAGCCCTGCTGCAGTGGCTCCCGTGGGGGGGAGAGAGGGAGGAGGGGGAGGCATGGTGCCTGGGTAGACTTAACCCCTGCCTCCCTCCCTGTAATCCACTGTAAACAGCCAGAGCCTTAGAAGGGCTAACTGCACTAATCAAGCCCCAAGCTCGCCCAGTCACTATCATACACAGTGCCCTAAGAACTAGAGATTTGAGCAGCTACTGCAGTGTGTGTGCAGGGTATGAGTGTGTGTGTGTGGAGCAGAGGGGCCCATTGACAGCTCCTAATCCCCAAGGAGGGAGAAAGGTGCCAACATGAGGCAAAGATGGGTCCCGACAATGGCCAACTAGAGCCAGAGGAGTTTTCCATGACTTAAAATATTAAAAACTGGAGGAAACTACACCGTTACACCTCATGACTCTAGATATTTCCATATATTTAAGTAAAAATATCTCATCAACCCTCTACTTATCCCATGATACCAAATTGGAAGGCAACAACTTGGAGGAAAAACAAATATCTTTACAGTAAATTATAGAGTAAACATGCAAAATAGATACTCACACGCCAGAAGGCTAGGTTGAACTCCAGTATTTCTATTTCCCCAAAAGAAAACCAGCCACTCAATATTCTCTTCAAGCCTTTAGAGAGCCACATTTAAATTTCGCTCACACCCTCTCTCAGTCTCTCTGACAGTGACCCAAAATCCACACGAAGAACATAAAAGGCCTGACAGTAGTCAAAGGCAAAGGGAGGCGAGCTAAGCCAACTCCCCCCATCAACAAAAACCAAAGTTTCAAGAACTGACTGGACACAAGCAGTAAAACTTTAACCACTGCTTGTTTTTTTTCATTGTTCCTAGTAATGAGCAGATTCAGTGGGGTGTCTGTGGTGGGTGGGGGGCCGGGAGTCAAAAGCCCACTTTGTCAGTGTCCATCAAGAGTTATCAATGGATTTCTAGGTGATACAGACACAAGTGGCTGTTTTGTGAATTAATAAATGTATTTTTGTGTGCAACAAAAAATAAATAGATGCCAAAAAATTCAAGGTGTGTCAATGTCAAAAAGGAAAAAAAATAAGTAATGTTTCAATTAGAAGCATTTTCACAAGCACTGCTAGCAACTGCAACCATGCAACAATAGAAATGACTGTCACAAACATTAAAATCGATTCAGTGCTCACTGTGACAGCAGGTTTCAAATCCCTGCAAGTCTGTTTTTCTTCTTATCTTTTATGGTTTTAAATGAATGAAAAGCATTTGCAATCTATAAAATAGAATCTAAATCTAATCTGAAAATGTATCTATTGGAAAATAGTCCAGAGAACTTTAAAGTATACAGCAATTTAATGTGATAAAACATGCAAATTAGGGCTGTCAATTGATTAAAATATTTAATCGTGATTAATCGCATACTAATCGCACATTTTTTATCTGTTCAAAATGTACCTTAAAGGGAGATTTGTCAAGTATTTAATACTCTTATCAAAATGGGAGTGGGCAAATATGCTTACTTTATGCAAATGTATGTATATATTTATTATTGGAAATCAATTAACAACACAAAACAATGACAGATATTGTCCAGAAACCCTCACAGGTACTGCATTTAGCATAAAAAATATGCTCAAATCATAGCATGGTAAACTGACGCCCAACAGGCAACAACAGCTGTCAGTGTGTCAGTGTGCTGACTTGACTATGACTTGCCCCAAAACTGCATGTGATTATCATAAAGTGGGCATGTCTGTAAAGGGGGAGACTCATGGGTACCCATAGAACCCATTTATATTCAAATATCTTGAGGTCAGAGGTCAAGGGACCCCTTTGAAAAAGGCCATGCCAGTTTTTCTTCGCCAAAATTTAGCGCAAGTTTGCAGCGTTATTTAACCTCCTTTGCGACAAGCTAGTATGACATAGTTGGTACCAATGGATTCCTTAGGTTTTCTAGTTTCATATGATGCCAGTATCTTCACTCGTTAACTTTGACAGCCCTAATGCAAACCTACCTATCTATATGGTCCTCGAAAGAAACTGGGGCATCAACACTGAGGGCCCATGGACACACTGGAAACCTGGGGCTCCGTATGGACACACTGAGTCCTGTTCTGTGTAACAACGCAGTCGCTTCATCCACTTTCTAACTCCTGAGACTGTGGGAAAGCTCCGGACAAATATGTTTGCCACTTAAGCGCTTCAGATAAAAGTGGCCTTCAAGGGTGGAGCTTAGGAGAGTGTTGAGATGACGGCGAGGGAGCTGGACGGAACTGCGGGGAAAATGCGAACATGACAAGCAGCTGATAAGAGTCCTCCAGCGGGTTAACACCAGAGCTTGTAACTGGGATTGCCCCGAGAAGCCCTCTTAGGAAGGCCTGGCATCTGCACGATATCACAAGCCCTGGCGCTCACAAGAGTGTTGCACACAGCAGGTCCGAAGGGCGGTTTGGACGGAAGCATCCCGCACACATCTGAAGACGACGTGGGGTAGAAAGACCAGATGTTGCACTGGATCTAATGAGTGAATTTGCTTCCTTTCTGCATGCACTGTAACACTATAAACATCTACCTGTTTCCATACAATATTGCTACAAGCACTTATGAACACTAAATAATCAGGTATGACTGACTTTTCTTAAAAGTTATTTGAATCAATATTAAGTGAATGCTATTTAAATATTATCATGTTTCATTTAACAACAACAACAAATGAAACTTCATGGGAAGGCGTCTAAATAGCATGACATTTTAGCCTTTTCGCTTGTAATTTATACGCCTCTTTTGCATGTAATTTTTACGCCACGCAATACGGTAACCTCCGCAGTTAGGTTATGGCAACAAAACCACTAACTTTAGTTTAGGAAAAACATAACGGTTGGGCTTGAAATAAGTATGTAAACTACATAACATCAGTACGGAAAGTCACAAATATTACAAACGTCACTAACGTAACTTCAAAATAACTCAACAACTATTCAAGACACAAACACCGGTCTCCCTCCTACCCGCCATAAGCAGTCTTTCTCACTTTTGAGCGTAGCATATTTAGGTGAATGTGTTTACATTGCAGTGTGAATGGTGGTCTGTCTCTATGTGTCAGTCCTGTGATAGTCTGGCGACCTGTCCAGGTTGTACCCCGCCTTCGCCCAATGTCAGCTGGGATCGGCTCCAGCCCCCCTAGACTTATGCCTCTCACTTTCTCCACGCTAAATCGCTGTGTCTTCAAGATAAATAGTTCATACCTCTTATATACTCTTGCCGTATGGCCAATATCAAAATGTAGAATATGTTAATGTGTGAAAATATTGCGCTGACCTGATGTGAACATTTGCTCCAGTTATGAGACTTCTATTCTTGGCTGTTGGCAAATCCAGTGAATTCAATAGATATGCAAGCACATTATACCTGTAGATCTTCTGCAGCGTTGTTCCATATCTTATATCCTTCCACCCAATACACCACAGAACAAATGCCACAAGACCATAAAGGACAAGAAAAAAGCAATAAAAAGTGAGTGATGGCCATTGATATTTCAGGCTGAAGAAATCCGGCGTCAGGAGACTTTGCTTGGCTTTACATAAACAGGGTAATAAATAGATCGATCACACATAGCGAGGGAGATTCATGTCACATTAAGTGACGGGACATTGAACATAGGCCCGGCTATGTCTCATTACTCAGAGGATGCTTCCCTGGGGGAGTGTGTGTGTGTGTGTGTGTGTGTCGTGAAGGTGGTGGAGATAGCAGTTTGCATGTGAGGAGACAGGCACAGTACAGCGGTGAGCTGCTGCTGCAGACATTTCACCGCTGTAGGTTGAAAACCACATCGACAAAGGAATACAGCAGCATTGACAGGCATCTGGTACAGCTTATGATGGTCTGTAATCTACACAAATATTGAAATCATATCTCATAATGTCACAGATTTGAATAATAATTTGAGCAGACCTCCAACAGATACGTCTAGTGATGAGGTAATACTAGTTATCTCTACATAATAAAATAATACTGAAGTAATACTGGAGTGCCATCTGATCATTTCAGCTTAATGTTTTGAAATTGTGCCAGCACAAAAGATAAGAAATAGATGGCGTCTGAAATTTCACACTAACATGCTATTTAGTACACTAAAACAGTATGTGAGATTTTTTAGTATGTCCGAAACCTTAGTATGAAACCAATAGTACGCAAATTGCATTCTATTTCTGGTGAAATATTAGTTGGCAGCAAAAATATCCCACAATGCAATGCGGTCGTGACGCCAACATTCATAACAGACGAGTGGGTTTACATTGGAGTTAGTTGAAAGCACAGACTGTTGCTAAAGGGTGTCTCCGTGTGTGGGTTTCTGATGCCGAGGGGCGCTGCCCATTCGGCGGTGTTTGATGAGTTGGGAGTGACACTCGGTTGGTAATATAGTTTTTGAAATGAGTTCAGACTTTGTGATTCTCACAAACCGTTGTTTTGGTCACATGAGGTTGGCACGGATTACCATGGTTACACATCTCCAACCGGAAAGGAGGCTCTCAGGAAGCGACGACGAAAATTACTGCTCAGTGCGTCCGAAAAGATACATACTACTGTTTATTCACACAAAAGTGTGTTGAGCGATAGTACACATATTGAGTATGAAGTGAATAGTATTCCATTTCGGACGAAGCCATAGAAGTTTTGATTTCCTTTGAGAAAGCAGTTTGAGTATCTCTGCATTTATATTTTACAATGTGAATCTCTGAACGCATAAATCTCTATGTAATGCACACCTAATACCAATGAGCCAGAAAGCTTATATTTTCTTGTAGTATAGACCAGTTATCTCTTTCATTCAGCTTGGATTATGGGCTCTAAATGCACTTCATTCACAGGTTAAGCAATTTCAGAGGCAAGACAGAAGCAGGATTTCTGATATACTTGGATTTTCTTCTTCGTTAAACCCAATATTCATTTACAGAGCCGATTGGCTTTCAATTATTTAAACTCTGTCAACAAGGCTTTTCTTGCTGAAGGGGGCCCGGTGCTTGGCTTCCTCTTTGCTTGCACACCATGTAACAAAAATCCAAACGTGGTTTGCTAAGTGTAGCTTGTGACCTTTGTGGCCTTGTTGGATCTCCACTGGTATACTGCAGCGCTGGGGATTTCCCATGTGTCGCTGCCCAATGCTGTAAGGCTGAGTCCTGCTGCTTTAGATAGCAGTTTGATTTACAGTGAAGTGAGGTATCGCTAGCGGGAGTCTGCCATAAGCCATCGATGGAAGTGGTCAGAGGCGTGTGAGATAGAGTTTACAGTTCTGAGAAGGACTCTGGGGCGTATAAGGTTGTGCACGCAGGTGACATTTCCATCCCGGTCTCATTTAGTCTTGGTCTGCTGGCCTCTTATGAATGTCGATGGCAATCCAAGCATCCGAGTGGGCATTAGCAGGTTGTAAATCCTGGCTCCTCCTGCCTCGTAAATCAAAATCTCCAATGACGTAAGAGGTGCTGCCTAGTCTTGCAGGAGATCTTTATCAACGCAGACATGCACAAGATTAACTCGATGCTCTCGGAGACAGGGTTAAGGACGTTTAATTTTGGGTGTAGTCTGATATGACCCCTATCAAACAGCGCAGCGCTGGTGTCACATGTTTTCTTTTCCATTCCCTTTAAATCAAAACCTTCAACATGTATGGTTATATCAAGCAGACAATGCTAAGTGTGAAAATAAATGGATTATGGCACGTTTTCAGACAGGTGAAAAATGAAAGTGACCACACGGCACAATTGGTGGAGGGCTTTCGCATCCACATTTAGACCCCTGGTGACTTCTCACTAACAGCTGCTGTAAAACATGAATTCATCAGATAATCCCTCCAAAGCCCAGCGGTCAAGCCGAGGCATTCTGGGTCTCGAGCGCTCTCATAAATGAAATACCACCTGCACCAGCAATTTCAAACGTGCAACGGAGTAAAGTTATATTTAGGTAAGAACATGAAGGACCTTGATCCCTTAACAAAATAAAAGCTTGACAGCTAAGCTCTTCAACAGAAGTCAATATTGTTGAAGTCGGATGATGTACAACGGGGGTGCTGTGAGGACTACGGCTAAGACAAGCAACTGTCCAGCCTGGTCTCACTCCCATGGCGTCTTGAGACCGGCGCACAAGGCACCGTTCAGCTAACTCCAATGTAAACCCAGTATTAGACATTCAGAGCAACAGACGTATTATAAAGAGCGAGAAGTCCACTAAGGGTGGGAGGGAGGGGACGAGAGACTTTTAATCAAAAGATGAGTTATTTTTACTGACGATGTTATGTCACATGACGCTACTGCCATAGATTACTTTACGTTACAAGCTTACTTATTTGAAGCCAAACCATGATGTTTGTTCTAACCCTACACAAGTAGTTTTTAGCCTAAACCTAATCGCCACTGTTTCACAATGTTAACCACATGTTACAACCGTTTCACATGTGTTACACCGTTAACTGCAACCGTTTCACAACATTAAGCACATGTTACACTGTAAACCGCCACCGTTTCACAACATGTTTTACACCGTTAACCGCCATCGTTTCACCACATCAACCACGTGTTACACCGTAAACAGCAAACATTAACCATGCGCGAACATTCTGCGCCAAGATACTATGCAAAAGCTAGTAGTGCCCAAGAAGCAAAATATTGGTGAGTATGGATGAGATCACGTTGAACTAGCAGATAGCAGACAATATCAGAAGGATCAGTCCATCTCACTGCCGTGACTTGACTTTGACAGAGCGCCAATACTCCTGTCATACCACTCGTCTGTTTGGTATGATGGAAATGACGTTATTTAGCTATTTTAGAAACCCCTTAAACCCACACTGAGACCACAGCGCTTACATTCTGTGCTGTTATTTTAGTTGCTAAGATTCATATGTGAATTATGACGCATGAGTACACCCTTTTATTGACTGAATGTTGCATCAATTCTTCAAGCGTGGAGCTACAGTGGCTGTGTGCTCATTTAACACTGCTGTGGCCTTGAGAACAAACCAATTGACTGAAGTGAGACGTCCCTCTCTGGAATATTGTAATGCGCGAGTATTACCAGGGGCTCTGCAGACATGTTACAAGTGAGCCTTCGGGACACACACTGCATCTCCTCAATTCTCATCCAGAGATTACGGTCAAGTACAGTCAACGCGCTTAGCACTTCATCTTCTCTTGTCCATGCACAGCTCTCTGCTTCCACGCCGCATGTGTTAAATGTGTGTGAGTATAAAAGTGTCTGTACGATTCACACTGTACCACCTCCTCCTCCTCCTCCTCTGTGAAGAGGAGTAGGGAGGAGGAGAACTGCTAGCACTCACTCCCGTGGGCTCTGCATTTCCTCAAAAAGTGACCTCCGCCAGACTTTGACCAGATTCCTCTCTGTACTTTAAACAAGACTCCCATTACAGCCCTTGTGAGTACAGTAACAGGTTTCCATAGTTTGCCTCGGGCAGTTGCATGGCAGATGTGCGTTTGAACATGCCTTTATGTATATGTCTGTAGAAGAGAGGGGCGAGTGTATGTACGGACGTGCCCCTGTGTATAAATCACTTGACCTAGACTTACTGTTGACCATGGATTTATGCCAGCGTGAGAGGCTCCCGATGACAATGTATCTGCCTTAGCCATAATGGATGGTACACAGAGCGCGCTGTCATCTGGCAAATATGCTCCCCGAATGGATCTCAAGTGGGGCGGCGCTCGGCAGAGGGGCGGCGGGCGACGGGAAGGGGGAGAGATGGATGGTGCTCAGCCCAGGGTGGAGCCATCAGCCACAGGCTCTCCCCCACAGCTTTTTGGAAACTCAAAATATTGCTTGAATTAGACCGGCCATCAGCGCCGCAGTTGGCGAGATGGACGGGCAGACTGATGCCTACTGTGCACTAAACTTGGGGGTAGCTCTGTAAAAACAAGAGAGGGAAATCCAATGCTCTGTGTTATTATATGTGAAAATGATGAAGCTCCTCACATGTGGCGAGGACAAAAAAGATGCCGGCAAGGAACCAGTCGGCGAGCCAGAATATGAACCACTACCCACAGCCGCGCGCTCGGTTGGAAGTCAACCACTTATATCATCTGTTGTTACTTTGATAATGAATAGAATAATAGCATTAGTACCGTTTGACATTGATCAAGAGAAATGAAAGCAGTTTTGCAAGGGATCAAATTGAAACCACATGCTGCTAGAACCTGATACACTGTACGGGATCCAACTGGTCCGAGGAGACAAATCCATGATTCTGCCAGACTATCACAAAGCATAACGTCTTCCAGACAAACTGGAGCTATCAGTGCAGGAAGAGAGATGAGAACCTTCCACAAACCACCGTGATGAAGTGTCCTATCGCTCGGTTGTCTCCCAAAATCTAGGGCCCCTGCTCCACTTATAGACGGCCGTGAAACACAGGCAAGGCATCTTATCTGTACAGTGTGTGTGTGTTGGTTATGTGTGGAAGTGTTTCTCTCATTACTGCATGTCTGTAGCTTCAAATTTAGATAGTGTTTTAGTCATGACAATGACAGTCTGAAACTGTTTCATGCGAACAAATGCTTCAAGTGTAACTTTAATATGAGAAAGATTGAATGTAACCACAGTGATTCAACTAATTTCAACAATGTCAAAGAAACATCAGAAAACACTTTTGGTGACGAGTTGAAGGTTGACATGTTCATCTGCAGGTGAGGCAACTTTCACAACCATAGGGCGCATTAAAGCCACCCTAAATCTGTTATACAACAAAGAGCAGCTGATATCTATCTCCTTGGTAACGTAACTGGTAATAACACAAAGAAGATGTGGTAGCCTTATTGACGTGATGCAGTAGATGCATGTATATATGTATTTATTTATTCATGGTTTGAATTGCTTTGACCAAGGATGCTGGGATGGCTGGCGCAGGCTGCAATACGTTTTCATCTCAAGTCGTCACATAATGACACTTTGTCAGACCCCTCGGCATCATTTTTCGGTCGCCTTAAACACTTTGTTATGTTTAAGAAAAATCAACATGGTTGGGCTTAAAATTACTAAGTTTGTACAGTGAAAATGTGACTTGACATTGTGAACAACGGACATGAACAAACAGCTGATTGTAACTTGAAAGAAACATAAACTCCTTTGAATGTTCTACAAGGAATCCTTAACGGATATGTTTTTCCAAAAGAGGAATTGCAAAATATTTAACTGTTCCTTTAGGATCAAGTGCTTGTATCAAACTGGAATTACGCCTTAATTAGAGAGTCGTCAGTAGAGAGACTACAGGAAATGTTGGGAGAGATCAGGGGAAGACACGCAACAAAGGTCCCTAGTTAGACTCAAACTGACTCTGACATTCATTAATTTTAGATATACATATTTCAGTAAATATACTTGTGCACATTTTAACAGTTACATAAACGAGTCAGTTAAATAAAATTAATATGAAAACAAGTAAACTTTTAACAACTTGATTTTTTTTCTTTTCTCCAAAGGAAATGTTTATATCAGGATCAGGCAGCAACCTCTGAAAAGTGAAGCCAATGCTGAAGTGCCTTAAACTTGCATTCTTTCTAATATCCAGCAGGGGGCGACTCCTCTGGTTGCAAAAAAAAAAAAAGACTCTACTTCTGACTTGATTTATTACCTCAGTAAACATTGTAAACATGAGTTCATGGTCTCAATTGCTAGTTTCAAGTCTTCTTAATACAGCATGATGTTCATTTAGTAAATTATGGTCCCATTTAGAGCCAAATAGACCATAAAGCAGGGTATGCTTTAGGGCGTGGCTACCTTGCAATTGACAAGACGCTACCACGGTGATGTCCGGTCTGGGTGTTGTCTGTGTTTTTGTCTTATAACTTTAACCCTTTCACAGTGTGTTTTCAGTTCATGAAAGTTAATATTAACATTTTTGTCAACTAAAAATGTCAACGTTTGGTGTACATAGCTCCACTCTCTTGCATCACTTCTGGTTGCAAAAAAACAAGATGGCGACGGCCAAAATGCAGAACTCAAGGCGTCAAAACCCTGTTGACTATGTCCATTTCTTATAAACAAGTTATGATCAGGATGGAGGAAGTCACTCATCTCAGTTCAGAGTCAGAGTATGAAGTAGCTCCTTAACACAGTGCATTTTGACTTTTTTGAGCTCATGGTTGTAATAGTAATCATTCCAGACTTGACATGTTTATCATGAGGAGGAAATTTCGTTTATGTGCGCATAGATAAACTGTATATGACAAAACTGAAATGATAGATTGACAGATGATGGCGCCTGTAGACGTATAATGTACACGCTGTCTCAGGTCCAGCTGCTTTTAGTCAGTTTACAGAGCGCAACTGGCCCAACAGTGTGTGAAGTGAACACACACTCACACCAGTAAAGGACCCTCATCATTCTGTCACAATGTGTTGCTCGCAAAGTAGGCGAGGATCCCACTACCAAATCCACACAAACACACATTACGTCCGCACACAAGCTCGCACACACTCTATAATCCTCTCATCCACCCTTGTCTTTTACACTCCCCCCCTCGCTGCTGGCGACATCGCTTGTGAAGCACGGACGCTCGTAAATTCCCCGCCTTGATTTTGTTAACCTTTACTGTGACCCGGCACTTCTCCGCTTGGCGTTCTAGCACCCACTCAGTCACAGATGAGGCCCTGCTTGCCTCTGCAAGGAGAGGAGCCTTGGCGCTTCTGCAGCTCATCGCTCAGGCTTCTGGCTCTGCAGGATGCTGTGGCCCCACAGTGCCAGCACACCTCCGAATTATGGGCCACTTTTGGACTAAATATTAGATTCAAATCAGGACTTTAAGTGCGTCATCATTGCCCTTTATTACAGCTTTTGAAGGAGTACAGAGAATAGTTGCTCTTTGGAAAACCAGCAGTTCAGGATTCAATCTTTCTAAAGTATAACAGGATCCAGTCTGTTAAAGTGCCAGCCAAGACCTTCAACTTTTGTGCTATTAATCATTTTGAAAGGGAGAGTACTTAGTATACTTTTCTCAGTATATTAACCTGTAGTATGGAAAAGTCGTGTGAATATGCAAAAATCATGAATATGGATTAACTTTAAGTAACCTGTGGGCTACTTTCCATGACTTTTTACAACTTAAACACATCAGTATGGTGCAGAGGAAAGCATGGAAACTGATATATGTATAATATAATGTGTTATCACAATGTTACAACATACCGTGTTAGCTTTCAGTGAGACAAAAGTACAATGAATACAGTGAAGAAGACACCAGGAAAAGTTGGCGGTTGTTACGTACATCGTCATATTACAAGCCGATAATGTCTTTCCAATGATTGCAACACAAAAATAGGCATTAAAAGTATTTGCAAGAGGCAAAATTACTTCATAAAATGTTCCAAGAAATCTCTTCTCTCACTCTTCCAAGTAGTGTGGAGGAGTGTTTTGTTGCATGCAAGTTTTAGAGGATAAAACTGTCCATTTCTTTACATGTTAATCGGAATATATAAAGCACACATATAAGCACTATAATTTATCTATGTAATGGTCATTAGACTGAAGGAAAATGTGCGTCTGTGTGTGTAATATACACATCTCTCCATATGTTTAGATGTTCTGTCTCCGGAGGTCAGCTAGGTGGCAATCTGTTTGGAGTGATGCTGTTAGGTATGTTGTCTGGTGTGATTTGGTGTCTGTGTGTTGAGAATGACATGGCATGTAATGTGCAATGTATACATATGCAGTCGCATAAAAATTATATGTGTATATATAGTATAATTTCAACCTGATGATTATGACTTTGTATCTGTTGTAGTTTGCAATAAGTTGGAGGGAAGTCCAGAAGTCAGACGACTCACATAAAACACTTAAACGACCAATTTGAATTCAAGTGAGGATAAGAACACCAATTTGTTTTTCCTCAGGAGATATTGGCTCGTGTGTTTGTGGCAATGGAAAAAAACAAAAAACAGATGAAAGTCATAATCATTTATAGGCACTGACAGCGGTATGAATGTGACTGGTGTCATTGTTTCCTGGCAGAAGAGCTGAAGAGAAACTTTTCATCAAGTCTACTCATCAAAACAAACTCTCTCGAAACAAACTCTCTCAAACAAAACGTTTAAGTGATGGAACCGACTGCGACTGTCTGACTCGTATTCAATCACGTGTGAAAATCATTCCAAAATAATTGTTTTTAATGGAAAGTATTCATCTTACTTAGTCAATTTCAAATTCAAATGATGGCGAATGATCAAGACTTAATACTTCTATTGAGATTTGGCCCTTTTAGATGTTTAGATATTTGTTAATATTTTGTTGCATAGAGTTTTATCTGCTGTACATGCTTTTATAGATGTTCACTGTTATAAAACAGCATTAGATTGAGGTTATTCTCTTTGTAGATTGGCAGGAAGAAAAACTCAGATCTTTAACATATAGTACGTAAAAGAAGCAATACCACAGTGTTGACATAATCTGTTCCGAGTAAAAGTCATTTACGCATTCAAAACTTTACTTAAGTAAAAGTATAGAAGTATTACCCTCAAAAGAAGTACTCATTATGAAGAATGGCCCATTTCATAATATTGTAATTATTGCTGTTTAATTAATGTGTAAGCATCACTTTAATGTTGTCTAACTACTGCATACTGTTTGGTAGCTTAATCTATAGCAATTCATCATAATGTATTTGTTGCTACAATTTTGCATTAATAATTAGGGATGCATCGATACAGATATCTGATATCGGGCCGATACTGACTCAAATTGATCAATTTGTTGCTGCATTAAAAATGTTTACACTTGAATTGTAATTCCTGTTAATTTTTAACTTTTTTTTTGCCAAGTTGCTGATGCATGATTTATTATTCTTATAATAAAAACAATTCAATACATTTATATCTAGTATTTAGTGATTACATTTTGTTTTACAAAGTAAAATAAACAATGTTTAAGTCCAGCCTGATGTTGCCTTACACATAAAAGAATGATCCCAGTCACTTCCACACAGTGAGGTATACAGTTTATTAATTATCGGATCGGTACTCGGTATCGGCCGATACCCAAAGCCTAGTTATCGATATCGGTATCGAGTCTAAAAAAGTCAGATCGGTGCATCACTGTTAATAATCTTGATATGCAAATTAACTAGAAACAAAAGCTGTCAAATAAATGTAGTGGAGTATTTTGCCTCCAAAATGTAGTGGAGAATAAAGCGACATGAAATGGATTCACTAAAGTAAAGTACTTCAAAATTGTACAAGACTTCAGTAACAGTTGCATAACTCTTGAATTCCATCTGATACGTGACCTATCCTGTGATACTGAGGCCCACTTGTTCCTCTTTTACTTTGCTTAGTACACCATTCACACTTTATCCGCTCTGTCACAGTATGACTTCCAATCCAATTAAAACACACTAGGTAGGCATCCGGAGGGGACGACCTCTTTTTGTTGCTACACAATCAAAGCCACACCTGCCCCGCTCCTCTGACACATCAGGTCTGGTGTTGGTGCAGCAGGTTCTGTTGCCGTAGAAAAACAACTTTGTTTGTCGTAGACTTCCCTATATGACCACACATGGCCTGTTTTATTCCAGTGATGATGACTTTAAAGAAGACACCAGATTGAGTCTATATATAATTCTGCTCTCTGTCAGCTGGTGGATTTACTTTTGGTTTGTCAACTTCTCAGTGCCATGGCGACGGGGTCATGACCACCCAAACGCCAGTCTTTGCAACGCAAAGCTGCTGGTCAGCTCAGTATGAGGGGGGGCTTCCTCTACCTCCCGATGGCCTGTTTTTTATGAGCTTCACATGGAGGTGTTGCTCCCCCCCCCAGTGGGGTCAGAGCCCCCAGCCGTGTTGGCCCTTGTGCCTGTTTGCTGCAGCGCTAATCCATCAGCGTTCGCTTCCCGCTGAGCAACAAGTCAGCGATTTAGTGACTCGGCTGTTTGTAGGGAGGGTTTCAGTCGTCGCCACGGTAATTGGGTCATCCTACCTCACATCACTCACCCCTTTAGGGTCTTTGATTGGCCAGGCTTGCCAAGGAGAAGACAGAGCAAGGGATTATGGGATGAGAAAGGCAGTCTGAGTATGGCGACTTCACAGCTGATAGAAAATAGAAAAAAAACTTTTTATTTGTAGCCCCTAGCTCAACAGTGTCAACTGTGTCAAGCTTTTTCCAAGTTTTACTTTGTGGATGACTGCGTGATATAATCATGAAGAAGAGGTTGAAATTAAAACAAGATAAATGTATAAATATTTTCACATGTATTATAAGATTTTAGTTTTTCTGTAACATGAAAAAAAAACATGGAAAAATAATGGATATTAGTCAGGCTGCAACTAACGATTGGATTGGAAAATTTTCACAATGATTCAATTAATCTGTCACAGCTTCGTGGAGCCCAAGGCGACGTCACCAGATTGTTTATCCGACCAACAAAACAGTCTGAACAAAACCTAAATCTAGCATATTTACTGTCACCTCTAGATATTAGTCATCACAGTGTTCATTTCAAAGGCTTCTACTGTTGTCTATCTACTTTGCATTATTGAGGTTCAGGTTTGATTGCGACTCATAATATATACTGGAACAACTAAACCTAAAGTGTTGATGTTTTCTTATGGGCTTGTTTACATTGGTGATGTACTGTATGTGAACTAAAATCTTATCTTCAATTAGGATCAGTTAAGAAACAAAAAGGTTAGATTTTTTTCTTTCAAACTCAATTATAAATGTGAATATACCTCCGTTTTATGTGGTCAAAAGAACAGCAGAATGGGGGTTTAGGCTTCTGTAGCTACTGTCTCGGTAGATGAACAATCACCATTATCAGCATGTTGTATAAATCTATCAAAATATTAGTAGAAAGGGAGGTGAAGGGATGAAAAAGGGAAACAAGTCTTAAATCACAGCCTCCATGACAGTCGGAGTCACTGGGTATCTGCACCGCAGCTTTAAATCTGCCAACCAGAGCGAAGAAGAAAAATATCCACGTAGTCTGTGTCTTCCTACGGAGACATTTGCTTTTCTTTCTAGAGCTCCTTTACTGCTGATAAGACGCCTGCATTCCTGGTGAGCCCGCGGGTCGGCCCTGCGGGTGACCCCACTTGACAATGTCCAGTCACGAGAGGCTCCAGTGCCCAACACAACCTCCACTCATCTCCCTCCCCATCTCCCTCCACCAAACACTCACCCACCCTGAAGAGAGCAGAGATAAGGAACAGGAGGCAGGGTGTTCTCTGACTGTACTCCACACTGGGCCTCTGATAACTGCATTTCTGAAGGTACCTTTGAGTAATGTCGGACACTTTGTGTGGATTAGTTTCTGTGTGCATATGTAAAGAGCTGTAAAAATGACATCTGAGATGATTCTCTGTGTTTTGTCTGGAAACCTTGATAAGCATGCTGTAAGTGTTTTTGGAGTCTGTCAAAATACGGATGGATCATCATGTGTAAAACGGATTCAGGGAGAGCAAACATTGTATGTTTGAAGTCCTGCATTCAGTTTCTGGAAAACTGGCATGTGATAGTGTTGAGTTAGTCTCACCTACAGATTAGCTTTACCAACTGATGGAAATAACAACATAGATGGATTGATAGGAGGGTGATAACATGCAAGATTCTTGTATTTATTTTTCATGGTGGCATTTTAGTTGCTCCCAGTGGTGGAATGTAACTAAGTACATTTACTCAAGTACTGTACTTCAGTACAATTTTGACATACTTGTACTTGAGTATTTCCATTTTTACTACTACTTTATACTTCTACTCTTCTCTATATCAGAGGGGGGATAGTGTACTTTTTACTCCACTACATATATTTGACACTTACATAAAAAACACATTCATATATGATATGATGCAGTAGTATACTTCAAATCTACCCAGTAGTACACAAAGTATCTCCAATTGTCTCCACATTGAGGAACTACAACATTAAAATGCTCTTTCATGTATGTGTTAGTGACAAAATATAATGTTCTATAAAAATATAACACAGTGAAAGGAGCCATTCTGCATAATGAGTACTTTTACTTTTGATATTTCAAGTACATTTCGCTGATAATACTTCTGCGCGTTTACTTAAGTAACATTTTGAATTCAAGACTTTTACTTTAATATGAAAAACTGCTTACATAAAAGTACAATAAACTACATCCTTTAAATCCCAACTTGATTTATTTCTTACAAATTGCAATTTTAGATTACACTTTGAGATCAAAATATGCTTAAATCTTTTCATAGTCACCCAATTTGTCAGGTTTACAAACATTATTTGATTGCAGCTCATAATATATAGAATAACACTAGAGATCAACTAAATCTAAACTGTAATGGAATATTTTTAGACTGTGGTATTTCTACTTTTACTTAAGTAAAGTATGTGAGTACTTCTTCCACCACTGCTGCTACATTTCAGAGATTACGTGTCAATGAAGCAGTGTGCCGAATAAATTTGTGAGAATTTTTTCTCATTAAAGCAATTATATTATATTATATGGCACTACCGAAGCAAACCAAGTTTTATTTACATTAAATTTCACTAATTATTCACATAGCATCAATTGATGTTTTCCTGTGTATTCAGCTCCTGTCATACATCACAGAGTGAAGACAGTTGCTGATAAGTCCAGTCTCCCACAGCAACAAACACCGAATCTGAGGAGTCCTGGTGACAGGTTTTCATCAACCTTTGTCAAGGCTGCCAAAGTTTAACACACACCAGGTTTGCTTGCAAAAATAGGTTTCATTGTGGAGTTGAAGAGATCATAAAACTCACATTACATGCGAAACATTGGCTTAAACTTGAGTTTAAAATCTACTTTATATTTTTGTAGAGCTGCCCTACTGTTTCCAACGCTGTGAATCTTTCAATCAGTCATTTATTATCCAGCTGTGAAGTTTGAGAAACTTGTGGCCTAATAAATATAGATTATTACTGCAGATATATGTTGAATGTTTGGCAGTCAAGATCCATACATTTTGTTCAAATTATGGCTGCAACTAATGATTATTTTCATTGTTGATTAATCTGTCTATTATGTTCTAGATTAAACGATTGTTTGGTCTATAAAATGGCAGAAAATGGTGGAAAATGTCAATCAGTGTTTCCCAAAGTCCAAGATTACATCCTCAGATGTCTTGTTTTATCCACAACTCAAAGATATTCAGTTTACTGTCAGAGAGGAGTAAAGAAACCAGAACATTTTCACATTTAAAAAGCTGGAATCAGAGAATTTTGACTTTTTTCTTTAAGAATTACTCAAACAGATTATTTGATTATCAAAATAGTTGGCGATTAATTTAATAGTTGACAACTAATCGATTAATCATTGCAGCTCTAGGTCAAATAAGGAAATTTAAGAAAACTAGTCTTGTTTTTTGACACAGCTAAGTTCCATTAAAGACTTTTAACTGTTGATGTCTTTCAATTTTATTGATGTGTCTGTAGCTCTGTATGGTCGGACAACAATCTTCTTTACAAAGCTTCAACTTTATAAAGCTTTAGTAAAAGTTTTTACTGAAAATTGCAGGACAAAAGTGGTTGTTTTCAAAGGCTGTCAATGGTCGGTGCTGTGCAGAAATAATTCTGCACAGACAGATTAAATTCAGTTTTCTCTTAGGGAGGACAGAAAGTCATCGGTGTGTTTTCTCATGTAGACTTTAGCCTTGCCTCATGGAACATTTCCATCCATTAAGATCACAGCGTTATTAAGCTAGGAATATATTTTAATCTCACTTGGTGCTCATGATATTAAAGTAGTGGAAGCTATGTCATTTCATTTATTTGTAGATTTTAGCGAGAGCAGGGAAATGAATTGGAGCTGTGGGAACTGATCTGTGTGTGTGTGTGTGTGTGTGTGTGTGTGTGTGTGTGTGTGTGTGTGTGTGTGTGTGTGTGTGTGTGTGTGTGTGTGTGTGTGTGTGTGTGTGTGTGTGTGTGTCTGCGTGCGTGTGTGCGTGTGTGTGTGTGTGTGTGTGTGTGTCCTTTCTTTTGGGCAGCACGAAGCAACAGGAGAACTTGAGATGAAAACATGAACATCTTGGGAACAGTAACAACAAAAACCCTTCAGCCATGAGTCCAGTTGGCCGTCGCAGCATTTTCAGGTTAACAGAGGAGAGAAATCAAGTTACTTAGTCCCGTTGTAAACCCCAGATTAACATGGTCTTATTCAGCATGAATTGGCTTACACAAGCTGAGGCGGCGGAGCTAAGAGTGACTTAGTGGGGCTTACACTAGCTCGTTCAGTGTCTGGGATGGGATGGAAAGACTCCTGTGGGAAGAGGGAGAACAGCAGAACAATGTTTAAGCCGGCCATTTCAGGAAGCCATCGGATCAAAGAAATTAAGAGTCTCAATTCCTTCATTTATACAATCTGAAGAACATGTCGTACCTCCCCTGCAAAGACGTTGACATCCAACTTGAAAACCAATAAAGATGTTCTTTTAAGTATAGGAAATAGACACATTTTTTAAAATGTTTTTGTTTAGATGAAACATGATAAAATAATGGAACTTGAAGAAAAGTTCAGGGAAGTCGAAGAACTTTAGAAGTGTCTGTTGTCCTGAGTGGTTTTCATTCAAAATGAAATGTAGTGCAGCATGAAGTGTCCTCTCTCTGACCCACAGTTGTAAATTGTCCATTGAAGTTCTCAGATCTTTCTTTGGGAACACAGTGAAGCTGCAGAATAGAGAATAAATCTTAACTTACATTTTGATGTTTCTATTATTACTGTTTTTCATTTCTTATTTTTTTTATAATTATTGTTTTTATTAGGTATTTATTTTTAATGTAATATTCATACATATTAATTTATTATTTTGTATTTATTTTCCTTCTTTTAGTTTCCTTTATTTTATATTTATATATATATATAATTTATTTTTCGAAGAGTGTTCTTCTTGTGTCTTTTGACATTATGTTTGTTTATATGTTTATATATATGTCAATATTATGTTTTGCTATCTTGGAAAATGATGCCTCACAATTAAACAATTTGACAACATTTGACGTTTTTCTTTTCTTCAGGTGACATGTTATGGCCGTGATACCAGCAGTTTAAGAGGATTTGGAAAAACACAACAACTGGAGCGCTGCAGGATTTTAAAAATCGTGGTTTGTGCAGAAAGCGCATCTAATGTAGGAATACTCATGGAAAGACATTTTCTGCAAAAGTTAAATTCAAAATCACCAACTGATTCAAGTTTTTCATTACCAATTCAAAAAGCTATTGCATAACAGTTTTCTAATCTGTATTTTACAACAGTAATAGTAAAATTTACTATTTTTTTTGATTGGCCTTTAAAATCATGAACACTGCAAATCTTGTCAGCTGTGTTTCAGAGAACATGTCCTCTCTCTGTGGTTCCTCTGAGAGTTACACTGGCTGGGAAACATTTCTGTTTATCATTCCTGTTGAATCTGTTATTTCTGTTAATGTACTCCTGCAGCCAAATCCAACCGAAGCCAAGGCTGGCCGGGACCGTCACTAATTCATTTCCTTGATAAGCGAGGAGTGGTGTTTGTAGTGCGTACCTGACAGCAGATGGACAGCGCTGGTGGTGGTATCGCACTCTTCTGTCCCGCCTTGGCGCTGATGTCATATTTTTCATCGTATCGGGGCGAGTTTGATTCGGGTCTCTAACCTTTTATGGACACTCATACATTGTGTAAGTGTCGGCCGGGGCTCGATAAGAGTTGGAGGCTGGGTTGTGGAGTGTCAAACAGACTGTCATTGACCCCGTGTGACCCCTGGCTGAACAATGACGGGTAGATAAGATGCAGAGGGGCCAGCTCTGAACTTCATCACTACTGAACAAACATGTTTAGGTATTTATTATTAGAACAAAGGACAGAATCCACGGTAAACATATGTGTGTATTTGTGGGTTTAGCATGTTTCAGACTGACACCAGTCCACTAGCAATATGGTCGATGTTCCTCCCTGTAGCTGCAAATAAATAGCGAGTACAATGAAAGTTGCACATTTTACTCAGTTAAAGTGACATAGGATCCAACTGTTGTTTCAGAAAGTTTTGGGGAAAATATTCAATTGCTTTAGCTTCTTTATAGAGCCAGCATTTAAAGGTGACATACTGTATCATGCCCATTTCTGGGTACATATTTTGTATTTTGGGTTTCTACTAGAACATGTTTACATGCTTTAATGTTCAAAAAACACATTATTTTTGTCGTACTGTCTGTCTGAATATACCTGTATTCACCCTCTGTCTGAAACACTCCGTTTTAGTGCCTGTCTCTTTAAGAAGCCCAGCCTGCTCTGATTGGCTTGTGAGAAAAATACTGTGCACCATTGCAAAGGTAGTTCTCAAGCTGTGGGCGATATATCCTAATGAGCCTGCATGTGCAACACAGACTCATGACAGTTCGTGAAATAGTCACGAAATTTAGTCTATTTCAACTTTCGTTTCAACAACGTATTTTTCCTGCGTTATCCTACGAATGTCCAGCACCACGTGACGCACGTGTTAATTTCCGCTCCAGTCTTTTCAAAATAAAACTACTAGTTAGGTTTAGGAAATGATTGTGGTTTTGGTTAAAAAAACACCGGAAGTGGCGTTACTTAGTACGAAAGTTACGTGACAAATAAATCAACATTGACTTCTGGTTTCATGGGCCACGAACGCCGGTCTCCTGGGTGAAAGTCCGGTACTTTTGGACCCACACATCCACCCCAGCCTCCTCCCCACGCTGCGTTCGCCGTTTTTTATACTTCCTGGTTCACAATTACGTGAATTACATACAAATTGATTTTGTGTTGACCATCACGAAAAAATGGGAAATTCGTGTCTATATACACAAATCTATACATTCAATTTCGTGACTATTTCACAAACTGCTGTGCGACTGGGCTGGCATGTGACATAAGAAGGGGAGCCAAATCTGAATGGCTTGTTATTTGTCTTATTTCACAGTTTGTGGGTTGGTAGGCACTCTAGATATCCAAATGTAAGTGCACAAGCACTGAAAAGGTGAGTTTTTCATCATATGTCCTCTCTAAAGACATTTATTATATAAGCTGTGAGCACCTTCAGTCTAAAATATCAATTGACTTCTAAAACTCACAGCAGTTGAGTGCGAACATCACCTCCTCCCTCAGTTTCAAGGTGATCGACAGCAACGTGCTGACAGATTTTACAGAAAAATGATTTGATCTAAAAGCATACTATTGCCTATCATATTGCATGCATGTGTAGCGCTGCTGTATATCTGCATATAAACAACCAACCAAGTTGATCAAGGTCTCCTGATATAATAGTTACAATCCTTTGCAGTCCAACATTGTACACAACACATTCCTGCTTCCTTTCGGTATGAGGTACAGCCAAATATATACACGTGTGATGTCAGATTTGTTCTCTACAACATGTGCTCATCAGCAGCCGTGTGACCTCAAACCCCTGCAGGTCATTCAGTAGATATCAGCTAAAGCCGTTGCATTATTAAATGGAGGTTTAAGGTCTCTTTTTGGTTAAAAAAAAGTTTCTTTTGTGGACACAGTTCAGTCTCTAGTGGTCTAGCAGACACATCACAGCCGGTCTTACTGCAGTTGTATTTAGAGTCACATTATTTTTCATGAGCTAAAAAAATCTTTAATGTCTTAGCCTGCAATACAGGATGCCTGAACCAATCAATACAACTATACAGATCTAATGACAGAAGTCAATATAGAGAATTATTCTGAATATAAATAAATAATCGCTCCGCCTTTCTTCCTTCCTATCAATATGACTCAGTCTTGCATGCACATATCTCTTGGCGCAGCGTTAGGTGTTAATAAGTGCAAAACTAGAAAGGTGTTTGTTTGTTTCCTTGTTGTTTTGTTTGTTTTTAGGCTCACGTGCTTTAGTAAGAATTAGGCAACACAGCAGCGTTTCAGAATTGAATTTCTGTCTTACGGAATGGAAACAATTCCTCTGATGCATATTAGTCACATGTTAAAAAGCTATAATTGCTAAATAAGTACAGAAATGATGATTTCTTGCAATCTTTGTGGACATTTTAAACCCACTGAAACTAATGCTGTGGAGCTTTTTGGGCTGTGGTCTCCCTCTGCTGGTCATATGTGGTAACTACAGAGAATGAAGAATACTGGCTTTAGTGCTGTCGAAGATATAACACATGGAAACCTGATTACACCCCCTCATTTACCTCTGAGGAGAGGTCATGACCTTATAGGACAGAAACCCGGCTGGTGCAGCCTGCAGGTGCTCCAGTCAGTTCCCTAAATCCTACATCTGGTCCAGGCGGTGGTTTCAGTCCCAGCTCCGCTCCCCGCAGCCAAGCAGCCATTTTGTGCATGGAGATTTGCCTTTTTGCAGCCGGAGTCTGCTTCCACCAACTTCAAAGTTTAGCAGAGGCGGGCGAGGCCACCAGTGAAGCCTGTGAACGTTGCCTCACAACAACTTGTTGAAGGATGGGATTTCTCCCTCTGACTCAGCGAGACACAGTCCGGCGCCACTTTCGAAGCTCGTCAGAGTACGGGGCCCAGAGGCAAAGCTTATTGTCCACAAATTGATCCAACCCCCTTGGTTTTGTTTATTTAAATGAGACTCTTAGACCCTGGGGTGTTTGTTGAGGAAAAGTCAGAAATGCCAAATATCTTTTTTCTCCCCGTCTTCTTCCTCTTTCGTCTTTCCTTTCTTCTTTTCTCTCGTGGCCCTTCAGCTTCGTGAGCCAAAAATCCTTGGTAAACATCCCGGCTCTGCAGCTTTACTGAGCCGGTCTCCCTCTCAGTGTCCCCCCCTTTGCACTGGGATCTCTGGTTTCCAGCACAGTTTCAGTGACCTGCCACTTTTCTCTCATGAATTTATATTCCCAGCTTTTTTTTTTAGATATACAAAAAATTCCCATAATTTTGTTGCTCATGTTACTGTAGAAATTGTTTATAATCTTGAAAATAAGTCGTGTTTTTCTTTAGCAATATTAAGTCAACCATTATTCTCCATTTTACGGTGTTATCCAGTGGGGTTGCAGCCACAAGAACACAGGTGTTTTAGGTCTGCGTTTAAAGATTCACTGCTTTTGTATTCATGTCAGTAGCAGCCATATGGGCATCACGTGGGCCGGTAGAAAAATAGATTTTGTACCTGCTACCTAAAAGGTCATCAGTGTAATCCCAGATTGGCAAAGCCGAGCTTAATGGCCTAATATTTATATTTTAAGGTCTCGTTGTCATCATGTCACAGTCCTGCTTATAACAGTGCCATGATTGATGGTTATCTACAGGACTAACCCTTGTGGTTTACACAAGAAAGGCCTGGGTCTTTTTTAGAAATACTTTAAGACGTGTAGCAAGTGTAGAAAAGGCCAAAAGGCAGAATTTATTCATAGCTTCTATGATACTGGAAAGTTTTGGTGCTTCATTGTACAGCTGCAACGATTGATTAATTAATCGCCAACTATTTTGATAATCGATTAATCGGTTTGAGTAATTTTTAAAGAAAAATAAGTTAAAATTCTCTGAATCCAGCTTCTTAAATGTGAATATTTTCTGTTTTCTTTACTCCTCTATGACAGTAAACTGAATATCTTGGAGTTGTGGACAAAACAAGACATTTGAGGACGTCTTCTTTGGCTTTGGGAAACACTGATCAACATTTTTCACCATTTTCTGACATTTTATAGAACGAAAAACAAATTGATTAATCTACAGAATAATTGACAGATTAATCGACATGAAAATAATTTTTTGTTGCAGCCCTACTTCATTGGAAAACATATTGTGAGTCGCATAATATGTGAAAAAAATCCACATTAATTTATCCACAGTCATTTGTTATTAAACAGGGAAATGTTTAAATCCTGTATATCCTTGTAAAGGCTTTGAAGTCAGGACACAAAAGCAATGCAGGTTTTAATATTTTATAATAAAAATCGAAACAGAAAAGAAGCTTATTGGCCATGGATGTCCATAAGTATTTCCTTATTAATTTGCTGTTGGAGTTAGGACACATCTTGCGATCCATCAAAGCGAGCTAACGTTAGACAGAGAGCTGTACAGAGTCGGTATGCAGACTTCAATTCATAGTCGCTATACAAGTGAAGTAAATCACCGGCCAGAGAGGCTGCGAGTCTGTGTGGGCGGGGCACCTCACAACAGGGAACACAGAGTTCAGCCATAAATTACACTGGTCAACTTCTTGATGCTTTAATGTATTCTATGCTATGGGAACCGGCCTTATACTGCGCACTGCAAACTTATCAGCCACAAGTCGCCCCGGAGTCCACGGGGCTCCCAACTGTCACATTCTGTCACAGGTGCTTTAGTGCCGTTACCACAGAGTGAATTTACACATGGAGGAAGAGTCCTCCTCCATGCCAAAACCCAATCCTGCCAGAGGTCATGTCCTCTCGCTCGCTCTCCATACAATGAAACACACAAGGAGTAAGAATAATAATGAAATCCCTCTGTTATATCAATTCACCTCCCCTCTCTCTATTTATACAAGAGGTGTCAACTAATATCATTAGTGTTCAGTGTCGTTACTGTGAGCAGGAAATGTGTCACCGGCTCATTTTCCTGCTTCAATAACACTCATCAACACTTCATCCCCTCCCACTTCAGAACAGACGTCCCGCGTATTAATTGGAAGGTATAAATTACAAGTAATCACTACCAGGTTTTTCACTGCCTAGACAATCGGCATTTACTCATCCGGCTTCCTGTTTAAACTATCTGCCGGAGGATCGCAAAGCCCCGCTGCTTATTTTCCAACGATTAGCTGTACATCAGCATTACCACCTCAAATCCAGCAGTTTCACATCCAGCATTAAATAGGATGAATATTGATCTGCTAAAGAGGATTTATTTATTTCATGCTCTATCCAAAGATCAACTGCTACCAGCTTTGGGCGGATCTGCGGAGGTCTTACCGAATAAAGCTACTGCATACATGACTTTGGACTTGACATTTTAGGCCTGGAAGAAGACCAAACAGTAAATTCACTGCAATAATCCCAGATAAATGGGATGATCACTACGAAAGCTTAGATAGTTAAGTGGCCTACACTTAAGTCCAGAAACGATAAAAACGCGTCTCGAAGGAGAGCCTCCATGTCGGGGGGCGTGGTCTGTGCAGGAGGACGCCCACCTGAGGACCGCCATCTCTCCTCCTCTTACAAAGCAGGGTCATGGAAAATGGCAGCTTTAAAAATAACCTACAAATGCTTCTATATACCTGTGCACAAGCTTAATTATATTTCTAAAACCAACATAGGAATAACTTGCCTCAAACTCTTCATTTGTGTTTGTTTAACACAGATTATCCAGACAATATAGTATTTAAACTATCAGGTTACTCGGCTCGGTGACGCATCAGTTATCGGTTTGTCAGTTACGTTTTGTTAGTTTATTTCTTTATGTAAAGGCATTATTATATATCCCACCATTAAACAGTGAGTCATTCTGCTTCAAATCTGCTTGAAGAAACTTTTTTGTCAGTTTGGGTTTTGATCACTATTTTAATGTCCCATGATGGTTAGAAGACTTCCCCTCAATAGAAGAATATCACAGCCCTCAATCCTTGATATTTTTCTGGCATAAAAAAAATGCAAATTTTAAACAATTTTGGCAGAACACAAGAGCCGTCAGCAGTTTAAGTGCAAGATTATAATGAAATTGGTATCAGCTGTCTATAGCCCTCTTATGAAAACACATACAAACTCACACACATGATCTAATCCCTCACACGCTGACTGAACTGCACGCAACCAAGGGCCCGGTCTCCATATTTTGGTGCTGGTTAGCAGCGGGGCTCAGCGAGCTGTCAGTGACCGGCTCAGCTGTGCGGTGCTGCTGTGAGAGGGAGACAGGCAAAGAGGCAGACAGAAAAAGTGGCCATCTGGATAGACAGGGTGCAGGGCGACGGGTCACATGGTGGAGTCACAGACAGGATGGTGCTCAGCTGCTCCGTGTCTGTGCTTTCAGCCTCAGAATCTTATGAGACTACAGTGAAACGGCTGGGGATGGGAGCTGATTGAGTCCAGAGCTGAATTAAACTGAAACTGTATAGTTTTTGTTTGACTTTGAATTGTTTGAACACATTTACTTTTTCTTGTTTAGGTAATTTTGGTTCAAGCTTTAAGCATAAACATTTCCTAATGATTTAGGGTTAAGTGTTGACTGTTGGGATCAATGTATTTATATATTTGTCCACATAATTACTATATCTTTTCATTTCAAATTGCACTAGTATATAAATTATTTGCTCCCCACAACATGATCTATTTTTAAGAGGTTCAAATCATCATATACATTATGTACGTGTCTCCCTTTTGCTCCATTTGCCGTGATAATATAGGGAAAACAAACTATTTACATGCATTGTTAATTTTATTCTAAAATAACCCTGTTTTTATTTTGAGCAAAATTAATTTAAGTAGTAATATGAGCATATTTAGGCCTTCAATATGTATCAAAACACATATAAATGCACCATATATTTTAAATGCAGTACTTTCTGTGAGATAGTTGTGTAGTAGCAGCTTGTTCAAGGATGAAGCAGCTAGAGCTGCCAGTAGATGGCGTCTGACACCTGCTTTAGATGTGACGACCGTCCCACCATCATCCTGCTATTTCCCTGCAAATCTACTGCTGGATTCCTAATAACAAACACATTCCCATAAAAGACAAATATATAAAACACTATTGTCTAGGTAAGATGACATAAG
Source organism: Sebastolobus alascanus (assembly GCA_916701645.2). NCBI lineage: Eukaryota > Metazoa > Chordata > Actinopteri > Perciformes > Sebastidae > Sebastolobus > Sebastolobus alascanus. The sequence goes on along the minus strand of CAKAOJ020000415.1, from coordinate 305,148 downwards.
CCCATCATACCCACACCAAAATAAAATGTAATAATGATAATAAAACTAAAAACACATGTTAAGAATGTGTTTCTCAAAACCCTTTAGTGCAGTTTGTGTTCACTTATTCATCCTGATTGTTTAGTTTTATTTCAAGCATAAATTCTTAAATTAAAAGGAATTAAATTGCTTCAATGGAGTGTTTATTTTCTTTAAAAGCTGCAGTCCTGTCCCATGAGCTTGCAATTAAAAATATTTCTTCAATAAAATGTGATTTTTTGGGGGTTTTGTATAATTTCATAATATTTTAAGCATTTTAAAGAATCAGGCCTAAGGAGGAGAAATAACTCCACTCACAGCTAACATAAAAACCATGTCAAAGGCTTTAAATGCCTCTCCTATTGCAGTCTGGCATGTCTGTGTTGAGCCCATCAAATTAAAGCAGGTATTACTGGGAGAAAAGACGCTCTAATTGAGATGTATTTGATTGCAGCTTTGAGAATGGCCCCGTCTCCCCTCCTTAAACATATGGGTCTCCGTTATCTGTCCGGCCATAAATTTTCAACACTGCAGGACATTGTCTTTTTTTACGCCGCCGTGATCCATCCTTCATTCGTGCCAGAAAAGTGTCAAGGCCTTCTGGGAGTGAGAGGAAAACGTGCCGTGGCAGTGAGCGTTCAGCTGGCAGAGAGCGAGGAGCCACAGCCAGCTCTCTGGGTAAGGAATGCCTTCTGGTTGTGTTGGTCGGCAGATCAGTCACACATCAAAAGACGCTCAAAGCTTATTCTACTATTTAAGTACTACGCAATAGGCTATTGCCATTGGGGAGATTTTAGCACACACAGTTCCTGATTAAGTTGGAGTCTGCACTCTTTAAAGGGATTGTTTCATTTAAATATGTCTGATAAAACTCATCACCTGTCAAAATGACATGTGTTAATGCTTCAAATGTATGTTCAGTCTTCCTACATTTGTCACACTTTCACTAGACTTTAACATGATTTGGTTTAGGTGTTCAAATGATTATTCTTCACAACAACACATGTCAAACTGTGTGAGATGACAGGTGTCAAAACCCACAAGTCATTTTGTCAAAATGTGTTGTGCAAATTACTGTTCTCAAATCCATTTCAGCTCTTGTGCACAAACTGACATTTCAAAAATGTCCCTTTTTCCAGAGTGCAAGATTTGTGAATATCAGTGTTACAAATGAACACGTTTGGAGAATCTGACCGAAGACCACACAAGTAGACAGATGGTGGCGGCTATGCAATCAGCTTAACAACAGGACAACAAAAGAGCAGCCACGCCTTAGATAAAGGTGCTTAACCTCCAAGCAGGCTAAGTGCCCCTCGCTCCATTACCACTTAATAGGCCTAATCAGTTTTGGCCCAGATTAGATTTTGAATCTATTGCCACCAAAGCACAGCGGCATATTAAATTAGTGACTTCATTAGACGGAGCAGGGTCATGTTGTTTCGTTGGTGTTCCTTGGAATAATAGGTATTATCAGCGGTGGCGTAAGCACTTAAGCTACATCACACTGTAAGGAAGGATTATGGGTGTGGATGGTAGTAAAGCTCTGCTAAGTTGTCTGTTTTTGGGTATACAGCTTTTCTCTATTATTGGACACAAATGGATAGTAAAAAAAAAAATGATTAGACTCCTAATTTATGATGATAATTACAGAGCATGTTAAAGAAATTAAAAGAGGCAGAATGTGTTTCAAGCATCTTAACATTTTCTCAGCATATAAATAACCATATCAAACACCAAAATGCCTGTTGGATCATTTCAGTGACAGATACAGTGTGTGTGTGTGCTAATTGCACTTTTATGTTCTGCATATTTCCACTAGTATTTTTTATGTTTATTCAAGCACAAGATCAAATGTGGTGTAGACTCGCAGCCAAACCTCCTTCAGATCTGACAGATCAAGGCCTAAAACTTCCTACATAATCTTACCTCAAAATAAATTAAAGTCAGTGCAGAAGGAATCTCAGCTGACTGACTGACGCTGCAGCAGTTCAGCTCTTAGATGGATAGATTTCTACTATGGAGTCACATTTTCCAGTGAAAGGAAATGCAGTGCGATGCCACACGCTGGCAGAGCAGATTGCCCCGAAGCATTTACCCCATCAGATATGAGACAGCTGTGCTGAGAAATATCAAGTATGTGCTGCTGTTTAGGAATAAATGCAGACATTGTATTCATTCACTCATTCACTAACCATTTGTTTTAAATTTGTGGATAAGTTGTTCAAACAGTTCACATTCAGGATTCAGTTTTTTTGGATAGAGATTTGAATGGGGGTTGTGGGGCTATGCAATATCCAATCCAATCCAATCCAAATTTATTTATAAAGCGCATTTAACAAAAGTTGACCAAAGTGCTGTACAATTATACATAAAAAACACAACAAAGTATAACACAATAAAACACTAAGACCAATTTAAAACCAACAGAACATTAAAATAATAAAAGCGTCAAGACCAATAGGAAAGGAAAAAGGACAATATGATGATATAGATCATCAAAACGATATCAAAATGTCTATCGTATATATTTTTCTATATTGTTTCTATCGCGATATAGGCTAGGCCTACTGTATATCTACCTTTTTTCTATATAATTTCACATAAAACTGTTATGTTCATTTTGTACTCAAGTTCTTAAAATGAGAAAATACTCAGTACTTCTCTCTTGTCAAGTATTTAATTCACACAGGAGTATACAAAATACCATGTGGTTATTCTATATACACTATTTATTTATTGAATTACCAGAAAACATGCTATATCTTGATATTAAATCGTTATCGAGATACGAAATGATCTATATCGTGAAAGAAGATTTTGGCCATATCGCCCAGCCCTAATTAGAAGTTAAACCTGAATGCTCTTCACATTTCAAAAATGCATCTGAAGAAGACGTTGTTGCTGTAGTAAAAAGTCTTTTATAGACCTAATAAGCACAAGGTTCCACCTATATAGGCATCATATATGTACTTGGCAAATAAAAAGCATCAGAGCAAGTTACACGTAAATAGATATTTTGTGGAAACCTCTAACAACCATTTCAGAGGCTTCAGAGAGACGCTTCAACACAAAAGAGCAGCCAGATGATCAGACAGACAGGCTCTATACTGACACGGCTGAGCGGTGCATGAATGTTTTCTTGACAAATAAAAAAACACTGCGGCACCGTTGAAATTCACTGCAAGGACCAATTTCAGGCCTCCTGCACCAGTCTGAGGAATCAATACCAGGCAATGGAGCAGGTTGTGGCTGAGATCGATATCTGATGATACAATCATATCTTACTTCTTGACACTGTCTTAGAGGCGCGCCACGCCGAGGAGGATGAGCTGTGGGCGGTTAAATAGAAACAAGCAAGAAAATAAAGGTTTGATGGTTGAAATGATGTTCAAAAATGCAACAAAAGTAACTGAGAATCATATTTCTGCAGGATTTAGTCTGCAGATTTGTATTTTTTTGGCCATGGATTTAGACTTCTGCTCTTCTTTGCATGAATAGTAACAGTTTTTATATGGTAGAAGGCGATTTCATTCAAATGGAGAATATTTCATTTCAACAAAACAAAGAGACAAAGGAAGGAGAGGAAATTGGTTTCATCTGCAGCAGTTAACTTTGTCTGGATGTCAAATCTTTTCCTAAAAAAAAGAGTAAGCTCTAAAATATCTTCATGCGAGCTTGTTACAGTCCTTTTTACTTCTAAAATAAACTTTTTTTTTTTTCAAAATGCCTGTCAGACTGTCTTCGCAACCACGCATGTTATTTCTTATTTATTTCTTGTCATCTTATTCCCAGAAGGACCGAAACACAGCGCTGCCTTGCAGACAGCCTCGGTCGCTGCTGATGATAGATTAATGAAAAGGGTTCAATGTCGGCCCGCTGGATGGTTTTGCACAGGCAGCAGAAAGCACTCAGTGATGTCAGGGTGGTTTTCAACGAGCTGGCGGTCACACCAACGCACGCTCAATCATATATGGACACGCTGCTCAGATGGGAGGGGGAGATTCAACACAACGTAATATGATATTGGATAATAACCGTAAACATAGTAGAGCGACATGAACTGTATGCTCCGACACAAAGGCATTTCACTCACACCTGCCCCGCTGATGATGGCTCATACTCTATAATGAGCGTACACCGGGCCGGCTTCAATGGCATTTCGAGGGTTAACGGCGCTTATATGTGAAGCCTTGAAAACAATAAGCCTCCCATGTGATTTAACAGTATATCCTAGGATTTAAAACTTGGGCTCTTTAAAGTTGTATGTAAAAGCCCTTAAACCTCACCACACCCTAGAGAGGGAGGCTGCTTTCTTTATAGTCTTACATTGACTTCCATGGACTCCCAATCATGAGTCACAATGTGTGCGTTGCCATCAACCCCCCCTCTACCCCTCCACCCCCTTCCCATCTACCCCCGCACCCACCAAAACAGAGTGCCTTAGCTTTTAATGGGCCAACAGGGCTTGGCTTACTACAGTGGCACAGCGTAGCCAACGCAAACCAAATTATTGCTGGAAGAAAAACAGCAGAAGGCAATTAAATCCAAGTTAGGCTGATCATTCCAGTCTTGATTAACAGGGTCAGCGGGGGGAGTCGTCTTCTTTTCATGTCCACACTGTTAATTTATCCTTTTTTAATTACAATGATGAAAAGCATGCAGGTTACATTCTCTTATCATCAGTCAGCGTCTGCTTAACTAATTAATGAGCCCTGTGTGTGTGTGTGTGTGTGTGCAGGTACGCTGAACATATGATGACATCACCGGCCCATTCTTACACTGGGCACGATAGCATCAACAATTAAAATGGTTGACCAAAAGTTTACATTGAAAGACAGTCAGCGAGTTTTGGCGGGGGCGGTGGTTGCACCGTAGGTGCCAATATGACGGCAATTTTGAATCAAAATAATCCCATTTGTTCTAGTGGTGTCAGATGTTCTGGTCCGCAGACTGTGTACCTAATGAGGGAAGCATGCACGACTTTTATACCGTGGTTCCATTGCACTAATGCTGCCGTTTCTTCTGGCCAAGACGCTGCATGGTTTTGATTATCACATATCGTTTAAGTCTCTTTCTCTCCCAACATTTGCCAACTTGCTTTCAATTCAGTCTGTCTGGCTGTCCGCGGAGGAATATCCTCTGCCACGGCGATTTTACGATCAGTGGTAACGCTGAAAAATGATATCTCTATGCCGTCTTGTCGTATGACAAAGGGATGACGCAAAGCTGTGTAATCGACAGTTTGGATGTTGTTGATTTTACATCATCATAATGTAATTCAGGATAAAAATCGTCAAAATTTTAATCATCAAATGTGTAACTAGAACATTGTCGATTTTAGACTCTTTGTAGGGGTGCTCAAGCAAGCCCACCAGGAAGAGCGCCAGGCTTTGAAACTAATTTTCATAGTGGCCAAACAGCCAGCTGTCACGTGATGCCCGAAAACACCTTTTCTCATAGACTTACATTGGGAAAGAGACGTTGTAAAATGCACCAATAGCTGAATCCAGAGTTATTTCCCTTCCTCCATTCATGCGAATGAGACCCAGAAAGCAGCTGGAGCGAGGAGTGGGAGGCGGAGTTAAAGAAAACGCTACAGCGCCTGCTCTATGGGTCCAATGGATGTGGAAGATCGCCAGAAAATCCGGGTACTTTTATCACTCGGCAGTTGAGCCATTTCGACTTCATGAGCAACTCTCATAGGAATGAAGGAGCACCCACCTCTAACGCTGTATCCAGTTCTCTTTATACATCCATGTGCTCAAGCACACCTAAATTTCATCTCAGCACCCCTAAAAAATAATTATCAAACACTCTGACACCCGCGGGATTACTGTCTTCAAGAGGCTGCAGTGGGCTCAGTCTTAAAGTTAGAGCAAAGATACTGGTATCATATGAAACTAGAAAACCTAAGGAATCCATTTGTATGACTTCTAACCATGTCAGTTAGTTTGTCGGGATGGAGGCTAGATAACGCTCCAAAGTTAGGCTAAATTTTGGTGAGGAAAAACTGGCATGGCGATTTTCAAAGGGGTCCCTTGACCTCTGACCTCAAGACATAAAGACAATTCCACCATAACTTGATGCAGAAAAGGGAGAAATTGACTAGAATTCACTAGAATGCAGGAAATGAAGTTTTTGACGCTCAAAAATTGTCCCCCCCCCAATGTTATAACGAAACCGGTGCCCTTGACTGTACACGTCACATTCTCATTAGGGCTGAGCCCCCCTAAAGGTCTGATCCTAGAGTCGCCCCTGAACATTAAGCACAGAATTTGCCTCTCCCGTTACCCCTCTTGGACTGTTGACAGTCACACACCAGCACAAACACACACATCACCAGAGGACGGCTGAGCAGTGATCTGCTGTTTGCTGACCAAAATGACTGTCACCCTTTGCGTGGAGAGAGGAGGAGGAGGTGGGAAATGAGCATGGTGGCGGTGCATTTTTCCGCTGCTATTTGTTACTAAACTGTTGTCACTCAAGTCTTTGAGGCTAATCACAGCTAACTCCTCAGAACCTCACCACAAGCCCTCGTACCACCCCGTCTCATTCCCACATTCCTACTGCAACCCTCTTTTCCTCACCACTCCCACATCCACCCTCCGCAGCCCCATCCGAGCCCACCCTCACCTTCTCAATCCACTCTTGGATCATTTCAATTTGCATCCCAACTGGCCCCGGGATTCCCTAGCCCTGTTAAAAGGCAGGCTATTTGTTGTGCTCCGCGGTTAATGCCGCGCAGAGCTTTAAATACCCATATCAAATCTTGGAGGCTCAACAGATTCAGTTTTGCAAACCTGTATCGAACAGAGGTTCAATCCGTCAGCTTAGAAGTGTACACTCCTTAAGTTGTGTGATAAGGTAAAACCAATCACTGGATTAGGCTCTCTCTGTCAGTGATGGTGTATTTTCAGCGCACGGCGTTGCTTTGCTGAAACAGGATAAGCTGATGGAGTAACATTACGGTGCTTGAGATTTCTTTTTTTTCAATAGGAATATACTATTAATGGATTCTGAAGCCAGTGTATGATGCTGCTCTTGCAGTCGTGGATAATGCATTAGCTGTGAAAAGCAGTCGGTGCCGGATACCATGAGCAGTCGTCTGTCAAAACCGCAAATTTGATTGTTTTTTATCATGCAAATCCAGCCTACTACCCGATAAGACTGATTGGGGTCTTAACGTAGGATTGCAGTGTTTATTCTCATAGAGCTTCTCACAAACAAACCTCAGCCTTTAGATGCACAAGTATAATTTTGCACAGCTTATGGTGAATTCATAACTCAAGAAAAGGGAGAATCTTGAGAGTCTGCTGCTTCTTGCGGTTTCTCTGCCTTGTTCCATCTGGTTTTGGGGGAGATGTGGGAGGTTTTGGTACACGGCGAGCTTGAGTGAAAATTCATGGCAGGTACATAAATAATCACCCGGCTATATATAAATACAGGCTACGACTTCTGTTTCTGGTCGGAGTGTTGCAAGACTGTCTTGGATGACATTTGAGAGGAACGCCGAGCCATCCGCAAACTGCAAAGTACAAACCAAACGTCCTCTCCCTTTCCCCTCACAAGGAGCTGGGTTTCCACTTCGTCCTGCCAACAAGCGTTCCCTGGAAGCTCCCCGTCTGACGTTTTACGCTTGGTCGAACTCACACTTCAAGCCTTGAGGCATCGTTTGTGGACAGCTATGATCCAACTGTCATATTCTTTTTTTTCTGTTGGTTTTGCGTGAATGCAAAAAGATCAGTGTGGTGATTGGTGATGAAAACCCTCCGAGCGCTTTTGACGACTCAAGTGAGAAAACTTGAGAGGCCACTTTATTTGAGTTTTCTAGGCCGTACAGTGCCAGATCACTGCTGAGTTTGACCACAAATTTGCATTCAGTTGTCCTAACACTTCAGTATGTAATGTACAATTATTGTACTCACAGGAATACTCATTTCTTCTTTTTCCTAAGACAGACAGACTTTTGGACTTATATGATTTTGCCCAAATGAGACTTTCTTATCTCTGTGACAGGCAGTACAAGGTAATTGAGCCAAATTAGTGTGTCTGAGAGAGACTGTAAAAGCACTTTTCATCTAGCTCATGTGTTTCTTATAAAATCAATGTAGTTTACTCATGAAATGGCATAATAAAGTGTAAAAACTGTTGGGCAAACTGTGCTGTAAATATAGCGACAGGGCAATGAGTGATTAGTGAAAGAAGTCATTTAGTCTAGCCATGAGACGCCATGACAAATTAACAATATATTTTAATAATTAACATTTTGGGAAGCTTGAGAATCCAAATCTTAATGGGTTATAAACTGTTGACATATAAAATGTGTTTCCAAATCATTTAATTGTAGGCGGCAGCTTGTAAAAACACACAAACCTTTCATCAAATTAGGTTTTGCACAATGTTGAAGGAGAAGAACCCACAACATGCAATGGAAAACTGTTATTACATTTGAAATGATCCCTAAATCGATAATTATTATATTTGTTGGATTTTTTTCATCTGGGCGCAATAATTTAACTTAACACTCCTTTTTCACTATTTCCTGTTACGTTGGCGAACAACATCTAGCAATTAAACATCTTTCAGTGTTGATCTGCCGTAAATTCCTACACTTATAACACAAGGGTATAAATGTTTGTTGAATTGCTAAATCCTGTTGTAGCCAACGGTAGCATTGTGTAGGGACAAGTCCCAGCTGGAAGTTGCTTCGACGTAGCAGCTGGTGGTCTAAGTCCTCCGTCCCTCTAACCGGTCCACCCACCATGTTGCCTCGGGTTAAATGGACACAGAAACTGAAAGAAGGGCGTCCACTCCTGGCCATTAGCTGGTTGCTATGCTAATCCAGGGATTACATGAAATACATTTCCCCCACTTAAGGTTTCCCAGAATTCACAGACTAGTAACGACAAACCAGCTCCCAGACCGTCTTCGTCCCACAGGTATGCATTAATCTTTAATGTGCCTGGAGTCAGAGCGGGCCTGAAGTCCAGTCATCACATGTGATCATTGTGGTAATTAATGCGTGCTGGAAAAGGAATACTGGTTTCACAGATGTCTTGTCAATTTAAATTTACATTACATGCATTTGACGCTTTTGTCCAAAGTGATAGATGACTAGATTTCATCAAAATCTGATTCTTCAAACGTACCTGTTTCCCGATTTAAATGTATTTATCATATCAAGTTATATATAATTATATCAAGAGTTTTTTCATGAAAGCTTTTATTGTTGTTACAGCCCATTGGCATGAAAAGGCGTATAAATGGCGCGATAATGTGTGAGGCATTTAGCCTGCAATACGAGAGCCTTTCTTGCTTTTGGTGTGTCATTTGTACGCCATGTAGTCTGTACTGACTGCAATGTAAATGCATCCATGTGAATATGCTAGGCTCAGAGCTAGTGATGTAGAATAAAAGGTGAGAAAGGCTGCTTATGGCGGACTTTCAACCAGGAGGCCGGTGTTTTGTTTCGTAAGTTATGTTAGTAACGTGTTTTCCGTACTGATGTTACGTTGTTTCTGTACGTATTTTACTTAGTTCACATACTTATTTTAAGCCCAACCAATGACGGTTTTGTTGCCTAAACCTAACTGCAGACGTTACCATAGTTTTGTTGCCTGGCGTACAAATGACACGCAAAAAGCCTAAAAATCATGATGCACGAAGGCCCTTGTAATGTCTTGCTATTTATATGCCTTCCCATGAGACCATGTCTGATCAACTGTAGTGCCAGACAAGAATGCTGATATCGGAGGATTCTGCAAAAACCATGGATTACATTCAATAACATATAATAATAAAGTTTTTAACATTCAATGCCAAGATTTATTTATGTTTTTCTGTCTACAACATCTGTGCATGGAACTACAGTATGGTTTGGGAAAGATTGTAAATAAAACTTTGGTTGAGGTATATTTAAGTTTAGCCACCATGAAAAATGATCTGGTGCACTGAAAGTGATGCATTTTATGTATCACTGTAATAAAAAAAAAAGGGTATTTACAATAAGCAGAACTGAATAAAATAACAAAAGAATAAACAAACAAAGGCAGAGAGAAAGAAAGCAACTCCTCATGAAGAGATTAGATACAAAAGATTCATCACACCAATAAAGTCTTGCTATGTAGCACTTTAACTCATAAATTATCATCAGACAGTTCAACTACTACCAATTTTGTCACTGGCACAAAGACAAGATGCGATTTGTTCACACTTTTTTTGTACGTGAGGCATTTTATGAACCCGATGGTGGTAAAAACTTGGCCCGTGAACAAACACTCCATCTGATTGATGGTACACAGTTTAACGATGGAATTTATCTGTTAAGTTTCTAATTTACAGCTACAGCACTTGGCAAATGAAAAATCATCAACAAACACAATAAAGGGGAAATCACCACAGTGTGATTGTTCCGGCCCAAGGCTTGTTATCATGTGCTTACAAAGCAATGTTTTCAACTAGGATACAACAATGGAACAGCTCGTACTAAAGAGACCGCCGCGCCCTTTGAGCCACTCAAACACCTGGTGATGTCCGTCAAACAGTAGAGGAAGAAGACAGGTTGGTACTAAACCCAACCAAGTGTGGCTCCAGGCTAAGGATGAGCTGCTGTGCAGAGATAACATGTTTTGTTCAGCTTGGGTAGACAATGCTCCAGGGTACATTTTCTAAATTTGCCGGCAAACTAGTGTCATTTTAAGGCAAATGTATGTATTTATATATTACAAAATTCAAAGCACAGATTGGGGAAGCTCTGTTTAAACAAACAAGTGACATTACAAATTAAAATCTGCAGAAATTAGTGTTTTACATAGAAAACATGATGGTACATAAGTGGGTAGATGGTCTTACTATTGATCCAGTGACCCTACCACTGCTCAGTCCAGCTAAGAGCTAATGTTGACCCAGGACTGGAGATCTATATGGACAGTGCTTCTGTCTGTGTAGCATAAGGGATGGGCATGTAAAATCTAAACATTTGCTTTTGGGTTTGACCAGCAAAGAATAACTCTGAAATACCCAATAGAGGGCAAGCACAACGTGTGATGTTACCTGTTACCTACCTAAGTCTGTGTTTTCAGACTCAAAAGATAAAGCCAGATAAACAGGAGACACAAAGTCACAATAACAAACAGACCAAGAATAACTGTGTCATACAATCCCAGTGGTGATAGTTGTGTTAAATAGAGGCTCTGCTGTTTTATTAATCTCATTGTAGCTGATAAGGTTCGATAAGGTTCATTTGGAGGGGCACTTTTGTTTTTCACCCTCTACTACAAGTTGCAGCTTGCATGAACCTGGCACCTCTACTGTAGCCAGATAATCAGCCAGCAGGCAAAATGATCAACCAATTAGAATGTTAACATGTGACTAATTATGAGTGTAGCCTCCAGTCGGCAAATAATTGTTGTTCATATGTCAGCGGTGTCTGCGTGATTTGCTACCGGAGCTAAGAAGCTGACATTCCTCTGATGTTCGGTCTGTTCAGACCCTCCAGCAGATACATTTATCACCTGGGAAACCTTTTTGATACACAAACTGTTCTCTTAATCATATCACTAATGATAGAGAGCGTACGTTTGAGTCTCCTTATTTGAATGATAATATGCTGTGCCAATATTTCCCGCTTGCCTTTGCTTCTTGGAGAGGATAGTCATTACAATTACAAGAGGTCACTTGTCAGGAAAAGTAAGTCACATAGCTTATCGGTTCTAGTGTTAAGCAAGCATTTTTGAACAAACGGCCGATACTGTTTTTCAGTTGAGGACAGTCTCAAAAAAGGAGATGTTTAAATATGAGGAAAAAAGGAGCAGAGCTGTGGCTAGTAACATTTTCAAGGACAGTAAAATGATTACCAGAGAGTGTCTTAAAACTTCTGAATGCATTTCTATGACTGACAGCACATCTGGATCAGAAACATAGAACCTCATCCAACTGGCGCTCCAACAAGGTTGACATGAATTCAAAAATAGAGATATGTCCGTGCTAATGTGGATCAAATGCCGCAGTCAGTACAGGCCCAGGTGAGCCAACTGTCAGCATGATGAGGTCACTGTGATCCCTCCTTATGTTGAAGTGTCGACACAGTTCAATCAAAATAGCTCCGTGTGACTGTCATTGGCATTCTCGGTGGCTAAAAGCACGCAGGGAATATATTTTTAGATGCGTGTGTGTGTGCACGTATGCGCACATGCACACGGCTGCCACCGATTATGCACATACATGATCCCCTGGAGGAAGACAATAATATTGGCATTAAACACCTCGAGATTCTGCTGGTTTTTAATATATCTTAAATTATGTCAGGAAAAACACCGGAACATCACACAAAAGCCACAGTCAGTGTATAATGCTATCTCATAAAGCTACAGATCTCTCTAACAACATTGACATAGGGAGCAGGCAAACAAATGTCAGCCCCTATAACATATGAAATACTTAACGTAACCAATTTTCTCCTGTCAATCAACCTGGGAATAATGACAGACGGCCGAGGATCAATACGCCACAATTGAATTTTTCGACTCCTAAACATGTCTCACTCTGCACCATAAAAGACTGTCAAATGTCATGAGCTGCGGGTGGAGTCTAAAGATTTATTTTATTTCCACCGCGGCAGTCTATTAGCAACAACGTTCCCTTTACCACCGGGGGAAAAAGCAGGTTCAGACTCTTCTGCTTGTTTTGCCAGTGAGTGCCCAAGGACAATACTAGATGTGTGTGTGCACTAACTTATGTAATGAATATACACGTGTTGCAACTCACGGCAGCCTATGACGCACATGTACGTCTGACGGGAGATTTATAATGTCTTCCATGAAATTGAGGCAGCTTTATTAATTAGTAATATTCTCTTGTCAGAAAAAGATTTATTATTCTATTTTTAGGACATACATTTTATTTTTCATCTGCTGACTAAGACAAATGTTAGGAATAGTTTTCCAATATTTTTTATAATACATAACATGTTGCTCTATTTCTTGTTATTTCATTTTAGCGCTGAATGTTCCCATGACCTCTCCCTTGAATGACACACCGAGATTTTCTTTACTGTTAACCGCCACTGTGGCGGAAAATAACAGAGGGTGAAGCTACTGAGCATTGCGGTCTTTGTCTATCACCTCATTTACAATACGGTGCCCTCTGCCTCACATAATCAATTAAAAGACGGCGGGGCTGAAGAGGCACCCTACCAGTCACAGAAGTTTACATCAAAAGGAAGAGATGCGTTTGAAGACTTGCCTCATCCTTGAGAGTCTTCCCCGAGAATGCAAGGACAGATTTAGTCACTGATAGATGTGGTTCTGGCCTACTTCAAGGTCTCGCCTAAAACGGATCAGATTGCACTGCTGCATTGTAGTACAGTATTTCACTGCTGGGCTTTCTGTGAAAAAGAAAACACTGGCCGGGACAAGTCGTCACTTCAGGGGATACTGCAGTTATTTGGCATCATTTATAATTATTTTAATTAGTATTTTTCAATGTACCACAAAAATACCTCCTGCATGTTTTCTGCAGTTAAAATCAAACTACATAAATAGGATCCTGCAACAAATCTCAATGACATATTTCTCTTTAGTGGAGGTTTATAAAAACAGGCTTATATTGAGGGTGAGAACGGAAATCGTAACCCTGACTGTTAGCGCCATGTTGGGCTGCACATTGGCCCTGTCACTGTCATCTTTATCCATGTCTAGGTGAGCTCGCTAACATCTTACAACAGACTGAAGCCGACTGACAGAGAGGAAGGGGCTGTCTCCAAATTAAGGGCCGTTTTATGGTCTAACAGCTGTGCCGGTAGTATTGATTACGAGGCACTGTGAATGGGCCTGAACAATTTTTTATGAAGTGAGGAATTCTGGGTCTGTATGGCTGGCGCCAAATGGGAACGACCACAGGGCGGTCCATGTGGCCCGCTGGCTGTTGAGGAGATTTTGATGTGTCCTGTTCACATCCATGTGCCAACAGACGCCATTATTTGATATGCACTCAGCAATAAAATGGTCCATTCTTACTGCAACCAGATATATTGTTAATGGCCGGCGCTTTATATGTGCTGGGAGTTGTCACAGCAGTTTGTTAGAGTGCTTTATGCGGAGAAATTGATAACTCAATAAAACAAAAAGTGACTTGAGACATTAATGTTGTAAATCATACAACTGGGCAGCTGCAAGTGTGAAACTGAAAAATGATGATTTATGAGTGAACACACTGCAAAAAGAGTCCATATTCTCCAGTCATTTAGTCTTCGTACTGGGATCTGACATCTATGTATTTATAGCAGCGTTTCATATCTACAATATATCACACCTACATTTAAAGCTGGGGTCGGCAATATTGGAGTAACTAGCAAGAGAACACTAGATTTAAAAAAAAATCCAACCAAAAAACCCATCCCAGTGTTGCCAACTCTTTTCCACTGAAAGTAGCTAGTAGCACTAGCTCCAAAAGTCTCTAAATCTAGAGAGAAAATTGTCAAGTCGGCAACACTGACAGTCCGTCCCTTCGGACCTCCCTCTAAAGCCACTCCCCCAAAATTATAATTTGAAACGTGAACATATCATAAAGAACGTAAACAATGAACATGGCTATTGTTAGGCTATCGGGAATGTCACCAGAGACACTCAGTTCATAATACTGCAAAAAGAAACATGTAGTAGCTGCCATGACAGTGACATGCTTGTATTTAATTAAATATTTATATTCCCTATGAACCCAAAACAAATCGTTTTTCTGTGTTGGAAGTGATTCACTGGTTGCTTCCTCTTTGAAAAAGTTCAGATTTTGTGCAATGCAGCAATCTCCATCTGTGCTGTAAAGCAGTGGTAGTAGGTAAACCCTCATTCTACTCTGTGTGCACACAATTACGTTACGTATAATAGATAAAAGTTGAACCAGGAAGACCACGCTATAGACGTTTGCAAGAGACAGTTTGCCTTCATTTTCTCTTTTTGAATACGTTTAGCTAACCAGAATGTGTTTAAATTATTGTCTTATTGTCTGACAGCTCGTGGTTCTTGCCTCGTCTCACTTCTTTTAAGCGACATAGCCACATTCCCAGATCTCATCTATTGACTTGTTGCGTACAATGTTATTATTGCCGATAGGAATCATGACCAAAACTTTGAAAATAAGGCTCATGCTGTGTGAAACCACATTTCCCTATTCTTTAGACTGCATGCCTCCATGGCTGGCCATAGATGGATATTTTTTGCAGTGCAAGCAGTGGATGTTCTTGGTTCCCAGAGGCCGTTGTGGTCATCAGAACAGGTGGCTAGAAGCTGATTCTGGCGAGAAGACAGACAATATTGAGAGCTTGGGAGCACAGGTGTAGGAGTAATCCAATCCATTTAGAACAGAAGATAATCATCCTTTTATAGGAGCGTACCAGGGTGAAAACATGTCATTTATAATGTATGAGAAACTATGTCTGAGCGATAATAAATCAACCCCATCCCTTTGAGTGACTCAGTATGTGTGTGTGAGTTGGTGGGCGGATGTGTTTACTAGTGTCTCAGTGTGTGTGCGCCAGTGTTGATGACACAATGGCTTGGCTGGCGTCTGGCTCAAGCAGAGTTATGCAGAAGTTGTTGGTTGTTTTGCTGATCCCTCTCTGTCAGAGTCACAAGAAGCGTCATCAATCATGAGAGACTGGGGGACCAGACCACCCTCCCCTACTGGTCTCCGTGCTGGCTCAAACAAGCCCTGATCACTATGGGGGGATTACTATATACAGTACATATGATGTCAGTCCTAGAGAAAAAGAAAACCACAGACCATAGACGATGCCTCATAATAGCTCACGGTCACTTGAGGCTGTCAATACCCGACATGGAAAATTAATAGTGTGATATGCCTGTGTTATGCCTTGTTTCTATGTGACAGTGACATGGATACATGTCTGGAATCCAAGTTTTACTTTAGCCGCACTCTTTAGTGTTTTTTTCTTTCTCTTTTTGTGTAAAATACATTAAAAGAGAACTGATTTAGCATTGCACTTCTACCACACTGTTGAACTGTAGAAAAAAGGATCAAAATTGATGCAGCAGAACAAGAGATGTCTGCATTTTTATTCAGCGACCTACAGAGGTCTGGTAAACTCACTCCCTTCTAACTCCACACCTTCAGATTTTTTTTTTTCAGATTTCATTTTCAAACTTGTAGTCTTCAGCGCCAACTGACGCTGACTCAAGTGACATCACTTGAGGCAATTTAGCAGTCTTCAAGTAGCTCCCTCTCAAGAGGCTATACTTAAACAAAGCGGCGCTTTGGGCAAATGCTAACTCCAGCATGCTCACAAAACACCAAAGTGCGCAATAGTCCGGCCTGTCCACCAGAGGATAGCGTGTCAGTTTCCCATTTTGCCTCGTCACGGCGTGAATATGAAGGTATGTGTATGAAGGAGCAGTACCAGCAGGGGGGCAACAAATCCACTCACTTAGGTTTAGGAAAAACGTTATGGTTTGCCCTAAAATAAGTATGTAAACTAAGTAAAATATTACGGAAACAACGTAACAGAAGTACGGAAAACACGCCACAAACGTCACTAAAAATCCCATAAAAAAAAGTCACTAATGTAACTTACAAAACAAAGCACCGGTCTCCTGTCACTAAGTCTGAGCGTAGTATATTTACGCGGATGCACGCCAAAAGCAAGAACGGCATTCTTATTGCACGCATATGCCTTGCGCACTATCGTGCAACCGGGCTGGCTCACATGCTCACAATGATAATACTAACACACTGATGTCTAGAAGGTATGATGTTTATCATGTTCATTATCTTAGTTTAGCATGTTAGCATGCTAATATTTGCTTATTAGCACTAAACAGTACAGCTGAGGCTGATGGTAATGTCATTAGTTATGCAAGTTTGGTCAAAAAGCAAAATATAAAACAGACTGAAATTTTGACCTGATGGTGGCGTTAGGTAAACACTTAAGGGATCACCAAAGATAATACAAATCATCCTGCTTGGAACATGAATGTCTGTACCAAATGTCATCTTAATCCATCCAACAGTTGTCGAGACATTTCACCGACCGTCTGGTCGACCAATAGACATTACCATCTCTCGCTAAGCGTGGCTACAAATTTGAGAGAAAAGTTTGGCGTTCTGCAACCAAAAAAGCTTCAACAACTTGCAGTGATTTGAACACCAAAATGCACATACATATAAATCAGTGCTATTCATAAACCATTTAAACATCTGTCTTGTATTATAACACATTATTGCACAGGGTTTTCAATCGATTGATGCTTCTGCAAAAACATGATCAGAAAAGAGTTGGGAGAGTCAAACTGTTCACATGACCTGGGCCAGTCACCCTGTCTGTACTGTACCAGGTGTGCTGTCAGCTATTGCCTCTGACATTTGTTATCTGTTAAAAACATCTGGTTTCAGTATCCACTCTCAGAAGAAGAGAGAGAAAGAGAGACTGGGGGTAGAGAGAGGTCGAGGGGCAGAGTTTGGTTTACCCAACAGAAACTTTTACCAGTTTAGAGAGAATATTTTTTTCTCTTTTTTTGAAGGGCTTATGTCATGTTTTTGTCTTCACCACAAACTTCTGCCTCCCAAAAAGCATTCTCATACCCCGTGTTTACGGAGAAACCACAGCAGCGCATTGCTGTGAAATGAGTCGTCATATCAGCCGTGGCTGACAGGGAAGCTCTCCTCCCCTCGGCACACGAGCAGCACAGCTCTCTCTGGTCTCTGCCACAGTAGTGGAGGCTGTTGACAGAAGTAGAGACAGGCAAACATATGTTCCCTCCAAAACACAGGAGGGAGGGCCTTCTTGTTTTCAAAGAGGCCATTATCGCCGCAGTGTATCGCCACCCCTCGCTGTTGTTTGAGGAGGGGTTGTCTCACGGTCTCCTCCTGGTCCCAGCTGAAACTGTCACAGTCAACCGATTGAAACCATCGTCCTCTGGTGCACACACACACAGATTTCTGCACTCCCATGCACAGGACACACACAGATGTAGGCAAATACTCTACACAGAATTACAAAGCAGCAAATTACATGCCATTGAATTATAGCAGAAGTAATTTGTTAAAAGGAAAACAACATTTTTTTATGTGAAATGGAATGAAATATATATTAATTTGGATTACAGTAGTTTGATTACAAGTAATAACTCGTTCATTGGAATGAAGACTGCAGATTGGTACATATTTCAAAATAAAGTGAAAGTGATAAGATTACATTGGAGTTGTACTATCCTTATAGAGTGCTGCAGATGACTTATTTTTGTAGGCCAACCAGGAAGTTAGCATCGCCCTGGTTCCCTCGACAAAAAGGGATTTTTCTATTGGGTTTTTGGATTATTGCAGAAAATAAGCTCTGTGGCAAACAAACGTTTATGATGCTCACACGTTTTGTTCAGGAAGATAATCTCCACAAACTAACACCACTTTTATGATTTTTGAAGTGTGAATGCAATCGCCAGAAGTAAAAAGCTAACGTTATAGGCTATAAACAAACGCATGAGCGCGAGTATACACAACGAGGCTGTAAATGTGGAGGTGACGGCGTGATGACGTTTAGTGGTATCATTTAGCCGCTTGTTAGCAACCAACTAAAGAAAAAGCTGTGTGTGTCCCATGAGTGGGATATTTTCTGACGTAGTTTATATCGTAGAACAAAACTTTAAATACTCTTCGGCTTGTGTTAACCACAAACCTTATTTCAGGCATCTAACTAAAAACCCTTTCAAAAAACCCATTGACTTCGAGAAGAGGGAACCGGAAGTGCTAAAATGCCAACTAATTTCCGGGTTTTAGGACTCATTCCTGCAGCGCTCTATGAACTATTCTACAATAATGATTACCTTATGAAATAGTAAAATGATATGGACTGAGTAAAAGTAACCCCCAGATGCTCGCCCACCCCTCCAAAGCTGCTCCACACATGCACCCAGAGCTGATGTTACACACATGCACACACAGAGGGGCCTGTTACCACAAAATGACAAACTAAATATTTGGGGATGGTGATATCATTCTGCTAGGCCTCATTACCATAGTCTGAAGCACAAATGTAGTCTCAAAGACTCCAAATCCCATCTCAGTTGGTCTGCCAATATGCAGAGTCTGTCCTCCAACTGCCACAGCCATGCCAAAGCAATTTGTTTCTTATATTGCTTTTGGAAGCCAATATGTTTTAATTAAGGGGAATACATAAGCGAAAACAACACCATAAATAATCGTCCTTCCCCACCCATGACAAAGGAATTTCGTCAGATCTTTCTTTCTCAGTCATGGCATACATACTTGATCGACTAAATTAATGTGAAGGAGGAAAATATGGTTTCTCATATTCAGAGCAACTTATGTTACCTTGAATTCAGTCTTAAAGTCCTTTTTTCATGATATAAAAAAAAATGTTGAGAAAAAATTCCATTGGGTTTTTAAGCTGCGCTAATAAGCATTCTTATATTAGCAACGACTAAAATCACTACATATAATGTGAAAGGGGTCACTCATAGTGATGAAAGATAATCAGTTCTAGCGAGCGATTAAGCATCTTTCAACTTATTGTTTTGGTTTCATGGCTCGCAACTTTACTGTTCTGGTTCACTCTCACCGCTCTGATCAACTGAAAGAGCTCAGATAAACCGATTGTACGCTACCTGCAGAGAACCAAACCACAGACAGACAAAATTAGCTACTTATGTCTGTCTGTGGTAGCTTTCCATCTTACAAGCAACGCACTTTCCTGGGAAAGCTTGGCGTTCAGCTTTTGTGGCCATGGCTGGGGAAAAGGAAAGAAGTGCAACGACTTTCTGAAGCTCAAGGATGCTGGAAAATCTTTGGTTTTTCCAGAAGCAAGCCAGGCAAGCAATCGTCCGGTTATATTAGCCAATATATTTTCAGTGTGTATTAATCAAGCGGCAACCTACGGTGCAAAAATGAGGTCAACGCGGAAGTGCCCAAAACTGCAGTTCCTCAAATGGCCACTTGAGGTTGGCTCCGAAAGCGAGTCAATCCACATAGACCAGATCCCCATGTTAAAATACCCCACTTTACAGCAGAAATAAACATGTTCACAGCCTGGTACAAAAAAAGGTGTTGGTCTCTATAGCTAATTTCCCCGTTCATGACAACAGTACGGGGGGTGATTTTTGATATATAACTCACCTGTTTGAATTATATTAATGCTTAAAGTTAGGCATAACTGAGGGCATGGCCGCTTTGAGTGACAGGCAGGTGCCGTACCAAGTCGCTCGCTGCTAGCTGTCTTCCACCGACCCATGTTTGGATTAGCCGTGAGTTAGGTTGGGTCGTCACTGCCAAGATGGCGACGGCCGGAACCACCCACTTTGAGCTCTTCAGAAACCTATGTGTGAAGTCACGGAGACTACGTCCATATATTATGAACTTCAGTGAAGTTCAGTGCAGCAACGAAGTATTATATTTGAACTCTTTTATCACTTTTATTTACTTTTTATCATTTGAATTAAATTATGTAATTGTCTGAACAAGTTCACACTATAAAACTAATACACCTTGACTCTATTTCAGACCTTTTGGGGGAAAAACAACTTTTCTAAGAGCTTTATGTCTTTCAGATATTACTGTAGCTGATTTCCTTTTTGCTCAGTTCACCACCTAACTGAAACAAGTTGGGAGCCCCGCAGAGTTGTGGCAGATTTCGTTTCCCCTCTAGATGTCTAGGCCCTCCACATTTCCATACATACAACGCAGTTTCATCATGGACTCATTTTGAAAACTAAAACAAGCTTTTTTCTGGTTATGAGTCAGCTTGGGTAAATGGATTTTCCATCTTACTCTTCATACAGAGGGAGTATCTTTCCTCCACTCCCTGGGATGTCAAAGTACAGTCAGTCATAGAAAGAGAGAGCTCTGTTGGCATCCATCGAATAGACAGTGTCGCCCCAAACCCAAAGGGATTACATGTGTGTGTCCTCTTTGTTCAGAGACATCCAGCGGCATCTGGCAACAGTCTGTCCCCTTCTGCTACTTTATGGAGACAAGTGTGTTGTGTGATCAGGTTTCTCAAGCTTCATTTATTAAATTAAGTAATGCATCACTGTGATTTGTCTTTTTTTTTTTACTGGGGGGAAACGTACGACTGGGAAGATACAAGGCCTTTCATATTTTGAGACAGTGGAAAGGGAGGGAGGAAGACGTATAGGGGGTGAGAGGAGCAGAGAAGGAGAGAGCTGGGAGATGGAGAAACAGGGAGAGGATGATAGAGAGGGAGAGGAAAAGAAGCAAAGACAGGAAAAGGGAGGGCAATGGAGGCCTTCGTGCTCCTCTTCTCCTCCCTCAGTATCACCTCAGAGGGAGAAAACAACCTTCTGCCAGGTCGTTTCTCATCATTTGTTCGATTTGTGCTGATCCTACTTTATTTTCATTAAAAATAACTCATAGGAAGTGCTTTAAGTTTTACACCACCTGCCCTCCCTCCCCGATGAGTTTCCATACGCAGGCAAGTTAAACCCGCCTGCATACGATATATTGAAGTTTCTTATTCTGCAAACAAATAACTGAACTTTTGGTCACACACTCATATGCCAAGTTCAAAACAAAGATACAGTTTAACCTCATAAGATATTAAAAAGTTTCCAGCAGGTCCCTCGTTTATGTTGATGTATTGAGATGTTGCTATAGTTCAACGTATCCTCATACAACTGTTCATCTTATGAAAAGTTATTCCTCATTTTTCATGCGTTTTCCTACTTATGTCCAGCAACATGTGTCAGTTTTGGCTTGTTATATGCATACAGTCTTCACAGGAAACAACTTGGTTACGTTTAGGCAAGAAAACTACTTGGTTAGGTTTAGGAAAAGATCGTGTTTTGGGTTAAAATAACTACGGAAGTGACGTTACTTAAGTATGGAAGTTACATGACAAATCAACGTTGATTTCTGGTTTCACATGGGACACAAACACCGGTCTCCTGGGCGAAAGTCCAGTGTTTTTGGACCCAACCATTAGAGATGTCACGGTGAAGAAATTCTCCCACCGGTTAATAAACTTGTGACCGGTGTTACCGATTACACCGGACATTTTATAAGAAAAGATGACGCTCAATATCTGTAGAGCGCTTATTTTGATTTTTAACATTGGTTAGCTGTGTGTCTGTCCTCTCCGGTCCAGCTTTCACTGCGGGGCCGCAGGTTTTCTGAACGCTTCGTGTTCCGCAAGGCGATTGCCTCATTAACGTTATGGTTCCCTTATAGAATTGGGTTTAATTTCGAAATATTGCCAAATAGGCGCTTTTGCTTTTCGCTTTGACACCAAATCCTCAGCCATCGTCTTGTCTGTCAACTCTCTCTCGTCCTGTGTATGTGAAATCTGACTCCTGCTACTTTCACTTTCAGTTTGTCTGTCGTCCGACTATGTATTGATAACACGGCGCTGATACGCAAAAATGAACAAAATGGGTTTTATTTCTATAAAAAAACGACGCAAAACGACACTGGGGGCGGTGGGCAAGTAATGTAATCGGTGTATGCTCGAACACCATGTAACACCGATAACACCAAAAGGTAATAATCCAGTGCAATGCAGTGCCAATCCACACCCAGACCCATCCCAGGTGAACACAGTACTCTGCAGCGTCTGACTGGTCACTGTCTGCTCTTTGGACACGTCCAGCAATACTATTGACATTAATCTAGAAGGGAAGTGAAGAAAAAGTGATGTTAATTTCAAACTAAATATGACTTGTAACCATGTGTCAGAAATTTTACTCGTGTACACGCTAAACGTAGAGTTGCTTTACAAATTTGACAACCAGGCAGAATCCAATTTTAGACATTTTAATGATGTTTGCAGATGTGGAAATGTAAAGCAGCTCGCTCAGTGGAGCTGGTGCACTGCAGAGAATATTGAAACTGCATTAATCATACGGTGTTAGGGTGCAACATGTATGTCTTTTCTTAATTAGATACATGCATGTGTTTTTGTTTTTGTATTTGTCATTTTTCATTAATAAAATGGTGAATGGTTTTATTAATTTAACCCACAGTGCAGGTCTCATATTTTCTGACAGGCTGCTGCTGCGTAGCCGCCGGAGCATCATCCCATTAGTTTGACTTTATTCTTATTCCCATCAGGTCTTTTGACTGCGAATGGGTATGAGAGCGAGGCCAAGAGGTCACTGGTGACTAATTTTCTGAGCACTCACAGATTGTGTAAGTAATGGAGCACTTATTGCATTCGCTCCCCCATCACTGCAAACAAGCCCCAAAAAATCCATACAAATTCCCACACGTAAGATAGCGTCTGGGGAACGGAGAAGTGGCCCATATTTAAGATATAGCGAGCAGCATGGAATAGGCCTAATGTGCAATTTAAAATCAATATCTTTAAAAAAAAAATGCCTATCCAACCTACGACAGCATCATCTAAATATCAATAGGGCCTCTCGGTGCTTCATAGAGACAGATCCGTGGTGCTTTGACCAAGGATTTCACAGAGGAATCGGGTTCTCACTGCCTCTCTTTCAATTTTAATACAGTGCCGTACTTGGCGCATGAGGTTTAATAAAGTAGCACAGTGTCTGTCAAGCCAGGTGTAGCTTCAATCCTTTCATATTCTAAGTAAATCCCAAAGAAAGGTGCTGAGGATACCATCAGAAGAAGACAGGCAGGAAAAGAGGGACACGGAGGGGGTGGGCATGTTTTTTTCCTCTCATCTGCCCAAGGTACTATCTTCTTTTTTCCCCCTTTGCAATACTGTGGATTTCAAAGTAGTGTTATTTCGAACAATGTAGCTTCTGTGCATTTCATGCTGGAATTTACTGGATTTTCTCGAAGATGACCTGTGACTCTGTTTCTCTTATAAACCCATGTTTCAACAAGGAAACGTACCATATCATCACTCAAAGAATCAATTGGCAATGTCTTCGACTTTGAGTCAGATCACATCAAATTCAAAGCAAACAACAAACAACTAAGAAGTTTTTTATGTCACAACAAATCCTTTACATCCGTTCTCCCTTATTACATTTAGCTGTCACACGTTCGGGAACAGAAAATGAAAGAAATCATCTATCACAGAAAGATCATTTTAAATGAAGCAACATTTTCTCCCATTTAAATTATTATAGGTGGCCCAAAAGTGTTTTATTTTCATTTCAAATTCATCCAGTCAGGCCTTGAAAAATGTGCTATTTTAAAAAAGGTAATTAATGTCTCTGTCTTCACCATGTCTTGTGTTTGCTCATCTGGATTTCATGGACAGGATTCCTCTGATAAGGCTGTCAGGAGTGGGGAGAGAGAGAGAGAGAGAGATAGAGAGCGAGAGGGAGAGAGAGAGAGCACACTGAAGCATGACGGGAAGAAAGGAAGGAAACTGGAACTGTCTTCATTTTATCAAAAATAATTTATACACAAAAGTAATGTGTGGTTTCTGATATATCAGTCACGTTGTCATTGCTGGTAGGGAGTCTTCATGAATTGGTTTTAGCTTTTCCAATGTGAAGATTTGCTGCTTTCCTTTGTCTTATCCGATGGTAAACTGAATACCTCCGCGCTTTGAACAGGCGGGTCTCATACAGCATTCGTAGCTATACCCAAGAAAAGTAATGCACTGTAATTCCTATATATCCCACAAAATCAATTTGTGGGTAATTAACGTAATTGTGAACCGGGAAGTATAAAGAGCGATAAACGCTGCGTATGGAGAAGGTCGGGGTGGATGGGTGGGTCAAAAAATACCGGACTTTCACCCAGGAGGCCAGCGTTCATGTCCTGTGTGAAGTCAACGTTGATTTATTTGTCATGTAACGCCACTTATTTTAACCCAAATCACAATCTTTTCCTAAACTTAACTAAGTTGTTTTGTTGCCTAACCCTAACCAAGTCAATTTTTTTCCTGAACCTAACAAAGTAGTTTTATTGCCTAAACCTAAGGAGGTTGTTTCCTGTGAAGACGGAAGTTTATTTTGAAAAAACTGTATGCATGTAATGCAACCCTAACCCTAATGTAAATTGACACGTGTTCCTGGACATTCGTAGGAGCATGAACGAAAAAGGAGGAATACATTTTTCGTAAGCCATCATACGAACCGTTGTATGAGAATACGTCGGTTGGACAAAACCGTGGATCTATAATAAGACCTGGATATGGTGTCGCCACACTTTTTCCAGTGTCAGCGAAATATTCCCCTGCAGCCCAAAAAGCATTTTCTCCAAAGGTCACCATTGTAAAAGAGACGTCTGTAAAACAGTTGACACACCTCAAAATGCAAACAAGGTTGATTACAACTCTTTCTATTATGAATTTTTGATCCATGGAGGTTTTATATTTGTAAAACTTTCCTCGAGCAGAGAAAAGCGATTTGTGACATCACATTTTTTTGGTATATGCACCAGGCGAGCAATTCTCGTTAGACTGAATAGGCGCCATCTTGGGGTCATTAGGTCTTATTGTACATCCATGGACATAACAAGACACCGAGGAAATCATTACTATTTCCTCCTGTTTTACACAAAAAGAGATGAGTCAATTAAATGAGAAAATAATCAGCACATTAATCATTAATCATTAGTTGCAGCTAAATTACTGTGCTATATCAGTTGGTGATAAAGACGAACAAAGACCAAGTCAGATTAAGTCTTTGAGTTTTTGACTACTTCTATAAATGATTTCATGAAGCAAAACCGGCTGTAGAACCAACACTTAAATATTTTCTTGAAGACGTGTACAAAATGCTAATCTGCTAAACCCTGTATGATATAATTCTGCTGTATCAGACACACAGCTGTCTTATTAATAGACTGCTTCGGCCAAGGTCAGCGGGGGCTGTAACGGTGACCCCCGGATGACCCCGGCTGCTCTGACCGACTGCTACCACGACTGCAAAAATTGATTGGTGCTTTGGTTTGAACAGGGCATTTAAGTGAAGTATTGACACCAGATATCATGTCTGTAAAGGTAAAAATGTATTTCATGTCTTCGAAATTGGACTCATGTCTTGTTTTAATTTTGTCAACAGGAGAAAAATAACCAGAACAGGCTGTCTGAAAAATGCCTACATTTTAAATATTTTCATTTGCATCTCATAATACAATGCATTTTTTCATTTTTCTTAATTACTTATAACATTTAACACATTATCTGTCATTCAAATTGTGTTAAAATTATATCAGAATAGACTGTGTGCTCTGCTCCTGTTAGCGTGACAATGTTTGGCCCCTGGCCAGCGACATGTTTTATTTAATAATGTGGGAATTTTCTACTGTTTTGCTTTCATTACAGTCGAGGAGGCTAAAGCTGAAAACAGAAACAGAAAGCCAGTTACTTTAAAGCCTGAACTTTACGGCCCAACAACTGTCAGATGCAATATGAGCATCTGGATTCAAAAAGGGAGGGTTTTTTAACAGGATGTCTGCTTAATGCGGCGGTATTCTTTTTTTTTTTTTTTTCCCTCTCTCAAAATGCGTGCTCTCTTTCTTGTATTTCTGTGTGTGCTGGAAGTCAACTTTACCGGTGACCACCCATTGCAACCCGGGACCATGCTCGCTCTGGGGTCCAGAGATTTAGGCTGCAAAGGAACTAAAGCCAAAAGCCGCAGGGGAGTATTTCCGCGGCTGGGATGAAAAGTACGGCTCAGGCTTGGGAGTCACAGGGACATGGGGAAAGGGAGAAGAGGGAGGGAAGGGTAAGGAGGGGAAATTTATTTCTGCTCTCTTGCTCCTGGGCCAGTCCGCAGGCCCATGTATCAAAAAGACCACCGCATTTGAGATGAGCCCGTAAAGGCCCATTCATGGCAGAGAGCCCAACACAGGAGACCGGAGTAATCTTCGGCAGATTTGGTGAAATGGCAAATGTAAAGACCGCTTTAAAAAGAGATAAATATTTGTCCTACGAGTGACTCTGAGTGCAGCGATTACACTTTGATTTGTTGCCTGAACAGATACAGGAGTGGATATTATTGGAGCAACTGCGTATTTTCCAGGAATTTTAGAATACAACCACCCTCCAGCAATTTTAACAGATGTTTTGTTCTTTCAATCTTATTACTGGTGCAGTCTAAATACTGTAGAGCAACACTACAAAAGGTAAAGAAGTCAAATGATACAGCTGAGTTATAATATAAAGCCACAATGACGATTGTGCATCAGTTTTTCCCAGAATCTTATACCCCAAAAATGTTGGTGGCATCTTTTATACTGATTAATTCAAGAAATCTGCAATGAAAAGTGTCCGTATGAATAAAATTTAAATAAAATACATGATCCATGAAATCCCTGTTTTTGTCTCATTGACATAAACACCAATTGATGTTGACGTTGTAGCAAAGCCTACTTTCATGCCTGACAAATTTTCCATGAAAGCATGAACCAGCGAGCAGCAGAGCATCGCACCGCGGAGACAGCTGCTGGCACGTGATGCATTCTGGGAGGAGCCGGTGCCAGAGGCGTACTGTTTTGCTTCAGTGACGAAAGATCAACATTTGTCTCACGGTAGCGGATCACGGAGAAATTGAGTGGATTTCATTTGGGAGTCAGATTTCGTCGTCTTTCTTCTCCTCGCTCAGAGGCTGGATCCCAAAGCAGATGTGCCTCGGAGGCACGGGCCATCAGGTTGAAGGGTGCAGGCCGGGCTGAGAGCTGGTGTTAGGGTTAAATTTAGAGGTTAGAGGTCAGATGGGGGTCAGGGTTATGGTCGGGTTGGGGTCGTGGTGAGGTCAAAGTATCCAACCCCCTCAGGGCGGCATTTAAGTGGTCACTGTTTACCTCTGTGTCCAGTTAGAGAGATGTCACATATCATACTGCAACTAGAGGGGATGTGTTGCACAGTGTGAAAAAGAAGAATATGCAGCAGCGTCATTAGAGAGGAGACGATTAACTGATTAGTCGCTGGACAGAAAATTAACTATTTTGAAAATGGCTTAGGGCTGCGAATAACAATTATTTTCATTGTTGATTAATCTGTGGATTATTTTCTTGATTAATCGATTAGTTGTTTGGTTTATAAAATGGCAGAAAATGTTGATAAATGTCTTGTTTTGTCCACAAGTCAAAGATATTCAGTTTACTCTCATAGAGGAGTAAAGAAACCAGAAAATATTCACATTTAAGAGGCTGGAATCAGAGAATTTTTTTCTTAAAAAAACGACTCGGACTGATAAATCCATTATCAAAATCCTTGGTGATTAATTTAATAGTTGACATTTAATCGATTAATCGTTGAAGCTCTATAATGGATTATTAATCATCTAAGTAATTCTTTCAGAAAAATGCTTAACATTTGCTGGCTTTAGCTTCTCAAATATAAGATATATTGTCTTTATTATATAAGATAACAAACTAACGAACTGAATATCTTTGGGTTTTGAAATGTTGCTCAGATAAAACAAGCAATTTGAAGACGTTGTTTTAGGCTGTTGGATGTTATGGATACAGGACTTTTTTCACAATTTTTTGACATCTTATAGACAAAAGGATGAATCAATTAATCAAGACAAAAATTGCCAGATTAATCAATAATGAAAATAATCATTAGGGCTGTCATGATATCAGATTTTCATTACACGATTATCGTGGCCAAAAGAATTTAAGTTAACGATATTATCACAATATCTATGGAAAAAAATGCTATCAGTCAATTTCATCTTTAACTTTGTTTATTGTGCGTTTTGTGTATTTTTTGGCAAAAGAATTACACTCAAAATATGAGTGTTGGGAGATGGAGAGAGAGTCTGTAACCATAACTACAAAAAGAACAATTACACTAATGGACAGTGAAAAGGCAAACAGATGAACTGACAAACAAAAGATCCAAAAGGCTTAACATCTGCCAACAAAATCAATAGTATTATAATATCAATATATATCAATATAACAATAATATTCAATATTTCATTTTAAATATCACAGTTATATACTCGACACCCCTAAGCCCTATATAAAATACATTGATTCTTTTTTCTTTTTTTAACTATGTTTTATAATAGTTATTTAAGTGTAAATATAAATATTATTATTACTACTATTATTATTTATATTATTACAGGACTGTGGGTGTTGTGATTGTGGGTTCTCTCACACTAATATTACCAAAATAAATTCTCACTGGTTTACAGCTTAAGAACGACTTCTTTACCCCCCCGATATGATTTACTTGAAATGCCAAGAGAAATATTATTGATGTTTCTATGGTATCTTGCGCCAGTTGTTGCTGATGTCACCCTTGGCTTTCGCCACCACGTCTGCTTCTCCCCTGTTCTCAGAGGCTGCGGCAGGCTGGGAAACCTTACACCGTCCGGAGCGGGAGACGTGGTGGGATGAGACTGTGCACATGTTTCATGCTGGGGGGCACAGACAGTGTGCCATATCAGACAGCTTCCCTGCCATGTTCCCCCCTACCCACAGGCCAGCAGTGGCTCCCAAAACCAAAATTATACTTCCCAGAGATGAGGCAAAGACAGCTAAACTAGTGCAGTGAGACTGAAGACGTCCAAAACACTGGTGGGCATGTGAGAACGGTTCAACACTGTGACAGTAAGTAGTGTTTATAGTGTTTCACATGCGTCTGTGCCAGACAAATCCATTTAGTGCTTCCCTCAGTGGATAGACCAACAGGATTATGTGACAGATTAATACAAGAAAAGTTTGATATTCAGTGAATTTTAAGTGAAAAACGAGATATAAGATAATTTGAGCTTACTGAGTGACAATAGCTGTTTACTGAAATGTAAACTGGCTTGTAAAAGGTTAAGGAAGCGCCTCAAGCAGCAGTATTCAAGGTTGCAAAGAAACAGGACAAAAATATTCCTCCAATTCATTATCTACTTTTTCATACCATCTCTCTATTGTATTATGAAATCCAACCAGGGGCGTTCTCAGGCTTTGGGAGGCTTAAGATCTCATAAAATCAACTGTCACCTGCTTAGTTATTGGGTGCTTACAAATAACCAAGATGCATAACTTGAGAAAGTACCAGTCCCCTAAACCCTTTCCAGCAGGAAGAAAATAAGCTCCTTTCAATGCATTATTAATATTTTTGCCTAAACTCAGTCTGGACCGAACAGCGAACTGGATTAGCCATAGGAATTTAATATAAAATTCATGCCTTCTCTCTTTTTCTCTCTCTCGCAGATATATTCGGTCTGTTGTTAGTTAGAAAGCCGCGGCATTCCTCCGTGCACTGACAGACTCGACATATGACAGCGAGGGTGGGAGCATGAAAGTGTGTGGCCCCGCTGACTGCCATGTGTTGTCATTTAAAATGATATTTTCTGAAGTTAATGACTTATACAGGCTTATAGGTATAAATGGACAGTCTCTGGTGTTAATTTCATTGGCTGAGTGGGCCCCATAAAAAGGTCATTATGCCTGGTTTGTGTTTAACTCGTGTTTAATTCCAGGCAGCGAGAGGAGGGGAAGCTGTATTGATTAAATGACAGCTTAAGAACTAGTTGTGTAATAAATAGGTGCTGCGTATTGGAGAGTAACAAAAACGATGGCTTGAAATAAGTGTCTGAGCTGACAATGTGTGGAGAGTTGAGGGGGACAAAATGGAGGCACTGATGTTAACAAGCAAATTAGCCGCAGCGGGGCGGCCGGGACCAATCAATAGCCACAATAAAAAAGTTGGTGCTGACCACGTAGTGTCTGCAATGTAAACTGCCCGGCCCCTGGTCCCCAAGGCCAGGCCAACAATAACCTACAACTGAGCGAGACACAAAAGGTATCGACACGGAGAGCGCTTCAATTTCCCCAGACGGCGGGGCCCTGTCACATCAAACTGGCTATTAGTCACAAATTCTGCCTGCCACCGATCCATCCCCCGTTCTCTGGGGGGACCTTGTCAACTTGAAAGTTGTGCCGCTGGCAAAAGGACATCTGGTTCCACTGTAGTGTGTGTTGAATACAAGAGGCCAGGAGCTGCCTGCCTGATAAAGGAGAACAAACAGGGCCACTTTAGACTTGTCAAGCCTTGTTAGAGGGAGCAAATGACAAAAGAAGGGGAAGACATTAAGAACAAGAGGCTGTTTTTACGGCTCCCTGGTAAAACAGAGCATGAGGGGCTGTTGATACTCAGCTACTGTACATGGAAACATGTTCATTTCTTCCAGTAGCAATAAACAAATTATATATTTTTAAACCAGGCCGAGTGTAAGATTTGCCAAAGATTTATCTAATAGAAAATCTAATCATCTAAATATTAGGGCTGTCAAATGAACGCAATGACGCAAATTTGTTTTAACGCCAATAATTTCTTTAACACGTTTAGGTTGTAGCTCAGTTTTAAAGCTTGAGTGAAGATACTGGCATCGTATGAAACTAGAAAACCTAAGGAATCCATTGGTAGCAACCATGTCCTACTAGCTTGTCGTGAAGGAGGTTAAATAACGCTCAAAACTTACGCTAAATTTTGGCGAGGAAAAACTGTTATGGCCATTTTCAAAGGGGTCCCTTGACCTCTGACCTCAGGATATGTGAATGAAAATGGGTTCTATGGGTACCCACGAGTCTCCCCTTTACAGACATGCCCACTTTATGATAATCACATGCAGTTTGCGGCAAGTCATAGTCAAGTCAGCACACTGACACACTGACAGCTGTTGTTGCCTGTTGGGCTGCAGTTTGCCATGTTATGATTTGAGCATATTTATTATGATAAAAGCAGTACCTGTGAGGGTTTCTGGACAATATTTGTCATTATTTTGTGTTGTTAATTGATTTCCAATAATAAATATATACATACATTTGCATAAAGCAGCATATTTGTCCCATGTTGATAAGAGTATTAAATGCTTGACAAATCTCCCTTTAAGGTACATTTTGAACAGATAAAAAATGTGATTAATCGTTTAAAATATTTTAATCGATTGATAGCCCTACTAAATATATTTTGTATTATATAAGTATCTCATTCAATGTTTACATACAGTTTTCCTTGTGTGTGTTAAATACCACGTTTAATCAAAGTCCGTGACCGCTGCTAATAAGTTATTTCTCCCCTTCTCTAATATCCAACAGCGTGCCTACAGTCCTCAGCATGCTTTGCTCGTTACACGTCTGGCCCTCCTCAAAGTGTCCAATCCGACATGGCTGTCAGTGGCGTGCGTGTAGCCTTGTAAATTTCAATCAGCGTCTCACAGCGGGGTGCCAAGGTTCGACTTCATTTCCCTCCACACTGAACAGGTGGCGGCGGAGCGGTCATCACTCAGCGCCGTCTGAGTGATCTGTCGCCCTGGCCATTACTGCTCTATTAATTGCCCCTGGTGTTCATGACGAGATGCTCAGGCGGCCCCGGTTAATGTTTAATGTGGCGACGCCTCGAATCAATGCGTGGTTAAGAAAGACATGCTGACCAAAGACTGCTGGATGGTGCCATTGGATAGTTGGAGGAAGGAAGTGTCACATCTCTGTGTGGCAACTGAAGAAGGCGGGATATATTATGTGGTTAATTGACTCAGACAGGGGAGTACATTTGAATCCTTTCTGCTGCTTAAACCATCATTAATGTTAATTGTAGGAGGGCAGATGGTTCTTCTTTGCTTGACCCCTGAAATCCCTTGAAGACTGTAAAGAGACGAGCTAAAAACAAATAAAAAGTGTTGACTTTAACGAGCATTTTCACCCCTAAATACAAAATTTTTTAACATTGCAAAATAAGCCTTTGCACAAACTGTTAACAAATGCTTATTTAATTAGATCCCATCATCCCGCAGAACATGCACATGTTCTAAAGCGGGATATTTTAAAAGGAGATTTATGATTCTATTGCATTTGCCTCTTGATCGAGGGGGTATCATCTGGGAATGGATCTGGAATACAGATGAGATCGGGCGATGGCTCAAAAAAAAAAAAAAAAAAAGAAGGGGGGGGGGGGGGGAGATCAATTTTAGAGGCAAGGGTTTGGCACATTAAATGAATTCATGCTCCTTCTCCCTCTCTCTCTATCTTTCACTCACTCCTTTCTCTGTAAGGATGGAAAAGATGAAAAGAAAACCCCTCACACAGTGACCGTTAGGGAGGTGCTCTGCGGGCAATCAATCACCAATCAGTCATCGAAAGTGCTTGTCCTGCTGTTGGAGGATGTTCTTCATTACTTACAGACTTTCAATGTGGTAACGGATGTGAGGGTGAAGGTGTGTGTTTGAGTGTGTGTGTCGGGGGTAATTATTCATGGCCTTTTACTTTTACCGCTCCTGAAGGAACAAGTTTAAACCTGCCATTTTGGCATTCACAGGTGATCACAAAATCATCACACCTCTATTTCTGCCCCTTTCATACACACATGTACACACGTACACACACACACACACACACACACACACACACACACACACACACATATCATCCTCATGAATTTGGAGTCCTCTGCGGACCCAGTGGGCTTTGGATGATCCCCGAGGTTGATATTAGCTCCCATGATAGGCATCGGAGAATAACCCAGCTTAGAATGTGTTTAGATTCGCCAACCTTAACTTCTTTAAAGCCACAATAAGCACACCGGACCTGGATTTTTTTTTTAAGAGAATGAAGCTAAAATATGTTTGCAGTGTGTTATTGCTTCAGAAACACACCTGGAGTCGTGTTTAAGATATTTTTAGGGGAGTGCACAAATTAAAACGAACATTTTTTTAATGAAAATGATCAAAATTCTAATAAGGATCATATAAAAAAAGTTCCACAAGCACTTGAGAGTGCGTTAATTACAAATTAAAAAATAAAAACAAACTAAAGACGGTGTTTCATACGAAGTAACAACCACCAAATCACAAATTCCCTGTGCAGCAACAGACGATGGAGAGAAGAGAAATATTCAGCCCTATCCCACAGCAGATATCCCACAACTTATTAGATGCGTTGCTGGAATACCCTATTAGGAATGAAGAAGGGAGGTAGAAGGGAAAGGGGGCTTTACTTTAAATTGAGGAAGTGCCAACGCACATTTATTGGCTCTAATGTGGTACAGGCGACCCCCGTCACAATATCGGAGCTCCGTGGGCCGGTGCTGCCACAGTGAGGGAACATAATAACCTTTTTAAGGGTGCGGCGTGCTGCCGACTCACAGAATAAAGACTTCACAGTCAGCGCCTGGCGAGAAAACGGAGGGCCTCGCCCCAGATGAACATAATCTTTTGTTATTATGCTGTTAATACGTTTTCTTTCCACGCGCTGATCTCAAACAAACCCACCCCCAGTGCCCCACAACCATCGCCTGGAAAAAAGGATTTATTTCTATGTTCATCTAACCTTGTGAGCAGAGCTGCACAGTCTCAGTGTATTAGAGGAACAATGTTAGTTTTTCTTTATACAGTAATTAGAAATTATGTACAGATATTAAAGGCAGCAGAAATTAATCATTTTCTGTGTCTTGATGGAAAAAAACCCGTCAGACACAATCTACTAGATCAGCCACAAGCCCAAATGACTGCCATCTCCCACAATCCCTTTCACCCAGGGTGCTGACACCAAGTGGTTTTGTGGTTTTGTGTCGCAGCTCTGCGTGGCAGCCGATCGACCGGGCCATTGATTAACAGATTGGAATTATTAACTGGGGGATCATCCATCCCACGCCGCCCATGTCATTTCCATTACGCCTCATTTCAGAGACAAGGCACGGCGGGAGGAGATGGGCCGGCCGGAAAACCTCCTCCTCATTAGCATTCTAATTAAGAGGCCATCAGATAATGATCAATCAAAGCAATCAGCAGGAGGACAAGCACCCGCATGCAGATGGAGGAGAGGTGCAACTCGGAGCACAAACATGCAAACAAACACATAAATACATTTTTTTTTTCTGGTGATTTGGAGGGAAAGAAAACATCTGGTACAATACACCTTTGTTATTCAATGTGATATTAATATGACAGTATTGAATCAAATTCAGGGAGAAGAAACATTATATAATTAAATCACAGTTAAGCTACAATAGAGACACCAGAAATCCATTATAGTAAATTCTGAACATCCTTAAAATGATTGTATTTATGACACAAATAATAGGTGATTTTCACAATTGGCATCTGGTATGCATCTGAACACAGGAAACACAGCCAAAGAGAAAAGAAATCTGTCCCCCGAGCCCCTTTGGAAGTTTTCATGTTTATTGTCTTATAACATTGCATCAGAGTGGATTTAATGTGGCCTTTTTGACACTGATCAACAAAACAGACAAAGGGAAAACTGATTTTTACATATATATAAAATACAAAAAACATTTTTGCTTAAGTCTGCAGTCGATTGGTTTTCAGAAGTCACATAATTAGTTAAATGGAGATCACCTGTGTTAAATCAAGGGGTTTCAGTTGATTGTAATAAACCTGCACCTGGAAGGTCCAGCTTCAAGTGAGTCAGTATCTTGACAAATCCTGGGCAACGAAGTAGGTTTGGGCAATATATCAATATTATATTAATACTGTGAAATGACTTAGATTTTGGATATCGTATTATCATAATATGGCATAAGTGTTGTCTTTTCCTGGCTTTAAAGGCTGCATTGCAGTGAAGTGATGTAATTTTCTGAACTTACCAGACTTTTCTAGCTGTTTAATTATTTGCCTTTTCCCAGTTAATCATTATATCCACATTACTGGACAACCCAAACGGTCGAGGCAGATGGCCACACACCCAGAGCCTGGTTCTGCCCAAGGTTTCTATAACAATGCATGCTCATGGGGGGTTCTCTTGTTGGATCTCTAAGTTATAAAGTTCAGTCTAGAACTGCTCTATATGAAAAGCGTTTTGAGATAACTTCTGTTATTTTGACGCTCTATAAAAATAAATTGAATTGAAATACTGATGATTATTCATCAAAAATCTTATTGTGTAAATATTTTGTAAAAGCCCCAATGGTCAATCCAATGTCGTTACAATATCGATATTGAGGTATTTGATCAAAAATATTGTGATATTTGATTTTCTCCATATCGCCCAACCGTGCAACGAAGACAAAGGAATGCTCTAAAAAAGCCTCATTAAACCTACATTGATGCAGTATTGTAAGATGATAAAACATGAACACCTTGAAGGGCGGTGAATACATTTCATGGGCACTGTATCTGCAGCACCAGATAAATAAAAGAATGTTACATCTGTAAAAGAATATTATAACATTTTGGATGTTTAAGGAGTTAAAGTTTAAATGCTAATTCATGTGTTTTAATGGTTGTGTAATTCTTTGGCCCTACAAAACTGTCCACATTTTTTGGAGAAGTGTCTTTGGCTCAACAGCAGCAGTGTGATGGACCACCACTTCCACGCAGACATGCAGCAGTTATAAATAAACATGGACCCTGTTTGGAAATATGTCAGCGCTGTGGTGTTTTATGAAGCACTGTTTTATACCGCCATACACATTAACTCCATAAAGCCGCACGGCCACCGCTCGCGACCTGACGCCGGGCCACTGCTGCTGCACAATTATGCAGAATCCCATTGGCTTTGATTTAGGAACCATCAGCGGGCCGAGCTGCTGGGCTGAGAGTCGAGGTGTGGAAAGGAGGCGTCATTGATTGGATTTTATGTCGTTGTTGTTGAGAGATCTTAACATGCCAGAATTTATAACCCGGAGAATAATAATGTCATATAAAAACTGACAGAGCCAAATAGGGCCCCGCACTCCATCTCTGCCTCAACCCAGCAGCACGGGAGCGGCTCCGTCACGGCCATTCTCCATTTCTAATGTATTCCCTCTCTTTTTCTGAACATGAAACATTTGTGTTTGACATTGGGGAAAAAAATCAATATAAATGTATAAACCATACATAGTGTACACTTCATTATTCTGTGACAAATGTATGTGTCTGCTTTCTTTTCTTTTCAGCAGACAATTAAATTATATTTATATATATTGGGGAGTGATTGAATATCGAGGACTCAACATAAAACAGTTCCCCTGTAAAGTGGAGGCTAATTACTTACAGATTTATTTATTTAGCATTAAAATACATGTATTTAAACCATAATAACCAGAATGACTAGAAAAGGGGTGAATTATGTTGAGTATTATACTATTACTACTGGCAGTAAAAATTATTTCAAGAAAATGTAATTCTAAAGAATGGGCTAATCCTTACACACACATATTACATAGACTGCAGCTATATGTAAACTATCATCTACAGCGAGCAGATCTTTTATATAAACTTAATGTTTGTTCTGTATAGACCAAGTTAAGTTTTATTTCATCTTTGTTAGAAAATAGTGAATGAACTTAATATGAAATGAAAATAGAATGACAACCATAAGGGATGGTACGATATACGATTTTATCGCGGATCGAGATAACAACACTCAAAATAAGTTGATTGTCGTGAATTTCCGTTATCGGGATATTCGTGAATATCGTCACATGATTGACTTGAAAAAACTGTCAAGCCCGCTATTATGGTTATAATAGAGAAGTGAAAAATAGAGCCTGATTTGAAAATACAGGAATTCAAACACTTTGACCCGACAAAGATCCAAGCAGGATAGAAACGTATAGTCAATAAAAATATTGTGGCATGGAGTAGTGTTCGGGGGTTACCTTTTTCTTTACTGACGCTGTTCTGATAGCCTCGAACCTATGTGATGTGTGTATAATTAAGCTTCTTCAACTAAAAACTACAGGAATTATCATGTAAGACAGAACAGACTCACACAATGTCACTATTTTTTTTGTATTTATCCTTTATTCATGCAGGGGGACCTTATGATTTATGATTACCTCATTTAAGATTGTTTGTTTTTTACTAAAAAGGATGTGTCCTATCTGTGATGCAATAAAAATGTGTGTTTCTTACAAAGTGTTAAATGGTAAAGTGACTCCAGTATGTTTTAGTGTATATTTTGATGAATACTGGGATAATATCCTTATTATTTTGGCCAGGATAATCGTGATATGAAATTTTCATATCGTCCCATGCCTAACAACCATTTCATCTCCAGCTAGTTATTCCTGCGGTCAACCACGACTCTAATAACTTGAAGTCATTTAAAATTAGTAGCCACTCTTCTAAAATATTACTTCAAAATAGTATTTTAGATGAATCCTTTCTATCTTTCTATAACTATAAGTACATCAGCTGACACCTTGCAGAACCAGAAATTGTTACTTCTGTTTTCAAACTGAAAGAAGGCCAGTTTCTATTGTGACTGGTTGGTTTATCTGACCTGAGCAGTGCTGTAGTTTAACCAGGTTAAACAGGCCCTGGTACCAGATGGACGGCTACATCAAGGTGGCATGCCCCCTCCCTAACTATGTATCACTCAGAAACCTTTCCACCACCACCAGCAGCACCACTCTTACACACAAACACACCGCTCTGTCCAGACGTCCTGTTAGTGCAGCGTAATTACACTCCCCATCTCCAAAAAAAAAAAAAAAAAAATGACACAACGTTGACTGAGCCGAATTATTGAATTTTCATCGGCCGCCTTAGGCCATGTCGGGACTGTTCAATTTTAGCCCGAGGAGGACACACCATTAAAGGAGATGAGTCGAGAAAGTGTCTCCTTCTGATTGCCCCGAGAAGCCATTACCGCCCAACTGCAGCAGGACGGCGCTGGTGAAGAGTGGACACATGCCCCAACTTACACACACAGGCAGGCATGGATTCACAAATGCATACACACATACATCGCTGAAAATCCACATATCCCCATCCTCACCCCATCCCCCCCCTCCTGCAGAAAGCAGATGCAATTTACATGAGTTGAAGGGAGGTGACAGGTAGCAATCAGCCTGGGGAATAGGGTTAGAGGCTGACGCCTGGTTGCGTATTACCGCCTGCCAACCAAAGCCTACAGATTGCTTATACCAGGCCACGACCTCCGACCCTGCCACATATCAACCAATTGCCCTTTAGTATAATTATGTGGAATAATCTTTTAGAGTTTGATTCGACGGAGATAGGCAGGGAGGGCCACTTCTAATTTATTTTTTTAAGGGAGGGCTCGTTAATAAACACTTTTTTGGTGCAGGGCCCGTCTGGCAGCTCTAAGTGAAATACCCTCAGTACTAGAGGTCAGATTTATCTATTTGCCTGAGTATCTGTCAGTCAGTCCAGACAGACATCTAAACTGGATTGGCTGTAGGTGAGGACTGTGGGGAATGTCATCACCCTGTGATGATGTTTTAATGATAGCATCATTGGAAGTGGCCCTCTTGGATCTGTCAAAATATCACTGCATTGTTTAGATATCATTAAAATTTTATGAAGTACCACTAACAACCTGATGTTACCTCCAGCCTTGAGATGACATTTTTCATCCTTTTATGATACATATTTCCATCACTGGATCGTAGAACATTCAAACCATAAAAATAAAGAATGTTCTGTTTCCAAAATGTGCTACAAGTCCCAAAGATTTACAGGAAAGTATCTGAAATGATCAGTCGATTAATCAATTAGTCAATCGACAGAAAATAAATCAACAATTTTGATGATCCATTTATTGTTCGAGTAAATAATGCCAATCATTCTAGCTTGTCAAATGAGAGGATTTTTTGCTTTTCTCTAATTTATATCACCATCAAACAGTTTTGGAGAGTTGCTCAGACAAAACAAGCACTTTAATGACACCTACATGTAGCCTCTGGGAAGGTGTGAGGGGTGATCTTTCCAAACACGTAATCAAACAATTAATTGATGAATTAAAAAGACGATAATAATGTGGAGATTCATTGGTGGTGAAAATTAGTTCTGTCCTCAACCAAAGAAATTCTTAGTCGACTAACACTCACACAATTTTGTCGGCTAATCAAATAGTTGATTTATCCGACAAATCTGTAAAACTGAGTTTCTCCACAAAGAATCACAGTGTTAAGTTTCATCACGATACAATATTATATTGATTATTTGGACACAGATACGATATTTGCTGATATCACAAAGTCTGCCACGATACAATTTCGATTAGATTCGATTCATTTCAGGAGCCTGCGATCGATATGAGATGATATCATATGACCATTTTACATAATCAGTTATATTTATACAAACACACAAAAAGCAACTAAAGTATGATGTGACAGTTGTGTTACTGAGCTCACTAAGATATTTACATGAAAAACAATCTAGTCTTTTTAATAAAAAGAACAAATATAAAGTGAGAATTTCAAAATAAAGGTGTATCTTAAAGGTAATATTGATATTTTCACTTTGCATCGATGATAATGGATCGTTGATTATTGAATCGATATATTGATCCAGATTGATTCATTGTTACACCCCTAAACAAAAGCACCACTGTTTATTTGATACAAGTCATTCAGCATGAAAAAAGCATTAAAAAAAAAAAAATCATTAATCGACTTAAGAAAGCTTTGTTGACTAAGATGAAAACGGCCGATTAGTCAACTAATCGACTAAGAGGGGGCAGCCCTAATGAAAACAGTAATTAGTTTTAGGCTTTACTGAATCCTTTAGTTAATTTATCTAATAACATCTGTAAAGTCTTCATGCTGCACGCCAAAAAGAGGTGTAACTGCTACATAGACTTGTTGCTTATATTTCCTATGAACTGTAACTATTAAAGTAACAGATAGTGAGCTTCTTTTCATGTTTTTTATTAAATGTCCAGTATGCATTCACATAAACACAAGCACATTGACGAAGTGTTGAATGTCATTAAATACTGTTATCCCCTCTTCTTCTTCTCCGTCATCTATCACAAACAGCTCACTTCTGATAAATTACATTACTGTGTTTTCTTTTTTGTTGGTGTCTCATCTTAACCTTGGCCCGTTTAAAAAAATCATGAACTTAACCCTTAAGAGTTTGGCATCCATCTCGACACCACACACAGCCACATTAGTAGCAGGGTCTGACCTTAATCATACAGTCCCATCAGAAACCGGCTGACCTTCACCTCCCAGGAGAACTCTCCTCATTCACACACTCACTGGGACCTCCGGCTGCCCATTTAGTGCTTTAATGGTGGGAGGCGCCCGCTCAGCCACCCATTTCATTGTCTCCCCCCCCTCTGCACAACACCCCCGCACAAACACACACAGGACACATTGGAGTCTACATGCACACACACGTATATAAAGGCTTTGCATCCACACAAACAGATATTGCACCAGCCTCCTCTCCACAGGGGGTTAACATCAACATATGTCCCTGTCACACACATCAAAGTGAAGGTTGTAGGCTCGTGTGGCCACACGTGTGGCAAAATATAATGTGAGAAAAGTCCAGATTACACTTTTAATCTTCAGACTTTTTTTTTCAAAAGTTGTAAGGGTTTTAAAACCGAGACTTTTGACAGACGTTCTTGGCTTTATCGGAGGCGTGCGTGCGACACAGCTCCCATCCACTCTGCAGTTTGAGCAGTCTGTAAAGGGCAAAAAAGAAATCAATTCCACCCTGACAAATGTAAATAAGGTCTTATCGGGGCAGCAGCGACGCATCGACAGCATCAAGCGAGCAAATGTTCCACTCGCTTGCCTGTCATTTAACTACATCACCGGATCACTCCTCCATATTTTGCCCCGAGGACAACCAATTCTCCATCACATCTGCGTACATATGAGCTCCGGCTCACATGTGTGGGTATGTGCGTGCATGTATAATAACGTATGTGTGTGTGTGTGTGTGTGTGTGTGTGGCTGTCATGTTTGCTTGTGGACAGCATCACTTTACATTTATTGAAATGAGCAGCTCTCCCTGGGGCTGCCTGTGTGGAGCTGCGGCCTGCAGCCATGCTAGCATCTATCGACTCCCCAGGATTAGGGCTTGGCTGAGGCAGCCTCTCCCCTGTGGCCCCGGCGAGGTGACCCGCACCGAGACAAAGTTCAGCAGGAGAGAACAGGGTGAGCTCTCCCGGGCACAGATTAGGGGCCCCTGTCACTCCCAGCGGAGACATGAAAGTGTGAAACGATACGATGTGTCTTTGTACGTGCACGAGAACACACACACACAAACAGTCCCATCAAACAGGATCAGGTTTGTTCAGGCAAAGACTCCAATTAGGAAAACGTGTCACATGTGACAGGTAGATACATTTCTCAGCGTGATGTTACACAAGTGCCACGATTATTGCGTTGTACTTGAACAAATAAGCAGAGATGTGCTCACAAGTTTCTTGGAAATAAGTCATTCAGCATGAAAAAAGCATCAAAAATGACTAATCGACTAAAGAAATCTTAGTCGACTAAGACTAAAATGACCGATTAGTCGACTAATCGACTAGGGGTCAGCCCTAAAATCTACAGTATACTGTTTTTTTTCTGCTTGTTCTGCAAGTTGTACATGTTTGGTTTGTGGTATTAATGCCTCTCATTAGCCACATATACCTCCCATTTATTCAGTCTTTTCTCATGCACTGGCAAATGGAGGTTAGCCAAGAGCCTCCCTTACATTTACCTTAACTATATTGCAAAATGCTTCTTATCACACACAACGGCAGAGTTGACTATTTTATAAAACATATTTTTTAATCAAAAAGGCTCCACCAGCTAACAGCAAGCTAAAGGCAGCTGTGCCAGACTTTGTATCGGTACAGAATTGACCCAATATGTCCAAATTGTCAAAAGGTTTTTAAAATGAAAACATTTATCTTTCCAGGGAAACATCTGGTGATGCACAGGAAGTGGGGACTTTTATGTTTCTGGTAACAGCAGCGGAAATAGCTGCATTTGGGATTAATAGCAAAAAGAACAGCATCGTTAGCAGGGATATACTGTAGCTACCACACTCGACCAGACTGAGAAAAGAGCAGACTACAAAATACAGATAAATAAATGCCAGTAGCGGCCCCATGGTTTGTTTTCCAAGTGATCCCTGGGTAGTGCAGCTCAAAAACATCACAGTAATGACTGTTTAGCACCAAATATATCACCAAAGAAAACAATAAAAAACACAAGAATCTTGTGGTTTACAACTAAGATACACATGTTGAAATTTCCCTCTGGCAATTAAAATATAACATATTTCTCTCCAGCTACATTTGTTTAAGTTGGTTCTTCACTGATCCTTACCTAAGGCCACTAATCGCATGGAGAAATGCATAAATCAGTGTTCAAACAAGGCCATCCATTACACCGAGGCAGACAGGGATATAACGGTCTGTTTTTAGATGTTAAAGTAGTAATTAAGGTTTCAAAGATTTTAATTGGTTCTTTTGTTTAATAGAAGCCAAGTTGCCTTTGAAGCTACAATCAACAGGAGTATCTTTTTTTTTTACTCATCCCAAGAATTTCCCACCAGAAACACATAAAAGCCACACTGAAACATACCATGTGTTTGCGTTTTCTGCAGCAGTAACAATCACATTTGCACTTCACCAAATGAAATATCACCGTTTCTGTTAAAAGGCAAGAGGTTACATACAGGAATCGGCTAATCCGGTGGAAGGGAAGGGGGGGGGGGAAGGCGAGGTACAAAGAATGAACTCCTTAAGTCATGAAGTGGCTATCTTGCCTCTGAGTGGTATCATCATCATCTTCATCATCATCGCCACACAAACCCCTCTCTTCTTCGGGAGTGAAGAGGCAAAATAATTGGATTCTTTCCCACAAATAACACCTTCACCCCTGAGCTTAATTAACTAGACAGACTGCAGGGCCAGGGTCCATTCTCCTCCACTCTCGCCGGGCTCTCGG
This sequence comes from Sebastolobus alascanus, assembly GCA_916701645.2. NCBI lineage: Eukaryota > Metazoa > Chordata > Actinopteri > Perciformes > Sebastidae > Sebastolobus > Sebastolobus alascanus. The sequence continues at coordinate 261,596 of CAKAOJ020000415.1, read as the reverse complement.
TGAGAAAGAGGAAAACCCAGCTGTTATTGCCCACTGGCCTTTATTACCATGGCTGGACGATAATATAGGTTATTAGGGCAAGTTGTTGTAAAGAATGGTCTTTTTTTCACTAGCCTCGCATGCTATATTGATGTGCAATACTGATACTGGCCTCTTAAAAAATCCGGACAACAGAATGGCGTGCTTTGGACAACAGAATTTTGTAAAAGAAAACAAAATGTTTTGTTTTTTTATTATCACAATACAACTCCACTGTTAATCTATATCCATCCATCTAATATATGGTATAGTGTCTATTTGTATTTTTCTTTCTACCTCTGTCTATATAACGTATTCTCATATAACGGTTCATATGATATCTTATGTAAAGTTATTTCAAATTTTTCGTGCTACGAATGTCCAGCAACATGTGTCAATATCCGCACGTTACATGCATACAGTCTTTTCAAAATAAACAAATAAATGTCCTTAGGTTTAGGCAACAAAACTACTTAGTTAGGTTTAGGAAAAGATCATGGTTTGGCTTAAAATAACCCCGGAAGTGTCGTAACTTATGTACGTAAGTTACGTGACAAATTACATGCGCGTCTGTCCGTCCTATAAGAGGGATCCCTCCTCTGTTGCTCTTCCTGAGTTTTTTTCCATATTTTCCCTGTTTTTTTTTTTTTTAATAAGATTTTACTTAGCCGATGAGAGGGTCGTACTGTAAAGGGTGTCGTAACTTGTACAGATTGTAAAGCTCCCTGAGGCAAATTTGTGATACTGGGCTATACAAATAAAATTTACTTGATAAATAAATCAACGTTGACTGTTCATCTCACACAGGACACGAACACCAGTCTCCTGGGCGAAAGTCCGGTGTTTTTTGACCCATACATGCTCCCCAACCTCCTCCCTATGCGGCGTTTGCCGCTCTTTATATTATGTGAATTACACACAAATTCAGTTTGTGGGATATACACGAATTACAGTGCATTACTTTTTGTAGGTATAGCTACGAACAGTGTATGAGACCAGCCTGATCTATAACCCACTACAATAATAACCTCATTGAAAGATGACAATTTCTCACCTCCACACAATCCTCTGAGGTGTCATTTGTCTTGGGGAGGGAGAGCATGAATGACAGTAGTCAATATACTAACAAATACAGGCTTTGACAAGTGCTACAACAAACAGATGAAGACTCAACAATCCATCACAGGTCAACTGACGCTACGACACCATTGGTCAACGCATTAACAGTAAAAAAAAAACACCACGTAAGATCAACTTAAGGGGATAGTGTGGTGTGGTGTGTGGATTTAAAGGGTTTGCTTTATTACCGTGGGTGTTGTTTTATGGCCGAGTGTATGCAGCACACCCACAAGGCCCTCCTAGATGCCACCGTTCATATTATAACTCTTCCTCAGGTCCTTAGGGCCACTTTGTATGGAGGAGTTGCCATTTTGCTGTCACTGGTCCCCCCCACACTTCCCTTCGCCTCTAAAGCTCCATGTTTGTTGTTCCATTCTCCTCTATATCTCCCAGAGGAGCTCCCTCATTTTAATATAAATAGAATGCTTCATCATGCAGTGGCACAAACTTCCCCATGTTGCATTGCTCCGGTGGCATTAGCAGCAGGCAGGCCGAGGTAGGAGGACATGCCGAGGGGATGGAGCACCGGCAGCACGCAGACAAAAAGCAAACATGTTTTGTTATAGTTTCAAATGGCTGCTGGTCTGGTTTGTTTTGTCTGAGAGGAAAATATGGAAAAATAGCAACAGAGAAATATGATGCTGAATAGCAACAACTCTGCCGGCCAAAGATGGGGTTTATTTCCAAGTGATACAGAGTACAAATTGGGCTTCTCTTAAACATAAGATAGAGCAGCAATCAATTCTCTCTCGTCAGTATGCCAGCGGGCTCGCACAGACATGAGGGATTTAATAGCTGACTGATGGGCAAATTGCAACTCTATTGAGAATTTCTCCTTTTTTATGTGTCAGATGAGAAAGCCACCGAGATCTAAGAGTTCTTAGCCAAACTGGACCATGCCTGCCTCGCTCTAATCAGATGTGCACAGCTGTATCCCAAATGCCAGAGGGATCATTTGACGAGAGATATTTGCAGCCCCGCTCGGCTCGGGATTTCTGCTCTCTCCTCTGTAGTGGTAAAGAGGCCCGAAAAGGCCAGCGGGGCTAGGACACAGCCCGGGGCGCTAACTGCCAACAGCTTCGCCCCTGAGAAGCACTGACTTGTGCCTTGTGATCGGTGGACACCTAAAGCCGCCACCATTGACTAATTGTGCTTCATCTAGGTGCAGGATCCATCTTGGCTAACAAGAAAGCACTAGAGGTCTTCATTTAGCTATCAAGCCTGCTCTCCCCGGGGAGGGCTCCGAGTGCAGCTGCTGTCCTCGCTCCTCTCCCAATCAACACATCAAACGCCAACCCCAATTCATTTTCCTCCCTCCCTCTCCGTCCCTCTCCCCTCCCTCGCTCCATCTCGCTGCGAGAGAGGCAAAAAAAGGAGGAAAGTTCCAGGATGGTGGAACCAAAGAGCAAAGAGAGACACAGCGGTGAATACTGAGCGGCAGCTTTAGCCCGGCCCTGCGAGCACTCTGGATTTAGCAGGATATTTATTCTTTTATATCCAGACAAAAGAGATTGCACATGCCCTCCTGTGCTCACCAGAGTCACTGCGGTAAATCAGCAAGAAGTAGCCCGAATATAATCAGACTCCATTATGAAGATTCTTACAAAAGCTTGGCAATAATCTGGCATAAACAATGTGGCAAATGCAGGCCTAACCTTTGCATGTGGTGAGCATCTGACTGACAGCGATAATATTTATTTATCCATAATTTGATAGATACAATCTTTCATCTCACACTCAAGAGATTTTGTCAAAGAGATTTTGTCAAAAATGCATTGTTATTTCTGCTGATTTTAAAACAATGTCCTCAGAAAGAAACTACTTGGTATAGATGACAGTCATATGTTTCCTCTTCATCCTCCTCCTCTTCTTCTTCTTGCCCTTTTTTTATTACATGCAGGAATCTAATAACACACGTAACTCAACAGCTCCCTGTCCTCCGTCAGCAGCAGCTCGTGTGTTTATTAAAAGCCGGCTTTAGCATATGCCTTGATTAGATTCTTAATTACAGAAAATTACCATAGTGCCACAAAAAGTATATCTATGTCCTCCAGGAAGTAGGGAGATATTGAGGGACTTAATTCCTCTATTATGATCACTTTGGAGAGGCTGCTCACACCGGTTGTGTACAGTCTCATACCGTAAAATGTATGTATCACACCCTGTGGTTCGGTGAAACGGTGGCTTTAATCCACTTTATTAGAGATGTGATGTCACTTCCTGTGCTGCCTCAGACAAAGCAGGGGTCACCACCCGACAGGTCAAAGAGAATGGCAGTGATGTTAAGCATGTTAAGGTCTTTTCAGTGATAATCCTATTTTGCTTTATCAAGTGAAAAGCGCGTTAACATGGTGGTGGTTGGTTGTTTTTTATTTACATTCATACAGTCATGGTTACTTACTGTATTTTTTCGGGGTGAGTTGCATGTTCCCAAGGCCTCAAATCCTATTGTTGAATTAAAAAAAAATGCACAGAAAAATATATTTTCTTCTTTCTCTGACAATGTTATGCAACAATATTTTAAAGCTAAAGTCAAGACTGATTATAGACCATTTCACAGTCACAAATATGTTCCAAATGTGTCCTAGTTTATTTGCAATTGTGATATGATTTGCAATTTGATAAGGAATGATAATTGTTAATGATGATAATGATAATTTTACAAGATTATTCTCATTTTCATTGAAAAATATTAAAATGATTATGGTGTGATATTTGTGAGGATCTGTACAAAACAAAGATGTTTTCTTACTGTAAGTCTGTAGAATATGATGTGTAGGCCAGGACATCTCTGCAGCACGACAGTATTTAATTTAAAATGATATTTTGACCCACATTTCACCTTTAACAAATATTGTGCCTCCTGTGATTTGAAAATTGCAGTAGGCCATATTGCAATTTCGGTAAATATAAATTAATTGTTAAACCCTGACTGATTAGTAGAATAAGTTGTTAAAAAGATGACATTATGGAGATATGACATGTAGAGTGACAGTCTAGTGTTTCAGTTGTTTCCCTTTTATGACTGTATGTGTAACAGCATGTGCTGTAATATTATAAAAGTTGCATCTGTGTCACCAAGACAAATTCCTGTTCCTTTATTGCATCAACAATTAAAGTGATTCATGCTGATTGTAGTCCAGATGTCTATCACATCCCACTGGAATATGACGACGACACTCAGGTTGCACATATAATGTGACACCAATAATAAGAAGGTAATCAGTTGAATACCAACTCATATTAGTGAATATAAATTGGGTGATTAAAGCACATGTTTAAACCTTGATCTGAATGTCATCCTCAGCTGATGGATCTGTCACATCCCAATTGCCAATAATCAATATCTACCAACTATTAATCCAGTTTGGTGGCAACAAAACAAACACCAGTGTGTTGTTGTCTCAGAGTAGTAAAACAAAATGGCATTTCAACTGTCACGTTGTTAAAACACAGCAAATTGAGATAATGAAGCTCTTTTAGGCAACTGGGTGTCTAGTTATTTCTGCTCCAATCAATAGGCTGGTAAAAAAAAAAAAAAAGTCAATAAACATATGCGTAAATTGATTCCATCTGCTTATTATCATATAAAACAGCCTGGTAAATATGCAACTAATTACTGGTGACACTCCAATATCCGATAACCTGCGGAAAGTGATGCTCATGACTCAACATTCAATACGTTATTATTTTTGTATCAATATAAGACACGGGAAATTAGTTTTAGTGTACTCAAGACAATAAGCATTTGTTTTTTTCTGTCTTTTCAGGACCTTATTAGTACTTGTTCTGAAATATTTCCTTTATATTTTTGGCCTCAAGAAAAGACACATAATACTCTGAATATCACTGACTGTTTCACTTTCTCTATAAAGTTATATTTGTTGATGCAGGATAATGTCTAAATAAGGCATTCATAATAAATCATGTGTTCCTACATGTTTTTTTTCCACAAAGTCATCCCACTTGATACTTTAAAAATCATCTGAAGACTCTATGTGTCACTATATCCACATCACTGCCCTCCTTGGCACGTGCATCCACAGGCATCCATGCCATTCAGCATCTCCAAGATGCCAACCGCACAACATACCACCCTGCCATCTTTTCCAACCCTAATTCACCGAGCCATGCAGAATTTCTCGCCTAATCCCCCCCTTTGCTCGCACTCCTATCCCACATGGAGTTTGGTTATACGATCTGGAGAGATGACTGCATTCCCGTTCCGTCCAATATCACCGGGTCGCTGGTCTCCTGCCTCCCTCCTCTAACAAGATGAGCTGTTTTCCATTTGGGCCCTTAATGCCACTCTGGGCTTCATTTTGCAGATCCCTGATGTGCCGCAGTGAAATCACAGCCCTGGACTCAAACCTGCTTGTTGATCTTGTGATTACTGGCCGACAACAGGTTTCCCCCCTAAGCCCTGTCCGCCCTCGATGGGGAAACCCAGGCGTGGGATGATATTGAGATGTCTTCCACTGTTTCTGTCTCTCTTTTTTTTCATTCCCTTGCTCTCTAACCACGTCGTCCACAAGTGCTCACAGCTGCTGGCACCACCGTGACGCTAAGCAGGTTTTAAGACGGGTCCCAGTCGAGCCATCTCTCGCCCAACCAGGAGGCAGAGCCCTGGATCCAGACCTTTTTAAGTGATCATCCTTGTATCATAACAGATTAAGGGCTGCTGCTGCTCTGGATTAGGCCTAATCTAACCTTTATCCGCTCCCATCTTCACCTGAAACTTACAGCGACCAGGAAGTCAATCGCCAGGCCCCCGTGATATACAGTGACACTGATCTTCCTTTTCGCGCTCTAATTATCAGGATTAAGAAAAACACTTTTGAGTAATTATTTTCACATCGGATAAACATTAGGCTTGCACGGATTTAGCGGAGCTTTCGCCCAACAAGAAGCGGAGATCTGAGCGGGCTTACGAGCTCCAGACAGGCAGATGGAGATCCTTTCTAATCAGGAATAACCAACAAACAGGCAATGGAAGAAAAGACGAAGAACAAAGAAATGAATGTCCTTTTTTTCATTTAAACGATTGGGGATTTTCACAGCTGAGGACACACTGTACACATAATGCCTTGTCATAAGTATATTTACATTTCAGATAAAGGGAGATGGTATGTTGTGTCTTTTGCTGTAGCAGAAAATTTCATACTCCTTTGCATGTCTTGAATTACTGTAGTTATGTTGTATTTTTTTAGCGCTGCTTGCTAATGGATTTGCCAGACTAGTCACACATTTGGAGAATTCTTCTCAGAGGAGAAGAAAACGTGGAACCATGGGAAAAAAAGATGACCTTCAGAGCTTGTTTGATATTATATATTATTTCAATCATACACAATTACAAACTGAAATCACATCACAGCACCAAACTGAGGCCCAGATAACCTTTTAAAGGGACAATTCCCTCAGAGGGCCGACCCCTGACCCCAGGCCTGCCAGCAATCTTCCGCAGGATGACTTGGCTGTGGCTGCAGAGGTTATGTGCACCGACACATACACATGGACACACACTTTGTCTCACTCTCTAACCCTTTTCTGACCATTTCCATCATTCACATGACTCTGACTTTACCTCTGTTTTACACATATTAATGCACAGAACCACAAATTGCCACAATTTGATATTATTTATTCATGCACTTGGCTCTTCACTGTGTTGAAAGGATGATCTTTAGAAGAATCACAGAAAAGAGGAGCCACTGTTATTCTACGTGTGTTTAAGTCTGAACCTTGCTAAGTCCATAAATGTGCATCCTGTACCTCAAACTATGGACATACAGCACATTTCTGTGAACCAAAACATCTAACAATTAAATCTTATGACCTGACCAGACTGTGAAATGGCTTCAGAGCAGTCAGTAAGTATTTGGGCAGTTATTCCAGCATATTGTATCTGAAATGAAACAATGACTATGAGGCTGCTGACTTGCAGCCTTAAAGGACCAGTGTGTAACAATTAGGGGGATCTATTCTTTAGTGTATAATCACCTGAAAATAAGAATTGTTGTGTTTTCGTTAGCTTAGAATGAGCCGTTTATATCTACATACGAAGCGGGTCCTCTCCATGGAGTCCATCATGTTGCTCCGCCATGTTTCTACAGTAGCCCAGAGCGGACAAACCAAACTCTTTTAACTTTTCCTGCTTGGGCCGGAGTTTATAACATTACCGCCGCTCTCTCTCTTGCTTCACCACTCACTTCCCACGTACACACACACACACACACAATCTAAACACTCTACTCTTGCAACAACTAGCTCTAGAGAGGGCCAATCATGTTTTAGCGTCGGCCACAGTAGTTCTTCTACATGCTAGGAGAAGTTTCAGTTGGTTGTAATCTGCAATCTCACTGCTAGATGCCGCCAGATTATACATACTGCACCTTTAAAGCCCCTGAAAACATGGCGTGAAATCATGTTATGTGTTATGTTATTATAATAAATAACACCTAGGGATTTTTTTAAGAGTTTAACACTCTGCTAATCTGCTTTATCAGGACTGCGTTGTGTGGTTTGACGAGATGTGATTGACAGTGGCCTGGCAACATAAGCACGTTTGATTGAAATATTGCTAAATCCTTTGGGTGCAGAAGTACATGACATCACCATATTCCAGGAGAGACCCACCCACCTCAAAACATTAAAAAACCCACAAATATAGAAATATCTCATGAAATCTCCAAAACTGATAAACTTTGGCAGAACATTGTGTGTTCCTATAAGACCCCATTGCTCATCATAAGAAGCTGACTGGCCTTTAATTTCGGAACGTTTACACATCTGATGAACTACATAGGAATTGTGGATATGTTCAGACATAGTCCCCAAGAGTATAGGGCTATGAGTCTTCCACTGTTCACCCAATACGGATGTGATATTAGTGTATAGTGTTTCACTTTATAGAAAACTCTCAGCACACTGGAATTGTCCTTTAACACCTTTTACTGTACACCAATTAGGCTGTTGAACTGGAAATGCCATTAACACATAACACAAAATCATTACTTGGCTTTAGTTACCTCATTTCATATAAACCTGATAAAAGCCGGGACCTACTGAGATTTATAGCCAAACTAATTTCCCAACACTCATCCAGGAAATGACAATCTTGTTCCTCTAAACTCTGATTAATCTCCCTGAAGTGTGGTGAACATTTCTGTGTAGCCACTAACCCCTCGCTACCCTCTGACATCCCCCCGCTGCTAAAATGAAGACCTCTTGTGTCCACCTGCCCTCCGCCTCTACTCAGAACCAGATGTATCCCGGCTTTGATGTGGACCAAACTCTTCGGGTCAGGGAAGGACGAAAACCCGAAACTGGCTCACGTGAAGCCACAACACACACGGTGCTTTTGGCTTTCAGCAAAAGCATCATATACAACTGTGAAAAATGTGAATTCTTTAACTTTGTAGCCACTCCATGATCAGTCATGTGCAGGGGGGGACAGATGTTCTCCTCTGCTGGGGTTGTGGGTCTGCTCTTAGTTTCCTTTGAGCACTGAGACCCTTAGAGGCAGACAACACTAATGTAGAAAAGTCTGAGTTATGGCCATTATTCTGTAATGTTACTTTCATTGGAGTACATTTATTCTGAATGACACATGACCTAAACTTACATCCAGAAAGTTATCATTAACATACTGTATAAACATTGTTGTACTTTATCTCATAAGATTTACATTTTTTGCCACTTATTTCACCACAAATTGCCAGATTTATTAAAATTGATAGTCACGAATCTTATACTTGTGTTTTTGCTCTAAAAAGACACTGTTCACTGCAGTTTACAGTGGAACAGTAAAAAAGCGTGTTGTGCAGCTTTTAAAGGAACAGTGTGTAGGATTTGGCAGCATCTAGTGGTGTGGTTGCAGATTGCAACCAACTGAGTACCCCTCCGCTCACTTCTCCCTATCCCAGACTGTGGTAACAGTTGCTGAGTGCAAAACCGTGGTAACGCCGTTCGCCTCGCTCAGAGGCCATCCTTACCATAATAACACTACTTTAGGAGCAATGGAAGTCAGGCAGCGGCTGGCGGTACCACGGTTTTGCATTTTGCAGCTCAGGTTACTGCGGTTTCACAAGTATGTCGGAAAACTACGCTGGCCTTCGGGTAACGTAAAACATGAAACGCTCTCGCTAGAGCCAGTGTTTGGTTTGTCCGTTTTGTGCTACTGTAGAAACATGGTGGAGCAACATGGCGGACTCCTTGGAGAGGACCCGCTCACTATGTAGATATGAAGGGCTCGTTCTAAGCTAATGAAAACACAATTCTTAGTTTCAGGTGATTAAACACTAATGAAAACATAGTTATGAATATTATATTCCATTCCTGCTAACAGATCCCCGAAATGCTACACGCTGTTCCTTTAAGGAAATGCATGAAACAATAAATGGTTGTAAGTGTTTGTGCTGCAAGTGGTATCTTGTTTTCACCCTTGTTGTCGTATTATTAGCTTGTTACCAGTATATTAGTATAATCCCCAGACTCTTTAATAAAATCTGAAAAGAATGAATCTTTGTTATGTGACAACATAACAGCTATAAATTGGACAAGCTAAAGCCAGACTTCTAGTTGAGTAACTGATTCTGATCAAGGAACCCTTTTAATACAAGAATAATGTAGCTTTGTGCAATTAGGCAAAGTATTAAACAAATTATGCCGATTTCTGACAGGCAGCAGGGGATTTACAGATTTGATCCCCTGTATCTTTTCAAATTTGAATGATAATGTGTAACATTTTAACTTCCGAGTCCCCTCTATGCATGCAGGCACAGATAACCTGTGTATGGCCAATATTGCTTGCACCTTCTCCATCCCAGTTTTGTATGTACAGTACATGATCAGGGTTGTTTTTTTGAAGACAGCAATAAAACCTGCCTAATATGACTAACCTCAGACTGTAGCTAAAGGCGAAGGCAGCATGAGAAGGTGAGTTTCTCGTTTTCCCAAAGCTCTGTTGGAGGTAAAAGAAATCACCGAGACTAGACATGCCACTGGGCAATGCAAAGAGGGAATGAGAAATTAATGGATTACTCAGTCAGGAAAGAGGAATCTCTTTGCTACTTTGTTGGGCTTAGGGAGAATGTCTGAATATGGAGCTTGAAAGAATTGCTTCAAAATAACTATATTTAGGGCTTTGGTTCAGGCTGTTGTCCCATAATTACCTGTTGTTTATTCAAGGGATGGGCAGGTCTGGTGTGGTGCAGACTTCCTGCACAAACAGGAGGGACCAAACAAATCCAAGGTTCACCCGTGAGACATTTAAGCACCGTCAAAACGTGGGTAAAATAAGATCAGCCAATAATTTAAGTAACAACATGGAGGGGTTTTGCTTTGATCAACAGCTTATCTGATTTGTAATGATGACACAAGTCCAACCCATCTGGGACCAGGCTGTTCTCATACACCGTTCGTAGCTATACCTACGAAAAGTAATGCACTGCAACAGGGCTGCACCCTCTTAGTTGATTAGTCGACTAATCAGTCATTTTGGTCTCAGTCTACTAAGATTTCTTCAGTCAATTAGTCATTTTTTATGCTTTTTTCATGCTAAATGACTTATTTCCAAGAAATTTATGAGCCCCTCTCTGGTAAACACAAAGATTTAAAGTGGTGCTTTTGTGTGATTCTTTGTGGATAAACTCAGCTTTAGCTACAGATCTGTCGATTAAATCAACTAATCGATTTGTCGACAAAATCGTATGAATGTTTATTTGGTCGAGGACAGCCCTACACTGCAATTTGTATATATCCCACAAAATCAGTTTGGATATAATCCACATAATCGTGAACCAGGAAGTATAAAAAGCGACAAACTCCTTGTAGGGGGGAGGAAACACCATTCAAAAACACCAGACTTTCACCCACCGGTGTTCAGAAAATGAGGGATAACTTTTTCAAAGATATCATACGAACCGTTGAGGATACGTTGCTGGGAATGAAGCACGTTTACGTAATTTTTTTAAATAATTTATGTGCGTCTTGCAAGAGGATTGGGGTTAACTAAAATAAACGAAATCATACTTTTTATTTTTATGACTTATTATGACTCACTGGAACAGGTGAGTTTCTCAAACTAATATCAGTGTATCAGTTAAGCAGGGAAGGGTTTTAAAGGATATTGAATGAAGTCATTGGGCTTCAAACTAAAGCTTTGACATCAGCTGGAAAATTGTTATATTGACATATTCAAGCAAATGAAAAGCTAAAATTCACACAATAGCGTGTGGCTGTTACCTGTTAATGTTAGGCTGTTCATGTCACAATATAACTGCATGGGAAGAAGATACTTGTCTCACTAAATAACCCAGTCTGTTAAATGTTTTCACTGAGGACAAATTACAAACAGCCTGTCTTATTTAGTTGCTGGTATGTTTGCTGGAATGTGTCCTCTCTGGTGAACTAGAGCGGTAACCTCTCACAAGTCACAAGTCACAAGTCATAAGCTGAAATTAAAGGCAGCTTGTTTTCTCTAGCTGGGCTTGATTAGCAAAGGAAACATTCGCCGCACATGCAACATTTATAAACTTTCTTAAGAGCATAAGTGCAGTTTACTTAGTCTCTTGTCACAGAGGCAAAAGGTCAGCGAGAGGTTAGTGTTTGGAGAAGCACATTAAATGTTGGTTTACCCCTCAGAGTTATTTTTGGGCCTTTATTGACCACAGCTGGTTTCTGTATGACTAATGCTATATAATACAGGAAGATTAAATAGGGTTGGCAAATTATCACATTCAATTGTCCTATGGCACATTCCATGAAAACATCCAGAGGAGCGGTACGTTGAGAAAGATAGTGATGTAAATTCATCATTAACATGGAGTTCAAGGAAATATATAGCATGTCAACCCCACCTATGTGTTTGATTACGGAGTTTTCCCTGTTCAGTGTAGGAACACAACAGCTAGACAAGCACTTAGTAGGCTTGCCGCGGTAGTCGGTGTTACACGGTGTTTGGGCATACACTAATTATATTACTTGCCCTCCGCCCCCACCGTTGTTTCACTTTTTTTATATAGAAATAAAACCCATTTAGTTCATTTTCACGTATCAGCGCCGTGTTATCAATACATAATCGGAGGACAGACGCTGCAAACTGAAAGTGAAGGTTTCTGCTCCGTACGAAGTCTCAGCACAGAGTAGCAGGAGTCAGATAAAGTTGACAGACAAGATGAAGGCGGAGGATTTGGTGTCAAAGCGAAAAGCAAAAGCGCCTATTTGGCAGTATTTCAGATTTAAACCCAATGCTATAAGGGAACCATAACGTTAATGAGGCAATCGCTCTGTGGAGGAAGGAGCGCGCACAGCCAGTGTGCACGGTGCAGCGGCACCAAGTCGACACCTGCGGCCCCGCAGCAAAAGACCGGAGAGACCAGACCCATCCAATGTTGAAGATCAAAGTAAGCACTCATCTGTTCTTGTAAAATGTCTGGTGTAATCAGTAACACCGGTGTTGTCACAAGTTTATTAACTGGTGGGAACATTTCCTCACCGTGACATCCCTAGCACTTAGCACAAGAGACTTCACATTAACACATAATTCTTAACCATACCTTAAAGGCGCTAAATTCGAAATTCAGAGCATAGGCTGATTGAGGGATTGCCTCAACACGGCTCTCAACATGGTGAGAGGGAAAGTGACTTCATTCTCTGCTCAGGTCGACATTACTCCTCTATATCTTTACATAGCAAATAGTTGTTTGCTGCTATATTAATGCTCTGAATGCCGAATTTAGCACCTTTAAAACATTAGCATTGGAAAATACCAACTGTTGTCACTGGACGTAATCGGGGACTCTGCGAAATTGTCCAATAACAATATTGTTTTGTGAGGACAGGAATGTGAAAATGTTTTTAAAAACTAAACAGCCCATATACTGCCAATAAAAAACTGTAAAGTAGATTCTGAAGTCTTCACCATAAATCAACTGTCGACTAACTAATCGGTTGGAGGTTTGATTTCGAAACTAATCAGGTTTCATTTGGTTTACTGACCACATTATAAAACAAGAAAGAAACACACCAGACTTTGTCAAGGAGAAAACTATAAAGTCCTGGACTTCTCTCATTCCCCTTATGCTTCCTCAGTCCAATAACCTCTTCTACTGTATGTTGGCCTCTGTAATAAGAAAACACAGACAAATCTTTACATCTGCTTCTCTGAATGTAGAACAAACGGTGCATCACAAAGTCAAAGACCTCACTGTGTCACATCTCCCCCAGCACGGTCCACTCATCATCAGCAGTAATTTGATTTTGTGGTCGACGATGACAATGATGGCGATAATCCCCGCTATGCATTCACAATGGAATATTTCCCAGTAGCCTCTATTGATCGGTACTGTTATTTGCCATGGGGATCAGTGTGATAATTAAAAACTAAACACATTTAGCATCTGACTTCCAGGCTTTTATTACCTCTGATAGTTCAGCAGGAAAAGGAAAAGGTCATGTTGAGGATCGGAGCGCAGGATGGACGACAGGTCTGACAGGTCCCGGTTTGTTTTGGATATGATGGATTCTAATTTATTGTATGAAGACAGATTAGTCTGCGATGATGTCTTTACCACAGACATTTTCTGAAATACTCAAATTGTGAGATTCAGTGTGTTTGAGAATATTTTGATGGTGTTTCTGCTTTATGCAACATCGCAGAGCAGAAAAAGACGACAATTATAAAGAAAAAAAATTATGATGACAAGCATCATAGTGCACTTTAGAGATGTAGTAAAAACTACTTAGGCTGCATTCACACCAGATCCGGCAGGGCGTTGTGTGGCGGTGTGGGAGTGTCACTTAAATGGCCCAATTGAGTGACGTCATGTGGTTTTGTTTAACCCCCCAATGTTGCACCAGTAGATTTTGTATTTCACAATTATTATTTTCCGTCAGAGCGATTTTATGATCTTTACATTTCCAACCGCACTTGAAGGCAGCTTCATTCATTTCACAGCAGCTAGTCAAGAAAAGATGGAGGGAGTGTGCCTTGTGCTGAAGCTTGTTGCATGAAACGTGCTGCCACATTCCCACAGAATTGCTCCAACGAGCATCCATGTAGTCAGCTGTTACACAAACTCCAGGGCAGTTGGGGTAAGAGCTTGTGTTTTGGTTTTTACCCTCATATTTTTTTAAGCTTTATTGTACCAAAGTTGTTTTCGTCCCCATGGCAGATAGAGGCAGGGATGTTAACTGTACTCTCTTACCAACTCGCTGGTGATTGGCCACCACAGCGTGACGTTGGGCTGCGTTTCTCTAAAAGTTGATTCTGTTTCTAATTTTCGCTGCAGGCCACTGCGCTTTTTTTTCCGGCAAACCCTGCAGCCGTCACAGGCCAAATGCACTACCCCCATTGAAAATGAGTGGTGAGGATTTGGGTTTCCATTGCACTGCCGGATCCGGTGTGAATTTAGCCTTAAAGTCCATATCAACTCACTGAGATCAGGTCTGAGTGTGCACATCCAAAAACCTTTAGAGATGCTGGGTCAAAAAACAACTCTGTTAGATCAAAATGTTGCTTTTGTTAAATTAAATCTATGTGAGGACAGTGTGCAGATCTTTTGTCTGACTAATAGTAGAAATAATTGTTGCAATTACAAATGTTCTTGATGTTAACTATGTGTGCATGTTTTATGGACTGCTAACTTACCATTCTGTCTCAAACACAGTACATCTAACTGAGTTTGCTGGTCCTATACGGCATGTTCAGAAGTATTGCAATGAACTGAGTATATACCGCAGTACAAAGACACAAATGCAGCACATACAATCAATAAATCACATCTGTCAGTCAACACGTCTAATAAGATCATAGCGCCCAACATACCGAGGCTCTAACAAGTGATAACACAGTCCATATGGCAGCCAGATCACAACCAGTTTTCTTTTCACGCGACCGCCTGCATGCGCTGCAAAAATGTACATTTTAACAAGCCTATTAATCTGGAGCTCAGACTTAAAATCTAAATGCAAAATTATGCTAAATCTTTGCTCATGAATGTCAGCAGCTTCTTACAGAAACAGGAGTCATCAAGTCACCTTATATCAAGATTTTCTTTTCTAAGTTGAGGCCTGCGTGGAGGTTGGTGTTGGGGGGGGGCTCTGCTACACATGAATGGGCTAAGACAAATGGCTTCCCTCGCTTCTATTTGGCAGCTGGGGCCCTCAATGGCTCCCTGAAGACGCAACACTTAAGGAGCACAATAAGGTGGCGGGGGGCTCTCTGCAGTCCAATAGCACTGAACATGATAGAAAAGTCTGTAATCTGAAATCACAGCTGTCTGGGCCTCGTTACTGGGGACACAACAAGGGTCCAATAGCTCCCAGAGGTAAAGGCATGATGCCACAGATATCGGTAAGTTTCATGACAATACTTTATCACTTTTGTCTTCAAGGGAGAAAAAAAAACTGGGCCAGCAGTCCATCTTCTATCAATAAAACCCCAGACGCTGAAGTAGCTGTTAAACAAAACAATTTGTTTTTGCTGTCATATGATAGACATTTACAGAGTTATCTCTACGGGGAAAAAAACGCTTTGAACTGTGCTATCCACGTGTTTTCCTGGAAGTGTAGAACTCTTAAGTCAGGCCAGAGAAAGTTTTGCAAATATTTTTTTCTGTTCCCTCAGTTCATACTGCCTTAATAGAGCCCGTTTGCAAAGTAAATCATAACGGGATCAAGACACCTTTATGGTAACTAGGACATCGGTAGAGCACAACTGTACACATTGAATTGATTGTTTCTGTGTCTGAATGAAGTTTGCAGTGGTAACATTTAAAGGAACAGGAAGATATTTGGGGAAATATGTTTGTTAGTTTTCTTGCAGAGAGTTAGATGACAAGGTTGATACCACTCCTCTATCTGTCTGAGGAATTTGGTAACCTGGCAACTGCTTCTAGCGAGAAATAGTCTGGCACAAAACCTCTCATAAAATAGCAAAATTGACATCTTTACACTTACAATTAACAGTTTTTGTGTGTTGATTATGTGTTAATTAGTGAGGTTTAGGTGCTGGTAGGTCAACACATTCTCACTCCCAACTTGTCAAGTACTGCCGCTTGGTCAGTGCCCCTCGGCATCGGAGACCGACGCACGGGGTACCCCTGTTACGTTACTTTTGGTGTGTCAGGGACGGCCTGTCAATTTATGCTCGTTACACGCATAGTGTCCTTTCAAAATAAACTTCCGTTTTCACAGAAAGTTAGGTTTAGGCAACACAATCAGTTAGGTAGGGTTAGAAAACGGTCGTGATTGACATAACTCTCACGATCTTTATACTATGTCACTTGCTCTGACCATTGAGTAATGCAGCGGGTGGTTTTACATTGGAGTTAGTTGAAAGCCCGGTACGTTGCATACAGTCGCTAAAGCGTGCCTTCATGTGTCGGTATCTGACGCCAAGGGGCACTAACCAAGCGGCGGTCGTTGACGAGTTGGGAGTGAGACCGGGTTGGATAGGCAGATTTTATTACTTTTGAACAGAGCCAGGCTAGCGGTCCCCTCCTGCTCCCAGTGTTTGCGCTAAGCTAAGCTAATTGGCTTCATATTTAAAAGACAGTTATGAGAGTGGTATCGATCTTCTCATCTAACTCCCCACCAGAAATCGAATGACAATATTTCCCAAAATGTCGAAGTATTGCTTTTACAAGCTCCACTTTATTGTTGCAACGATAAAAAAAAAAGGGCCACCTCACAACTGAGCACCATGAGAGCACACAGTGTGCTGCAGTCCAACACAACTCACGAAAGCATTTTATCTCTCTAATAAATTAAGAGCATGGCCATAGGCCCTCGCCAGGAGCAAACACAAGCACTCCCCTGGGGAAGGCAATTTAAGGGGAGAGAGGAGGGGGACAGTGCATCAGGCCACCGCTTGGACGGATCAAATCGACCTTAAAGACTATCCAGTGTGAAACGCAGCAGAAATTGATGGCCGTGTATCAATGAGATGGAGACAATGAGGGCGAAAGGTAAATGTCCCAGGGTAGATGTTAGTGCATGTGCATGGCTGAAGTTTGCATTGGGGCTCTCACTGTGTGTGCGTAAATCATGAATATCCTCGCCGCCACCGCTGTTTAAGGCCCCTTTGGAGCGATTTCACCTATTTTATTAAGCAGTAACAATTTATACATTTCAGTGGAAGTGGATATATGGCACGCCGTTGGAATGGATCCGCTCATACGTGACCGAATCAGATGATGGATGTGGCATTACTAATCAAATTCATTGAGGTAGCCACTTGGGAATTTGGCCGGATGAAAACAAGCCTTTGCATGTTTATGAAATGCAACACAATGACAATTATATTACATAATCTTGAATTACAAATGCTTTATATGAACTCTAATAATAATTCATACAAGGGTGCAACATTTGAAACACTTTGTCTTTAGCTGAAACTAAATCAAAGGAGACATATCAACATGAATGATTGAAGATAAAATCACTAGACCATAACATGGACACGGCCTCCATTGAGACACATCCATCTATCTCTCTCATCACTTCATTTTAATACCTTTTATGTTTTAGCTCGTGTCTGGCACATAAAAAATAGCACATGTTGACATTCAGGCTGGTCTCACACTGTTCGTAGCTATACCTACAAAAAGTAATGCACTGTAATTTGTGTATATCCCACAAGATCACTTCCTGTGTAATTCATGTAATCGTGAACCAGGAAATATAAAGAGCGGCGAACGCCTTATAGGAAGGTGGATGGGTGGGTCAAAAAATACCAGATTTTCGCCCCGGAGACCGACGTTCATGTCCTGTGTGAAACCAGAAGTCAACGTTGATGTATTTGTCACGTAACTTACGTAATCAAGTAACGTCACTTCCGGAGTTATTTTACCCAAACCACAATCTCTTCCTAAATCTAACCAGGTAGTTTTGTTGCCTAAACCTGACCAAGTCGATTTTTTCCTAAACCTAACTAAGTACCTTTCTTACCTAAACCTAAGGAAGTTGTTTCCTGTAAAGACGGTTTATAAGAGTTTATTTTGAAAAGACTGTATGCATGTAACGTACGGAAATTGACAGGTGTTGCTGGACATTCGTGAGAAAATAAACGAAAAGGGGGGAATAACTTTTTCATAAGATATCATAGAAACCGTTGTATGAGGATATGTTGTGACATTCAGTGTTGTTTATGCCATATCATATTTCATAATAAGCTTTTTTAAAGATATATTCTGGGAGGAGAAAAAGCTAAAAATAATCAAACATATTCCAGCAACTGAACTAAACTAATCCAAAATGTAAAATATGTAAATGCATAAAGTGAGAAATTGCATTGATAAGCATATCCACTGCTGCATTTTTTTTCTACCTCCGCTGACTTGTTTGACAAACTGGTCAGTTCTCCCATTTGAATAAGCAAAGCCCTGCTGTAATTGGGGTGCACATATTTTGAACAAAAACACGAGAAGATGAATCACGACTAACCTTATTCGTCCAGCCAGACGAAGGCGGAAATCAACCCGATTCCCAGATGTGTCTCCCCCCCCCCCCGCACCCAACCCCCACTCCCAGTTATTCCTGTAACCTCCGAGACTATAAGGAAATGAAAAAGGATTAGTGGGACTCTGAATCAACGAAATGACTTTAAATGACTTCTTCGGGTAGCCAGAGGCCAGGCGCTCGGCATGTTTAAGTTGACATTTCAATTGTACAAGTAATTTGCATTCTATTTGACTCTAAATGACACCTCCATATTAAGGATTCCAATAGCAGTTTTTGATTTCCTCAGTTCAAAGATGAGCCTAAGAAACGTGGCTTAATCAAGGTATGTAGGACTCCTGTCAATCTCTGACGAAAAAAAAAAAAAACTCCAACAAGGTGAGGTCTTAACTTCAATCAAATTCTTAACGTGTCCACTCATGACACAAAGCAAATCTTCAACCGTTGCACCACACCTTATTAAATAAAGATCTCTAACTGAACACATGTATCTGTAATATGGCAATCTGGTGAAAATTTGAAAAAAAAGAAGAAGAGGGGAATGATTGCTTTGAGGTTATCACATGAAGCTGCAGACAGTGAGGTTTAAAGCTGGTGTGATCCTGTTGCTAAGATACTTGGTAATGTCACTGAAACATAATTGTAATTGGTTGGAGTTCACGCATGTCCTCACATATTTTGTCACTGGGAGGATGGAGTCTTTCATGGTTGTATTGTTTTCTACATTTCATCTTGGAGTCAGAATTATGTGAAAAAGCTGAATATAACCTTCTATAATGGCAATAAACTACATTTTCACAGTGGATATGTGACAACAAATACACTACAAATCTCAAAGTATGTAAACCCTGTCATATAATCTTATACTGACTCTTAAAATTATTATTGTGTTTTCAGAATAGGTGGGGAAACCTGTCAAAGGTTCATACTATTTAATTTGTTTCTATAAGAAATCCACCGGTTTCAATCATTTCATAAATCAGTCAATATCAGCGGCCTGATCTGTCTGAACACAAGGGAAATTACCTCACTTCAAGTGCAGATTTGTCTTTTCATTCAAGAAGAATATAATTTTAAGACACAATGCTTGTTACTACCAAGCAGTCTAAACACTACTGTTATTACCAACACTGAGTAGTAAAGAGAAAAATCCTTGTTAATGCGTAAAGACAGAACATGATTTTCTAGACTATTAAACTGAGGCAATTTAAGGAACACATGGTGGGTTTTGTGTTTAAGCACTGCTGTGGAAATCCTCCACTAGAACAAACTAATACTGAGGACATATATTACAGCCCGGTCGCACAAAAAGGTGTATGAATGCCATGATATTCGCAAGGCATTTAGTGTACAATAAGAACGCCGTTCTTGCTTTAAATGTGTCATTTGTACGTCATGTAGTCTGTACTGACTGCATTGTAAACACATCCGTGTAAATATGCTACGCTCAGAGCTAATGACGTAGAATAAAATGTGAGAAAGACCGCTTATGGTGGGTGGAAGGGGAGGTGGATGGGACCAACAAATGCAGGACTTTCAACCAGGAGACCGGTTATTTTTTAATTATGTTTTTGACTTGTTTTCCGTAGTTATGTAACGTTGTTTCTATACATATTTTACTTAGTTTACCTACTTATTTGAACCCCAACTAGGATGTTTTCCCGAAACCTAACTAAATGGTTTCTTTTCCTAAACCTAACTGAAGATGTTACCGTAGTTTTATTGCCGTACAAATGACACACAAAAAGCCTAAAAGACGTCTTCTTCTGGTTAACAGTTACTGCAAGATGTGTGAATGAAGGATTTGTAGAGCTTCTTGCCATATGTCAAATCCAGTGCATTTCTTTGTCTAAGGTACAGTTCACTTTGTAACAATACACTTTGCAATAAAAGGTCAATATTTGCACACATCTGCCGTTAAAGTTTTGATTACAATAAGAGCATATTCAGTCAATTCATTCAGTAAAAAATGCCTACATACCAAGAGAATGCTTCAGAGATCATAGCGTTTGATGGCTGAACCCATTTTTGTAGCTGTATGTACAACCTGATCTCATGGGAAGGCGTTTAAATAGCGTGAAAATTTAAGGACATTCCGCGTGTCGCATTTTTGGCTTTTTGCGTGTCATTTACACTCTACAGAGTTAACATTGTGAAACGGATTTTCATATGTCATTTAACCCCACGTTGTAATATATGTACGTAAACAACGTAACATAAGTACGGAAAACACGTCACATTTGTCAGTCACAACTTCTCAACAACATTTTGGGACATGAACACCGGTCTCCTGGTTGAAAGTCCTGTGTTTGTTGGACCCTTCCACCCGGTCTTTCTCACTTTTTATTCTACGTCACTAGCTCTCATCGTAGCATATTCACATAGATGCGTGTACAGACTACATGGCGTACAAATGGCGTACAAATGACACGCAAAAGGACTTAAAAATTATCGTACCATTCATTTGCCATTTGGTGACACTGGGCTGGTAAGTTGATAAATGAGTTTTGTATGCATTTTAGTCAAAAATTAAAACAACTAATGATTACATATTACAGGTAAATTTCACACACACCCAGTTCAGTCGAAATATCAAAAAGATGGGAACTTGAGGATCATTAAAATCTTTTCATATCAGGTTTTTACAGCACACCACGAACCAAAACCTAATTAATAAAAAAAAAAATGTGGGTTTCAATCATCTTTGCATTATACAGTCCTACTGGCCTACTGTAGCTGACTGTATTCACACGCTGTATTGTTTGATCTTCTGGTGAGAACAGATACCAAGGCCACTTCCCACATGTGTGAACTGAAGCAACAGCACAGAGACCTAAAATCATCCCATCATAATCCGTCTGATATCAATCAAACACTAGTTCCTCCTACTTAACAATATATACTACAGATTCACTACACAACACCTCATTCTAAATGTAGGAATAGCTGTTATGCACTCAGATATACAGCAGTATGGCACGAGTATACTTACCCCTTCAAGCACTATCTTTTTTTTTCTCCTTTATAGAACTGGGTACTCAGTTATCACCTTTCTATCTATTTTCTCAAGGTCAGAACATGATGGGTGGATGGCCAGACGCGAGACAGAGGTAATGAGTTTGGAATGGCATTTAGAGCAGCGAGAGGCTCGGGACTCACACCTGACTCATCACACTATGGATTCAGAAAGAATAGACAGTGTTAATGAAAATATATGGCTCACTCCATGGTTCAGACTGACAAACAGAAGAAGAAATCAACTGCTATTGGAGGCAAAATTCTTAGCTAAAAAGAATGAACATTTTATCTCATACTAATAATATTCGCATCTGGGGTGATGTGGTTTTGCATTACTGTGCTGGTTAATTTGTAAAAGAATAGGAGTTTAGCCGGTTACGATTAAGTCAGTAGAGCAGCTGCATTTAGGTTTCACAGATACCGACATACGTCCCCAATGCACTCTCAACACAACTACTTTCACTCTTGCACACCAACCCAAAACTTCTGGAACAACATAATCATCATCTCACAAATCCGGGATCACTGCATTCCACTTTCCCCTTCCTTCTGCCTCTTAGGAGACATTACACCCATCAGTCACCTACACAAATACCACAACGCCACACTTATCACCTTGACCATTGCCAAAAAGACAATATTATTCAACTGGAAATACAGAAACAAAAAAAAAAAAGAGTCACATTGGCTCGATTTCTTGGCAAAACGTCTCTCAATGGAGCAAATGATTGCATTTAACAAAAACCAAAGCGCTAAATTTCATGATACCTCAACCCACTTTCTGAAATCTGAATCTGCCAGTGAATCAAAACCTCAACTCCCTTTTGTTTTTTTTCCTCTTTTCTCCATACATACATAATAATGTATATTCATGTTGTACATCTATAGGCGCTGCCTTTGTGGCAGTGTAATTGTGTCACATTATTTCAACTTTTGCACTATAGAGAGATTTGTCATTATTTGCATGAAAGTAAAATGTATAAGGTTTTTATAAGCTTTCAGGTCATGAACTTGAATATCATGGAGCTTTTGCCAGTGGTATTTACCATGTTGTCAGCTGTTCTAGTGCAGCCCAGTCTCACGGCAAAACTTGTAATAGACCCGCCTGTCCACCGGAAGAAAGCGTGTCAGTGTCACGTTTTGTGTCGCCGAGACGTGAATATTACACGCCTGCATGGAGGTGCAGTGTTTTGTAGTAACGGTTGTCTAACTTCAGAGCTCGTTACGTAGTATATAAAGTGAGAAAGACCACTTACGGTGAGCGGGTGGGGAAGTGGATGGGTCAAGCAAACACAGGACTTGAGACCTGTGTTCGAGACTGGTGTTTGAATTCGCAAGTTACGTTAATGACTTTCGTTGCGTGTTTTGTAGTCACGGTTGTCAGGTGAGGTTTGTCTCGTTTTTCCCGTACTGACGTTATGTTGTTCCCGTATGTGTTTTACTTAGTTTACGTACTTATTTTAAGCCCAACCATGACATTTTCCCTTAAGCTAACAAAGTGATTTTCTTGCCTAAACCTAAATCAGTGGCTTCGTTGCCCCCTGCTGGTACTGCATGTCAATACAGGCGTGGAATATTCACGACTCTGCGAGGCAAAACGTGACACTGACACGCTATCGTCTGGTGGATAGGCGGGTCTATTACACGCTTTGGCGTGATATCGGGTTGTCTAGTGCAACGTTCTGGTGGTAGATTAAGAAAATGTTGATGTGAATGGACTGAATATTCCATTGTTTTTGTCTCTGTGAGGCAGGAACACAGAAAATGACGTTCTAGTAAATCTGATTGTCTCATTCGAGGACGGGAAACAGGTTCAACCAGCAAGAACAACTCATCACATCAACAAAACCCTTTTGCCCCTTTTATGCATTCTACGCCAGTGTTTGCTCTTGTAAATGTCCCCTTATACCCCAGGGCATATATCTCCTCACAGGCCAGAGCAAGCAGAGAAACAATCATGTTTAGGCCATCCATGAATGACAGATACTTTTCAATTGTCCTGTCAGCAGCACAGGAGAGACCGATAGCAATGTTTTCCCAAGCCTGTCACTGCTCTCAATCTCTACGCCGCTCTGCCACGAGAGGAGAAAATGCTTGTTTACCCAGAAACCAACGGGCCTCGCTGATTGCCATCCCGACGGTAATGGCCAAGGATGAGGCAGATCAATAGCCATCTGCACCCATTCTTAAAGCAATAACATTCAATAGGAAAACCCATTTACTTTTACTTACCTTTGCTTTATTTTGTTTTACCAAAAGGACGGCCAGTTGTGATGAAGATGGGATTTGACTGGACGGGCAGTTGTGGTTATGGATCTGTTTTTTTCCTACTGTATTGCTTTTATTTTTTAATTGAAATGTGGGTAACAATGTTTAGATGGTGAACTGATAACTACATTTATCAGAAGAACCCATCATCTCAACTTGTTTATGTAATAGATGTTCCTTCATTTGACCTTGAAGTATGGACACTGATATCGAGAGCAGGAGCTTTAGTCTTACAGCCGAGCAATGATTGCTGCCATATAAGGATAATACCAATTTATGGCCTCAGGAACATATAAAAACACTCCGTCATTATCACAAAGAAGATATATTTTTTCTATATTTCTTAAAAGCCAACAAATACGGGGTCAGAAAGGCCAGCTGAATGCTACATTCGTGTGTGTGTCGGCACGATCATGTGCGTGCTCTCGCTCGGTGAAAACAGGAAGTTTAATAAGAGTTTGTGTGTTCTGCTGAACTTGCCTTAGAGCCAGTTCACAAATCCTCCTGCAGTTAGAACAGCCAGCTCTCCCAGGTGAACCACTCTCACATCAAATTACCTCCAGCTCTCTCAGATAGAGGGAGAAAAAAAAAGATAAAAAAAGTTTCTTTATTTATTGAAAACACTTTTCATCACCCTATCATTCAATATTCACTTCAATATTACACTTCACCCCCGTATTGAACCGCTGCCTTCTACTCCTTTTGTCTCGCCTGTGTTTTTCCTGATGCAAGGTGAATTACGTCTCTGTATTTTTTCCATTCTGTGGCTGTTGTCTGACTCGATCCACCAAACTAAACACCCGTTCTGGCTGCCCTCTGTATAACCTTGCATCTAACTCCAAAGACTTCCCAGAATCCTTAGCAAAGCTTCTGGGAATGATATTTCTTTACTTTGGCACACCGCTGACCTGCTGTAGATATTTATTTTCTTTCTCTTTTTTTAAATGGCGTTATCACACTCAATGTGCACTACTGTGGACAATTTGTCAGACCAGCGCTGTCACCGGTGTGTCAGTATGAGACAGTTTTTCCTCGATGCTGCATATTTGATATACAGTATACTAAACTGCATAAATCATATTCTGTTCACTGTTTTTAAGTCAAAACTTGTTTTTCTACTCGCCCTGTCTGGACATTTACTTAAGCAACATATTTCATCTTGTTTGTTCCACAAGCAGACCCTCAATAAACTCACATGATGTATAATAAAAAAAATATTGCAGTGAACATCGTTGGCGAGAAGGTTGTAGCAATAAAAGTTTATTTCATACCTTTAAATCTTTAAACTCAGGAGGACTTTTGACTCAGAGTACGTGTTTTTAGCTCAGAAACTGACGTTGTTTGGTATTTAAATTAGGATACATATTTCCAAGATGATTCAAACATTGTATAACTGATCAGCCATGCATGCTTACACAGTAAACAATATGTACACAGTGTGGGGAGGTGTTGAACTGTTGAATCCTGCTCATTTTAAAATAGTTTGCTATGCAAGAACCAGATCATTTGGCTAGTTGCTTGGAGAAGCTTGCCACGTCCATGTTGTTGCCAAGAACCGTATTTAGTACAAGTATTAAGTGTCAACATCATCTTTGAAGGATGAAATACTGTATATCAGTGTTGATTTCTCAAACCGCAGCTTCTCTTTCTACCTTAAATCATAATCTTTTATGAGGAGAGACTAATTACCTGTACAAAACAAAAACTGAGTATCAAAATCTTTGGAATACGACAACGTTTGGCCTTCTCTTGCTGCCACTAGTCAACACAGAGATGGACATTTTGATGGGAGAGTCGCAGCTGTATGTGAGCTTTGCCCTAAAAGGTTTGGAACACTTGCAATTAATCATCCTGTATATACACCGCAACGAGTATTGTTTCCAAATTTATCGTGATGCCAGACCTTTGCAGGCATCCGTGTCTCACATCATGCCATCCCACAGTAGGAGACACGAGATGTCAGCTGTAAATTAGGTGGCACACACAGTGACCCCACGCTGTTCCAGCTTTGTGTGCCTCGCCTCGGATTAACCAGGGGACACAGCCGCACACACTGATCCCTGGGACTTAGGTGCTCAAACACCCCATTTATGTAATTCAGACTTCATCCCAATTTGTGGGTGCCATGAGTATGTACTTTTGGGTGGTTGACTTTACAGCAGATCAGTTTAGAAATGCTGGACATGTTGATGCCAGGCTGCACGCAGGAACTGCTTCTAGCAGCACTAATGTCGTGCTGTACTTATGAAGAGGGATGTCACGACACCAGAAATTTAGTAACGCTGAAATTGGCTTCGGGTAACTAACAAGCTAGTAAACTAACTGAATGCTTCACAGCAGCCATTTCCGTTGGGCGTGTAGTCTTGTGAACAATTTTTCTCTGTTTCTTTTTCAAGTTCGTCTCCTCCACTAAAAATCTGTAACAACTTAAGATCAGCTCTTTCACATTACTTTGAAAATACTCAGTGGGAGCACCCTGGTGACCCAGGGGTTTAGGGTGTTGACCATGAACGGCAACATCCCCAGTTTAAGTCTGGTCAACTTTTATTGTACGTTACTCGTCATCTCTCTTCCCTCTCATTTCCTGTCATCTCATAACTATCGACACACTAATAAAGGCATAAAATGCCCAAAATCCTTATAATAATTGGGCTTATTTGGTTGATTTCTGCAACTTTATGATCAATCGAACAGCTTCCAAATACTCATATTCCCTCAGTGACCTTTATTCATGTCACACTTTAATTTCACAGCCACATACAAACACATTAGTCAGTTGTGTAATTTTGCATACATGTCCACATGTGTCTCTGTGTGTATTCTTCTCTCCACCGTGTCCATACACTTTCCCCACAGTCTTCCTGCCTTTATCAGCATAAGGCTGCAGAAACAGCTGCAGCCTTCTACCAAGAACCCCGGGACAGCTGCTCGTCCACACAAACACACAAACACACACACGCACACACGCACACACGCGCACACACACACACACACACACACACACACACACACACACACACACACACACACACACACACACACACACACACACACACACACACACACGCACATTTCCTCTCCTCAGCCTCTCTCCAATCCTCTTGTATCTATCCCAGGTGGAATTGGGTTGAACAATGGCATGATGGGAAGAGTGTTGTTTGGTGGGCTTGCTGGATAGTGGAATCCTCCCCAAGGTGACCTCTGAGGGGCGGTGGGGGGAGAGTTGAGGGCTTTGACGGCGTAATGGACTGGTGTCACTCTGGCCAGAGATGCTCAGCACAGTAATGATATCATCTCGATGCTGGCAGGTAAAAAACGTACAACTACAATTTATTTTGGGTGTTTTTTATTTTTCTTTCTCATTGCTGAAATTGAAAAGTTGACATGGTCGTTTTGCTGTATGTGTTTAGGGCAATTTCATGACCCTTAGGCCGCAATAAAAAAAACACACTTTCATCTTCCTTCCACAAACTCACCAAGGACACACTTTTGCACGGGTTTTGCATGGATTTGTTTTTAGCTGTGATACAAAGACAAAGAGGGAAGAGATGTGTATAGATTCTGGCTGTTCTCATGCACTGTTTGTAGCTATACCCAAGAAAAGTAATGTACTGTAATTCGTGTATATCCCACAAGATCAATTTGTGTGTAATTCACGTAATCATGAACCAGGAAATACAAATGGTGGCGAACGCCGTGTAGGGAGGAGGTCGGGGTGGATGGGTGGGTCAAAAAATACCGGACTTTCACCCAGGAGACCACCGTTCATCATATTCCATATTCAAGTAACGCCACTTCTGTAGTTATTTTAACCCAAACTACGATCTTTTCCTAAACCTAACTAAGTAGTTTTGTTGCCTAAACCTAAGGAAGTGGTTTCCTGTGAAGACGGAAGTTTATTTAGAAAAGACTGTATGCATTTAACAAGCGGAAATTGATACGTGTTGCTGGACATTCATAGGAAAACGAAAGAAAAAGGAGGAATAATTTTGTTGTAAGATATCATACGAACCGTTGTCTGAGAATACGTTGATAGATTGCGCTGCTTTCTTATAAACAGGCTTACGACAATGCAATTTTTTCATATACAAAGACAGCAATGTAGTATATAGACAATTACTATACATATACTTCCACTATGGATCCAATTAAAGAAGAGCTACCTCTGTTAGAAATGCTCTCTACTTTTTTATTAAATGATAATATTAAAATAATAATACATTGTATTTTACATTATCTGAATGAGATGTTTAGAGGAGAATAAACAGTAACGTTTATTTCTACATTACTGATGTTTTTAATTAGAGAGTAAAGAGACATCCTGTGTATGTACATTTTTGTACATGTGTGTATTCCTGTGTGTGTATCCACTTCAATAATTGGTCCAAACACAAAGTGAGACGGGGTACAATTACAGCAGAAGTGTAATTAGCAGACGCCGAAGCAATACGGCTCGTAAATCGCCAATGATACTGTATGTCAA
This sequence comes from Sebastolobus alascanus, assembly GCA_916701645.2. Classification (NCBI taxonomy): domain Eukaryota; kingdom Metazoa; phylum Chordata; class Actinopteri; order Perciformes; family Sebastidae; genus Sebastolobus; species Sebastolobus alascanus. Next base: position 233,227 of record CAKAOJ020000415.1, on the reverse strand, counting down.
TGAGGCTACGCAGACTCACATGAGATCCAGATCATGCTTTAATTACCTTGAAATGAACCAACTTTGAAAAAAAAGTATCTTGAACTTTCATATATATTGATCTTAATTATTTCAGCCCCAGAGGGTTCAACACACGCACAAAGTGAAAACAGAAGAGTATTTCTGCCTCCCTTCCCTTCCCCTCCCCTCCCCTCCTCCGTCTTCTGACAGAGATTTTGCTCTCTTGGTGTGGAGGTGTTCAGAAAAAAAAAAAGAGGAAAGGAAAAATAGCCTGGGGCATCTAGCAGAGGATTTGACCTGTTCCCTTGCAGTCAGAGGCAGAGAGGCAGAAAACGCACTTTTTCCCACACTAGCCATATTCAGGTTTAAAGATTGGAAAGTAAAGCGGTGCCCCTATAGGTGAAAGCCTTCATCTCTCTCTCTCAATATGAAGGTGCGTGCAGCGTGGAACAATCCGGACATTGTGCCGACCCGCCCCGTCTGCTCTCAGCTTACACACCCAAAATAAGATAAATAATAATAAAGGTTTCCACGTTTATCAAGGGTCCCGGGGTCCGTCGCGTCACGTTAATTTACTCTCAGTCTTATGGCATCACAGCTAGTCACGCGATGGTGTGTTAACCCCCTTGATGATGTATTAAGTTGGATATATAATACGCAGTAATAGATGAAAGTTCTCCCATATGAAAACTTTCACTCTGTTTGGTCCATTCAGCTCCATTTAATGAGGAGGTTCCAGTTCTCAGGGCTGGAAAAATATAGTATAATTTTCAATTTTTATAAACAATCACATTAATGTGGCTTCATGAAAAGGCTTTATCCTACTAATTTCATCAAGCAATGTTTTGGACATTAAATCTCACTAAAACAGTTCTGCGTTAGGGTTATAATCAATCCACAATCCAGTCCCTTTATAGTGAAATATAATTACAAACACAATATATGTCTCCTATTGAGGCCAAATGTGATTTAATATGCCACAGAAATATAATAAACGTACTACTACAAAGGGAGTTTTTATGTCAATCACACAGCTATTTGACAATAACTCATGTTTTCCACAATGGCTCTGGTACCAACGGGATAACACTCCAATTCTACCGCATAGCGCTGCACAATAACCATATTTCATATTTGTGAGAGAGAGGGGCACACATGGAATCGCTGACGGCGTTTTTTCCTGCACTGTATTTTCATGGTGGAGTCGTGCCCGATGATGGTTATGATAATTTGATCTGAGAAGACACAGAGATTTGAACTAGCAGAAAGGAGGACGCAAATCCCCCAGTAAATCCCTACACTATATAGCCCCCAGCCTGCCGGGAGAGTTTAATATCTACTGGAATGATTAAACTGAAAAGGTGAAACCACCATTGTAGTAATAAGAAGTAGGGCTGTGCAACAGGGGTTGGAGAGTGGGCTAATAGTCTGCATTGCAACTCTGACCCCCAATGTACACAGACCATCCAGAATACTAATTTCACCAATTTATGTGCATCTTTTCCCTTTCTTTTCTCCTAATGATTCAAATCGGAATATCCTTGACAAATGGAACAAATTGGTCTTTTATTCATTTACTTTCTTGGTCTTCAGTCATGATCACTGCAGCATTAAATATATAAACAGATAAATAAGTAGATAAATAAAAAAATCTAATAACTTTTTTTCAGTTTGTTTATATGATGAGATGCTATCTGATATATTGCGCATGACTTTTTATTGTCAAATCGTCTTATTCCAGAAGCATTGGCCCTGAAAACTCATGAACGCAAGTTGATTAACCTTTGCCTAATACAATTGCTTGCCAATTATTGCTATTGGAAAAGTGGTTATGGAGGTATGTATGCATTTCTGCATGTGGGAATTTGTATATGTATACAAGTAATTTAATTTATTTTGTTATTATTATCATTTTGTATAGTATCATTTTTGTTGTTATCTACACCGAGGACTCAGGGTTCATGGGTGGGAATATGGATGATTGGGGGGGAAGATGTCTCAAGGAAGACTTGAAAGATGTAATCAACCCATTTTGTATTATGTTCAAAATCAATAAAGATACGTGATAGAAAAAAAAACAGAAATCAGCTTCCTTTGGTGGATTCTTTTTTTTTCTCCATGAGATTCTCCAACATAATTCTCAAAAACAATTTTTTTGCATAACAAATAATTTTAATACATTTACTGTCTATTTCGCGCGATTGTCTATCGGTGTAATTATTAACTATTAACAATTATTATTAACAAAAAAGTCATCCAAAAAAAGGATGTAATGCAACTGGTTGCAACACCAGAACAAGGAACGCTCTTAACATGGTTAACAAACTGTGCCATAACTGGGAGGCCTCAATTTGTTCCTCACACTAATTACTGTAATTAAACATAATCCTCTATGTTGCAGAAAAACATCCCTTAAATGCCAAAGTAAAATCAGAGGCTAGTAATTTTTAACCACTAAGGGCCACAAAGACCACAAAACCAACTAAAAGCAACACAACCTTAATATTATCACTAGTTTTTATGGCTAACATGTTAAAGAATTGCTTTCTTACGGATCCACTAGAGTCAGAGCAGCATTAACCCATTGTGTTCCTCTCTCATGTGCTGTCGATTACAAGGCCGTTCCTTTATCACCAAACTGTCAGTGCATCATGGTGGGAGAACACTTGAGAGGAGCCAATGTGATTTGCCATGATTATTACTATCCACTATAAAACCCACTGATAATGTATGAAAACAGATACATCATAATCTCATCCTGTCTGCTCTAGAAGTGTTGCACCACTCACATGCCATGCAGTGTAGATCTATAGGATGTCCGGTGTCTTGATTTACACAATGAGTGGGCATGGTGTTGCCAGACGCTTCTTTTTTCCTGACAGTGAGGAGATTTATTGGGAGGGCGTAACACGCTATCCCCAGATCCCATCATCAGGCCCCCAAACCAACTGGTAGAATTCACCATTGCAGTGACAAGGACGTAATCCCTAACTGACTTCCCACCTGCGGAAACCACAATCAAGACAGGTACCACTGCCAGATGTTGAACTCATAGCATACGACTGGTTTCTACGAAGGTGGGTGAGTGTTTTGCCGCTGTATGACACTCTAGCAGAATTTCTTGCTAAAATGTTAGCATGCAATTGTTGGGCGTGAGCTTATTGGGCTGGGGATGTGGGTGTTTGTGAGAACTAGTAATGCAAAAATTAACCATTAAATGATGTATAAACCAAACCGTGGGCTTGCTGAACCGTTGTGCCACTAATAATACAGGCCTGTTATTTATTTAATGAGGTGCCAGAGACAGAAGAAGAGGCACTTACCTGAACATAGGCCTACTTGACCATTAAGTAGTCTGCCTTTCATGGATAAAATCAGTCGTATGGCTTCATATATTATAGAAATATCATTAATTACTATCAATCTATTTATTTATATATTTTGGAGTTCAAACGCATTGGTAATGGTTTTGTTTTTCTTCTCCCTAATGTGCAAAACAAACTGAACAAAAAACGAAACCCAAAAAATGAAATACAGACAGAACCGCAGGATTGGTAGCGGCTGAAAGCTGCAAATCCCTGCACACTGGAATGTTGATTCTCAGTGGGTTCAGAAGTACTGGTCACCTTTTCACAATTCAGGTGATCATTTAGTTAATAAATGATATCATAAAATATTGTGTGATGGAGCATGACAACAATTCATTTGTTAAGATGCATATACATTATTATATTTCTAATCATTCACTCATGGTACTCTAAGAATTCTTTCATCGATTGACATGTTTTTGGTAACTCGGTGACTTATTGTCATGTAGGGAAATTATCTCTGCTTTGATTGGCTTCTGCTTTGGTTGGTCAACAGAATAAAACACCCAGCTGACGCTGCACCACCTGACTCCACATCCCTCATCTAAATGTCTATTAATAGTATTAATAAGTGTGGACCTAATAAAACCTATGAGGTTTTCATCAGAACCAAATCCGATAGCGCTGCTGGGTGTTCTCTGAAACAGGTCATGGAAAGATTCACAGTACACAATCCCCCGTAAATAAATGTAGTACTCTTGTAAAATCCTGTCACATATAAATTCTAATTATAGTATACATATAATACAGCATTACCTTATAAGAATCCTTGGAAACTGTAATTGCTAATTGACAACGGTTTTCTAAAGCATTCTCAAAACGTTTGGGAAAAGTAATTTCATTATTAATAACGTTTTAGGTGATTTCTTTTTTCTTCCAACAGAAATGTCCCTGTGCTTTAATAAGCAACCAGATTCACAACTGAGTCGACAATGGTGCTTCTGAACGGAGCTATCTGACAGCTCAGTTATTCTTCCTCTTGCCTTGAAGTAAATTCAACATAATGCGTGTCCCTACTTAAATGAAGCTCATTGTCTTTGGTTTCTACACATTCACTGGTTCAGTAACTGTAACAATTATTGAACCAGTGACAATTGTTGAAGCAGTAATGAATTACACTCCATCTTTAGTAAGAAAGGTAATGTGTTTAGAGTCACTTAGTATTGTGTTATCCCCAACAGTGCCGTATAAAGTTTAACTAAAGCAAATGACACGACAGAAAAGAAAGGACAGAAATAGGTCATAACTAGAAGGGCACTCTGAGAGTGCAGAACTCCGCCAAGGCCATCCCCCTATCTCGCAATGTTAACGAAAGTGAAAGATAATTTGTGCATCTAGCCCGTAATTCGGATCCGCTCCAAAATGTAATGGTTCTTCCTTGGCCAAAGCTACACTCTTCCACCAAGTTTCATGAAATAAGAAATCTCACTGACGAAGAAACAAACGGAACCGAAAGCATAGAGGTAATTATGATTAAAATAGTCAGAATGGCTACCCCCTGTTTGGACTAGAGCTGCGCCTAACAATTATTTTTATTGTCGATTAATCTGTTGATTATTTCATTGATTAACTGATTAGTTGTTTGGTCTATAAAATATCAGAAAATGGTGAAAAATGTTGATTAGTGTGTCCCAAAGCCCAAGATGACGTCCTCAAATGTCTTGTTTGGTCCACAACTCAAAGACATTCAGTTTACTGTCACAGAGAAGTAAAGAAACCAGAAAATATTCACATTCAAGAAGCTGGAATCAGAGAATTTTTACTTTTCTTTCTTAAAAAATTACTCAAATTGATTAATCGATTTTCAAAATAGTTGGTGATTAATTCAATATTTCACACCTAATCACCAACTCTAGTTTGGACACCTTGTTTGGGTCGCTTCCTGGTTGTCATCCCTTACACTGTTGAAGCCCTCCTGGGCTAAATGTCAGTTGATTTTTGGATATGACATCAATTATTAACCACATTAGGACAATACAGTAGGAGGTACACAGGGTCAGCACACCACCAGGACCAACTGAGACATGTAAGTAGGGTTAATTTACTGTCTATTCCTCAGTTCATGCTTTTGTATCTAAAGTGCTGTTGTTACATTTATACCTCCCCTCCAAACAGACCTGCATGTTAACCTGTAACACAAGATAAAAGTGCATTTTTATCTTTTTGTATTATCCTGCTAAACAGTATCCAGGCACAAAAGCAACCAACTTGCCGGGTAAATGCGACGCCTCATTCAGGCTCCATACAGAGTAATTCTGCTCGAGCCCCTTTAGTCTCTGCTGGCTAAATCCTCTGTTAGAGATAGAGGCTGGGTTTGATCCCCTGCAGGATCTCAGTTTATCTCTCTTGCAAATCTGCTGCCAGATGACAGGGTTAGCTTTGTGGACTGTGGCTGCCCACGCTCTCTTAAAGATCGACACGATGCCTGGTGCCACAGTGTTTCTGCTGTTTTACTATTCTGGAGCCGTGGACTTATACGGGGTTCAAAAGCCATCTACGTCTTAAAAATGAAATTTATGTGTGTTTATTTTGTCTATTTTGCTCATGTATAGCTTCATTAATTTCAATGTAATTTATTGGAGAAAATCAATACCTGTTTATCATTCAATATCTCAAATTTCTTTTTCTTTCCAAATAATTTTTATTGGTGAAAAACATAAGCAAACAACAAACACACTGACGGGTTTACAGGTCACCATTTTTCATATTTTCATTTTCCCACCCACCTTTCTAATATCTCAAATTTCTAAATTATACCTGTTTAGAATTGTGTTTCATTGTACCAAGGTGCAAAGTTGATTTTTATAAGAAATAAATTGTGCTCATTTTGTGGTGATTTTGTGCCCATTTTTTAAATTATGTATAATTTTGTTATGAAACTCCCTAATTCTGTGTCAACTGTCTCATTAAACATAAATTCATATTTAATGGTGTGCCTGTTGTACAAACAAAAAAACACTGACCATCATAAATAAAAGTTACAAATTAGTAAAAAAAAAAAGTGATTTCACATTATCTGTAAACTCAAAAGAAAAAGAAATAAAAGTAAATTGTATTATATTTGCCGACACAACCCTGGCCTGTACAGTACTCTGTGTGCTACACATGCCCAGTCACTGCTGTGCACAGGGACACACATGTGTCTTGTGTCATCATTTCATCAGTGCCGTGCAACCAGCTGCTGTTGCTGCTTGCTCATTAAACATTTGTAGAGTCAATACAAATTCCACCAAGGCTCCCTTCCTCAGGGCAAACACTGGGAAATACAGTATGTAAACGGTGCCGTACTCATCATCCGTCTATGCAGAAAATAGAGCTATCTTCCCACCCTACTGTATCAATAACCGAGGGATGGAGGGGGTCCAGAAGCAAACCTCCGCAATTCATTACGAAACCGCGTCGCCTCCAGCAGATGAGCAGGTTTGCTGCTGTTGACAGCTCGTCTCTCTGCAGAGAATCGCTGATTATTGTTAAATGTCAGTGTGAAATATCAAATCAGCATGTGAGAGTACTTCTGCTGGAGTCGGAGCATTTGGATGCACACGGTTTATACTTGAACTTTCTTAAAAACTTTAATTATCTGGGAAAACATTGGTGAGCATGCCTTGTCTTTTGTTGTCTTACATTTCATGCAGATCACATCAGGGAACTTCCTAGGACAGTTTCAGTGTTACTGTTGCAGACTCACGTTGATGACACTTTAATGACTGATTTTAGCTGCTGAGAGAGGGAATATGTTTCTCCTCTGTTTACTACCTCGACTAGTAATTCACCAGCTTTCTTCACTGACCTTTTGGGGTCATGCATCTTCCCATTTTCAGGTTAATTATGTTCAGATATTTCACATATTTATTTCTGTTTTTTGGGCAGCCAACATTTCCTTGTCTTGATGAGCTTGAGTGAAATAATCATAAATAATCGACTAGTGTTCGTGAAGGCTCCATCAAGAGAAGTTTCATTCACACTGAAGCAACGGTAAGACGTGACATCATTTTGTCTTTTGAGTCTGATGATATTTGATGTGCTGACAATGACTGCTGTGGCAGCAGTTATATGTTAATAGCATGCAAATAAACCTGTTTTTTGTGATTTTATTCTGGCTATAAGTCTGAGCGTGATGTGCATGTTGTGGCTGGGGAAGGAATAGGGTTGTAAAGCTAGCAGATAAAATGTTGAGAAATCGTAACTAGAGGTCACTTAAACTATAAACTTAAATCTTTAACTATACATTTTTACTCTAGTTCTCTTTTCACTATGTTTCGTATAATCAAGCAGAATATTAACTAAAGGTCACAGAGGTCAGTCATGTAGCTCTGGGGGCAAGTTGACTAAACCCCTCAGAGAGACAGATTGTTGAGCTGCTGTCATCATTTGCAAGAGCAGAGCTTTATAATATGTTTCAAAGTGGACACTTGTTGGGTTAAACATTGGTTGAAACTGAGAAATTATGATAAGCTAATTGTAGTTTATTAATTGAAATGTATATTTTGCCATAATGCTAACTTTGTATATTGAGTTGCCCTGCACCCAGTGTTTCTTTCAGTGTCCGGCACCCAAGAAAAGCAAAGTACATCTATGCGTTATGTTCCATTTAAATATCAGTATATCATGTTATTTGGAAAGGTATTTGGACCTCTCGGACCATGTGGTCGGAGCTCCTGCTAACCTCAGTGTGGAGGGAGAGAAAGCTGCAGGGACTGTATTGAATGCTGTGGTGAGTAATCTGGCTACTGGCATGCCGCCCCCGCACTGCGAAAGTGAGAATAGCCTGCTGGGAGCAAAAGCACTCTAGGGCCTGCTTATCAGACGCCCTCCTGTTATCCCAGCTAGCCGGGCCCTCATGGTTCATGGTGAGAGCGAGACGTTGCAGGAGACTCTGTAACTCTGTGTCACCGTCACGAGAAAACCTGTCTAACAGTAAAACTTGTGAAATGTAAGAAACTTTTTAAAATCCATGAGAAATATAAATATAAATATGTTTTTTTTCTACTTTTTTACTGTAAAAGTTTGACAGCCAAATGAAGGGAAAACAGCTTGAACGATTCATTAATGCCTTACTGGAGTTCAGACAAAAAAACTTCAGTGAAGGCAAATATTGCACAGTTGCATGTCATATAAGTTACCGTATTGCGTGCTTCAGCCAGCTTAGGTTCACATGAGTAAAGTGTGCAAACACCAAAAGTTAGTTTACTTTCTCCCCCCCCCCCCTCACGGCTGACCTCGAATTTCCTATGCCGCAGACACTTTGAAATCCAGTTTGTTTTTGGGCCCTTCAAAAGACAACACTCACTTTTTCATGGTGTAAATTCTTGAGGGCCTGAATTACAACAACAGATGCAAATAGTTTGTGTATATTTGATCAGATGTTTTGTATTTATTGCTTTTATTACCTATGTATATCACAAGGTATCTTCGGCAGACTTATTTTAAAAAAAAAAGCAACATTTTATTGTCTAGGATTTAACCTCTCTCATCAGTTGAAGCAAGATTTAAGAGATAAGGCAAAAATGTAACCTTAACATGAACTTTACGTGAACGTATGACCCAGAGTGGAATGATCTTCCTCTGCTGTAAGACTAAATAAGTCCAATGTGTGCCAAATGATTCAGAAAGAATCAACATTTATTGAACTTATCTGTGCAGAATCTTAGTTTGCTTTTGATCTTATCACATATTTCATTAGTGAAACTTAATCAAATTTACAACAGAGGAAACGTGCAGTGTCGGCGTGTCGTAAATACAAAAGAAATTCACGGCACAACATCTCTCTGGAAATTGTTTTCCTATTTAGTTGCCAAGGAGGTGAAGTTTACGAGAAGTTTGGAGCCCGAGGTGCTAGACAGTCAACACTCGACTCCACTAAACAAAAGTAAACACAAAGTCCAAAGATAGCTGACGGCTGTCAATCAAGCCCATCCCCAGCTGCCTTGGCCTGTCAGCCGTCACTCTTTTCCCATGGTTCCTCTGGGCCGGAGGATCCCTGCTCGTGTTTTTAGACAAACAGATCAGATTCCTCCTCAAACAGGCCGCTGCCGTCCCTTTTGATAACAATGTAATAATTCAAAACAAATGATTCAGCTCTTTGATGAGAGCACTTTTATGGGTCACGAAGACTCACCCTCACACTGACATCTGTTTGATTTTATCTTCTTGAACTTTATCCTCTGCTGGAAAATTTACTGGCTCTGACCGGAGCAGTGTGTTAAAGCCAGACTAATAGAGGGGCAAAGACAACGGAGACACTGGGCAGGACAGCAAGTCTTAACCCTCAAAGCCTGGAACATATAGAGCACTTAAACTACACTCTAGAGCATGTTGTGTCACGATATTTTGCAAAATGAGCACATTTTAAAATTTAAATAATATCACCGTTTTCTGATAATAGTGTTGAAGTTCACCTGGTAGAAGGTCGAATACAACTTATGCTTAATTCCCATTTCACTGTAGGAGTTCTGTGCTGCGAGTAAAGTTTTATTTTGATCAGTATGTTTTATTTTTTTTTATCTTAATGGCAATCAAACTGCTGAAACACTACCAACTTTCCTTAACATATTGTCAAGTATAAGTAAGAGAACCTTGAAGTCCACGTCCACTATAAATGTGTTTTGCATAGATGTTTAAGCTTAAAGGCCTTTACTAAACGGGGGTGTGACAAATTAACAGCACGAAAATGTGAAATACTCGCCTGTGAATATTATATGTCTAGGGCTTTTATTGTGAAAGGTAAGAACGGAAGGAGTGGATCTGGTATGCGCTGCCTTTGTCAAAGTTGAAAGGCGCAACTTAACCCGTTCCACACAACGTGATTGGTTGATGCCCTTATTCACGGTGCGAAAGCTCAGAGAATCGACCTTGTTCGGAAAAAAAAGTCACTTTTTCACGCGTAATGTGTTCACGTCCTTTGTGAAAGTGTTCATGACAAAAACAACAGTTGGAAAAACATATTGACGTGCGGAATAATCACACAAGAAAAACGCTCCCGGTGTGTAAAGGCCTTAACACTGAAGAAAAAGACCTGTTTTCACCTTCATTATCTGCTGAAGGGGGACAGTTTAAGACGCATACAAGCGTAATTTTGTGACATCACAACTAGTTTGGAAGCCAATCGTGGTCCAACATTCACAGTGTGATGTGGAAATTTGAAATCTTCAGTGCACATAAAACATACACCAAGAACGGATTTCACAGTGAAGTAGGAGACGTATTGTGTTGATTCTGGGTTTTCCAATCAGGGAGTATTTTAAGTATATTTAAGGCACTTTTTACTTTTTTTTGTGAAAAAACCATATCAGACACAAATTATTACTCAACAAAGTGTTTTCATATGTCTGCAAACATATCTGGAGTGGATCTTTAATGATAACTTAAACAACTTCGCTATCTCCAGGGAAAATCATGAGACGCAACTGAAAGCTTCGGAAAAAGCTCGTAAGTAGGCGTAGAGTTAAGATTTTTTTTGTCAAATTAAATAAAGTTGTTTCATACCTATATTTAACCTTTAGCCTACTATTTCCTGTTGTGTCACACAGCTTAATGTTCTCACATTGGCAGAAATAACTTGAGCTGATCATCGCCTGCGCTTCACTGGAACATGTGTGAATAAAACAAAAAACCCATGAAACCAAAACCTGGCCCTCTTAATTCTTAATATGAGTGCTGCCTTCTCATGCTTCTCTATATTTCTTCCTTTGACGAGGGCCGGGGGGGGCGGGGGTGGGGAGGGCGGGGGCTGCCTCTGCTCTAGACCCTGGCCGTGGTTGGAGCTGTATGCTAAAGCCATGGTCAGGCCCCAGAGATTTCCAGCCTCTTAGATGCCTATAACTCATCCCTAGCCCTGCTTCTGAAGGGAGATTTTCCCCCCCTCAATCCCAGGCCTGAAATATCCTTTCAAAGGCCGCAGACTGGAGACAGATATGTAGGTGTTTTAGATAAGGTAGGAATTGCATTAAAGGATTTTTCCGTTTTAAAGCTGTTGCCATCTTTTTTTGCCCTTTCCCATAGACTTGAGAAGAGTAGCTGAGAAAGGATGGGAAGAGGGGTAAGGGATGTACTTTGGGACGGACTAGTCCGTACATTTGTGGTCAGTTCACAGCTCATAAAAGACTAGCGCTAACCTCAGTAAAAATTGAATAATGTAGAGTGGCTAGAAGCAGCGCAGAGCCTTCTCAAGAATACTAAAGTTATTGACCCGAGTTTGGAGGAAAATCCTCCCAGCTCATTGATCTCTTCACCAGCATAATTACAGGGCAGCCAGATGAATCTTCATGCAGAAGAAAATAGAAAATTCAGAGTGATGAATTTTCAGAGTGTTGAGGATTCTTGCCAAATGCAACCGTTAAATTAAAAGCTCTTTCCCAAAACCTCAGAATGGGGTAATTTTGTTTTGCAAAGTAGAGTGTGGCCAAAAAGAGACTCTATAAAAGTCAACACAGTGTCACCCGAGCTGCGGCGTGTGAAAGTGAAAAGTCGGTTTAAACAGCGGGTCTGTTAAGGCCATGGTGTGTATGTAGGTATGTGCACGCCGTTTCCAACCTCCTCTCTCCATGCTTCTCTGTTTTATAAGAGCTTACGCTTCGCTTTGGCATTTGATTTAAAACTTTATAATTATGTGGCCTCCTTTTTCCCCCAGCCGACTGTGTTTACATTTGCCAGCCTAACATGCACACGGTCCAGTCCACACACAGTCCACATGTCGCTCTGCGGCAGTGTTTGTTGGACTGGGCTACACAGAGATTAGTCGCCTCGTTCCCTCTGGTGCCTCGGCGTAATGTTCCTCACCCAGAGGGCTTGGCTGCTCATTTTCCAACAGGACCTTGAAGCGGGAAATTGACCCTTATTTTGAAATTAGCATATATTTACTGAAATTTAATTAAAAATATTTAAATTCTCTATTCATACAGTTATCAATCCTTACCATATACAGTGCCTCTTTATTTATTTTTAGCTGAAATATTTAGAGCTGCAATGATTAATCGATTAGTTGTCAACTATTAAATTAATCGGCAACTATTTTGATAATCGATTAATCGGTTTGAGTAATTTTTTAAGAGAAAAAAAAGTAAAAATTCTCTGATTCCAGTTTCTTAAATGTGAATATTTTCTGGTTTCTTTACATTAAACTGATTATCTTTGAGTTGTGGACAAAACAAGACATTTGATGATGTAATCTTGGGCTTTGGGAAACAGTGATCGACATTTTCACCATTTTCTGACATTTTATAGGCAAAACAACTAATCGGTTAATTGAGAAAATAATCAACAGATTAATCGACAATCAAATCAAATTTTATTTATATAGCACATTTCATACCACAGGCGTGGACTCAATGTGCTTCAAATTAAATTAAAATAATTGATAGTCACAGAGCAACCCTATTAAAGCCCTTTTAAAAACAGTAATAACCTGTATAGTAAAAAAAAATGTGAAAAATTATTATTGGTATCACAAAAAGTCATTGTCAGTGACCCAACTTTTAATACACAATGTAAAATATGGAAATTATTTTTGTTTGGCAGATGAAAACAAAATAGAGATCATAGTTTTCACCTTCATGAAAAGAGAAAGTGTCCCTGAGTATTTTAAGAAAAAAAGAGCCTTTTACTTTAATATACCCGTGGTTATGATACAAAAACATCCAGTCATAAATCAAAGCATTTGAAACGCTGCTGAACCAAGCCTATATATTTGCTGAAATAATATATCACATATCTCATATTGAGAAAATTACAGACAAGCACACGCAGTCTAGGGAAGGGCGCTAGACTAGACAGGGACTAGGACCCACATGGTCAAAACCCACACATCAGTGGATTCGTAGCGGCACGAGAGAGAAAAATAAGAAAGAGAGGCAGGGAGTTGGAGAAACTTGCTGAAATGCTTGCGGCGGTGGCTGAAATCGAGGAAGGAAAAGACTAAAATTTGCACACAGCAGAAGCTAAAGATGAACTTTTGTTTATGAGGCAGAGTGCAGCCTCTGCTCTCCTCCTTTTGTCTTCATTACATCTTCATTTAGCGAACCAGGACGGCTGCTTTAAAAGATCTCTAAGGTAAGGCTTCATTTCTATTCTGTTCCTGCACAGCTCATTGGCTCATTTGTTGTTTGGTGCTGTACATTTTACTTATCGAGCAGTGGAGTTTTGTACAGCCTAGGCAGAGATTAAGACAAATTCTGATAAGGACTGGAAGTTGACTCTCAGCATTAAGGAGGATTAATGTTTAGCTCTCTGTGGCAGGGGCCTTCTCAGTGGCTGTGTTTACGCAGTGTTGCAGACCCCGCATTAATCCGAAATTAGTATAAAAGATCAGCTGTGGCCACTGAGGCGAACCTTCACAGGGCTTAGGCCAGTAATCAAGTCTCACTTTGGGACAATGAGCGCCTGGAAGGTCAATGAGAGGCCTGGGTTGGAGGGATTGAGGTGGGGGGGTGGGAGAGGGGTGAGGGACTTTTGGTGACCACATGGTTTAATTTAGGTGAGATCCACACACACACACACACACACAGTATGTGCCTTCTCCTCTGGGCGTCCATGATTTGTTTTTGTTACAGCTGCAGAGGACATTAGTGTTTATAATTTAACACTTAAAAGACATTTCTTCCTTTTTTTTTCTCCGAAGCCCGTCTGAAATCTTATACATGTATTTGATGTCACACCAGTTTACATTTCAGCGCACTAAGTATTAGCTCTGTCACATAATTATAATGTGTGCCGAGGGATTATAACAATAAATAGTATGAGAGTATCTAGCTGCTTGTAGCGTGGAGCAACATCTCCTGTTCCAACGCAAACCAGCACTGAGCGGCAGAGCTGGTAGAGGAGACTCGCAGGTCTCGGCTCCGGGATCGTCTCCTACAGGAAAGTAAAACTGTGTCAAATTGAAAACAAGCAGTATAAAAAAAAAAAATCAGCAGTATATTTTCCACGGCCAAACTAGTGCTGGCTGGTGCAACGCAAGAGGCAGCACCGCTGAATTCAGTTAGGAAAATAAAATAAAGGAAATATAGCTCAGCATAAACCACAGCCCTTGGATGATGAATACTCGCAAAACTGTTGATATATGCATTATTTTGTACTTTTAAACCACTCTAAACCAAACCAGGAGACTATTTTATTGACATTTTAAATAAGGCTCACCATACAGTACAAGTAGCGTGATAATGTGGCCAAGTGAAAGTCTCTGCTGTTGCAGAAAGGGGTTCGAGGAACTTGTAAATACTTTCCAAAGTACACCTATAAAGTTCTTAAATTATTCATTTATAGGGATTTTATAGCGCCCGGGCAAATTACAGTGTCCTTGAAAAAGAAACAGAAAATCATCTCCTCGATCAACTATATTCTTGGCACGTGCCGAACTTCATCCCAACACTAACTTTTCCACAGCAGTCCCACCGTGTCTGTCTTTTGTGCACACATGTTAACAACAGACAAACTACAAATGAAAGGGTAACAGCGCAAAAAAACAACAGCAACACAGCCAAACGGTAATTTAGGGCATTTGCACCACATTGTGGTGGAAGCAGCTCTCTTCAAGTGCCAGCAGGGTACCAGCGAAACCCCCCACCCCCAGCCACCCACTGCTCCTGCTAAGATTAGACAAATTAAACACTATTATTCACGTCACTCCCGCAGCTGGCCTTTTAAGTGGTTCTACGTTAACTATCATAATGGTTTGCTTTGAAAGCCGCAGTCTTCTCCTTAATTTACAATATGAAAAAGCACTTTTGGCCAAAGACTCAGTGGGATTTTTCTTCTCTCCTGCCTCGTGTTGCAGGGGGAAAATAGGGTTTCTTTACACTGCAGTTAGTAGTGTGCATGAATTTCTATTTCTTTTCTAAAATGTTTTATATGTGGATCCATTTAAACAGAATAAGCAACAAATTAGAGTCAAAAAAAGTTTAGGTTTACTGAATTTAAGACATGATTACTTTTAGATTTTTCATTATCAATTAGTTTTCTCATAAAGGTAACATTTCCAAATGGTAAACTTTTATTGAGTATGTGTGGTTAAAAGTCAGCTTTAATCAAACATCCTTATACACTATTTTATCATTTACAAGAAGACATTTCTGACTGTGTGTCATGAGGACACATTTGTGCGTTTTCACGTGTTATTTGTACGCCATGTGAAAAAACTATGGTAACATCCGCTGTTAGGTTTAGGAAAAAATGGCATGGTTGGGCTTAAAATAAGTAAGTAAACTAAGTAAAATATTAACAAAAACAATGCAACACAACTACGGACAACACGTCACAAACGTCACTAAAAAAACACATCACAAACGTCACAAATGTAAGTAACAAAAACTAACTAAAACGCCGGTCTATAACACCGATCTTCTGGTTGAAAGTCCTGTGTTTATTGGAACCATCCACCTCACCTCCCTCCCGCCATAAGCGGTCTTTCTCACTTCATATTCTAGTTCAATTCTAGTAGTAAGCATGAATTTTTTTTTTTTTTCTAAAATATTTTATATGTGTATCCATTTAAGCAGCATATGCAACAAATTGTAAAAAAGTTTAGGTTTACTGAATTTAGGACACGATTATTTCGATTTTTCATCATCAATTACTTTTCTCATAGCGGGTAACATTTATTTCCAACTGGTAAAGTTTTGTACAGTATGTCAGCTTTAATAAATCATCCCCGTACACTATTCTATCACTTACAAGAAGGCATTCCTGACTGTGTATCCTTCCAGAGTGACGACTATAGTAGTTCTGCCAGACTCTCACATCTGTCCATACGTTTTTAATGTAGTCTCCTGTTGGTAAAAAGCCCTTTTATTCTCCCTGTTGTATCCCCATAACCTGATAATGGATGTGGTATTGGCCAGGGGCCCGTGGACCGAGGACGGCCGGTGATGGATAACCTAGTTTCAGACCCATCATCACCGTAGAGCATGTGCCTTGTATCTGTAGTAAAATGCCCCCCCCCACCACCCACACTGGGCGAGCTCCACATACGGATTGTGGGAAGTGACAGTAAGTGACATCCTGTTAGCT
The DNA here is from genome assembly GCA_916701645.2 of Sebastolobus alascanus. Classification (NCBI taxonomy): domain Eukaryota; kingdom Metazoa; phylum Chordata; class Actinopteri; order Perciformes; family Sebastidae; genus Sebastolobus; species Sebastolobus alascanus. Next base: position 216,857 of record CAKAOJ020000415.1, on the reverse strand, counting down.
GCGTTACATTTTAAACCTCTATCACCAGCACAAATTAATAACAGATTACTTAGCTATCAAACCACATTGGTATTGGATAGACAAAACAATGGACACAACACATAAACAACAACTTTAGCTTCACTGAAACTAATTGTATAAGCAGGCCAAACATATGCACGACACAAATAGACAAATAACAACAAAAAGACTACTGAGACAGGACCAAAAATGTCAAATAATTGCAGAATAATTAACTGTAGCAAGAACTACATTCAGACTTTATCACCGAAAAGGATCAGTGGTCAAATGTCACAGCTCGCCAACAGGGATAGTTGACTTTTACAGAAATGCTGCTAAATAAATACCACCAAAATACAGCTTCAGAATAAGCAAAACTTTTTTTTTTTTTAAATTCAGCAAAAATTGTGCATGATGGGTTTCACAAAGGTGTTTTACATATGCACATTTAAAGAGACACTCCACCGTTTTGACACATTAAGTTCAGTTTACTTGTGAAGTAGCTCCTACTCAGCCTGTAAAATCAGTTGTATAATGTCTTCTGCTGTGCGTCGTCTCATGTGGCTCTGCGGGAGTCTGAGAGAGTAACCCAGATGATATCATCAGGGTTATCTTGGCTTGGCTTGAGCCTCGACATCCCTACACCACAAACTTGAGGTGTGGGGTTTGAAAAAAAAAGTGGGCATTTAGGATACAGGGAGGGTCTAATGAAAGACCCTTCTGAGTTGCATAATGGGAAACGTAAGATCCTGTGTTTTTGAGGCCTGACCCACAGACTACTGTTCTATAGGGACTAAAAGTCAAAGATATCTCGGCTTCTGCTGCTTCATTTTTTACCATTCTTGTTTTAATGTCTCTGTGAGCCAATTTTATGGAAGTGCAATAAAAAAAATTGCTGGAGCTCTTTCAGTATATTGCACCGAACTGTCTGATCTATGAGCAATGGAAAATGTTGTGATCTGATGAGTCATAATTCACCCCATTTCCTCCATACCAACTGGATTACATTTTGAGAAAACTATACAGTGGTATCTACCCTCAATATCTGTTGCCAAACAATAACCATGGTGATTGATCTGCATCGGTAAAGGCAGCCATCATTTAGACAACCGAATCTTATGGGAAGACGTATAAATAGCACGACATTACAACAACATTGTGAGTGCAATGAGGACACATTTTTGCGTTTTTTCGCGTTATTTGTCCTCTGCTTTTCATGTGTTGTTTGTATGCCATGCAACAAAACTACGGTAATGTCTGCAGTTAGGTTTAGGCAACAAAACCACTTAGTTAGGTTTAGGAAAAGCATCATGGTTGGGCTAACATATGTAACATAACTACAGAAAACATGTCTCTGTCAGAAAACAAAGCAAGTGTTTTATAGATGATATTGATTGAAATGCATTTAAACAACACTTAAGGTTAATCGGAAGGGAAGTAAAATGAGGTTGAATTAGGACACTAAGTCCAAGTTTTTTTCTATTCTACGGCACAAACACTATTCCCTCAATGATGATCCAGAAATGGAGTAAAAACTTCAGCACCTCAGTACATACAGAACAAAATCAGCAATGATTTCATAATCCCTTCCAAGTCACCAAAGTTAGTGGCATATCTTCCACTTTTATGCAACATTAGGAGCATGAATAAGATTTATATTCAAGTCATATCTCAAAGGACTAGATTCTTCACTTGTTGAAGGAGGTCTAATATCCAACTGCACATAGAGCACGACTTGACATCACAGGCCCTAATCGGGTAGTCCATGTTCAGATATTGTTATGTTTCTATTATTTTGTCCACATCTGGCAAGACATTAGCCTCCTACTAACAACACATTCAACTGAATATAGTGTACGCTGGTGTTCTTTCTGAAATCTGAGTTGCATCAGCGAGACCACAAAACACAGATATTTGTTACATGATCACGCTGTTATGACTCGATTCTGTGTGTTCTCAACCAAAACCAACGTTTTGGAAAACGTATCCACAGTTCGGAGCCAGTTTCTGGTGTCATAATCAACGTAATCGCTGCAGGAGCCAGGGGGGCAGAGAAACACTCCACTCGTCTGCTCCCCGACATTACTACCTACAATGAGTCTTGCATATCAGCTTCAAATCCAGCACCGGCGAGCTACAGTGCACTTCTGCAGAAGGTTGGGATAGGTTGAGATTGTATGTCTATAAAAATAGTGACAGAATAGCTCATGCCTCAGTGAAACACGATCACTTTGTCCACAAGCTGCAGCTCACTAAAACACCCTTTAGCTTGAGTTTCAGATTTACTGGTGGATTATTACTCCAATGCAAAGGTCTTAGCAGAGAACTAATGATTATTGCACTTGCAGGTCCTTTCTTGTATTCAGTCTCTGTAAAATATAGAATGAGAATATTTCTCTTTATTCTCCTACTTTTTTTTTTACTGCACTTAAAGGAACAGTGTGTAGGATTTTGGGGGATCCATTTGTAGAAATGGAATGTAATATTCATAACTATGTTGTCATTAGTGTATAATCACCTGAAACTAAGAATCGTTGTGTTTTCGTTAGCTTAGAATGAGCCCTTCATATCTACATAGGGAGCAGGTCCTCTTCACGGAGTCCGCCATGTTGCTCCACCATGTTTCTACAGTAGCCCAGAATAGACAAACCAAACACTGGCTCTAGAGAGAGCTTTTCACATTTTTATATTACCTGAAGGCCACCGTAGTTCTCCGAGACGCTTGTGAAACTGCGGTAACGTGAGCTGCAGAGCACAAAACCGTAGTATCGTCAGCTGCCGTCTGACTTCCGTTGCTCCTAAAGTAGTGTTATTACAGCCTAGTCGCACAGCAGTTCATGAAATAGTCACGAAACTCAATGTATTGATTCATGTGACACGAATTTCATTGTGTAGGAGGTCGGGATGGATGGGTAGGTCAATAAACTCAGGACTTTTGCCCAGAAGACCGGTGTTCGTGTCCCATGTGAAACCACAAGTCAAAGTTATATATTAGTCATAGTTGTATATTTGTCACGTAACTTCCGTAGTTAAGTCACTGCACTTATGGTGTTACTTTAACCCAAACCGCAATCTTTTCCTAAGCCTAACTAAGTAGATTTGCTGCCTAAACCTAACCATGTCAATCTATTCCTAAATCTAATGAAGTAGTTTTATTTTGAAAAGACTTAAGCGGAAATTGACACGTGCGTCACATGTTGCTGCACATTAGCTAGAAAACGCACAAAAAATACGTTGTTGAAAGTCGTGCTGAGCATCACGACAAAGAGGGAAATTTGTGTCTATGTACACGAATCGAATCGATTAAATTTCGTGACTATTTCACAAACTGCCGTGAGACTGTTATTATATTATGGATGGTCTCTGAGCGAGGTGAATAGCGTTTCCACGGTTTTGCACTTGGTGGCTCACGTTACCGCAGTCTTGAAATGGGAGGGGTGAGCGGAGGGGTACTCAGCTGGTTGCAATCTGCAACCACACCACTAGATGATGCCAATCCTACACACTGTACCTTTAAGAAGCTAATACATGAAGACAAATCCTATTAAATTACTTGTTTGGATGGATATTTCTACGGACCAACCTTTAACATTGAACAGTATTTTTTTTCATAAACACATAGGAATTGCGGTTTACATTAATCATTTCTAAATTCTGAATCAGTCTTGTGAACTGTCTTTTTTGTTGGCGGGAGCCGCAGCGCCGCAGGAGGTAATTAGTCCAAGCAGGGTTAAAACTGTGACACACAATTTGAAGACAGCTGTACGACTCACCATACAGCATGAGTCTGTTTGTCCCCGAGTGTCTCGGGGAGCTGCAGGCGGCTGGTTCTCATCCTCGCTGTGATGATTTATGCCTGACACATCTAATACAGTAAAAAGAGTCAGCATACAAAAAAAAAGAGAGAGAAGAAAAAAAAGATGCTCTTCACATTCACATGTTTTGCATTTCTGCCTGCATGGGCGAGGATGACATTTCATTTCTTACCCCAAGTCATCTCAAAAGGGCTAATTCAATTTGCACCCAAAGCTGTTTCTAATCCTCTCCCCCCATCTCAATTTTTCACTCCATCGTCTGAATAACAGAACATTTGCTGTTTGATTGTCTTTTAATGGTAAACGTGGGGCATTTTGATACAGCTGTTGGTAAAGAGTTAAAAAAAGGGGGTTTTCAGATGTATCCCAATATCCCTGTAGTTGCATGATGGAGTTGTTCAATGATATTTACTCTATTTCGCGTAATTTAGCAGGTTTAACAGTACACGTTTCTTTGGTTAGTTGGGACAGTTCATAAGCTCTTTGATTACTCTTTAGGAGGCTGAATGTCCAAGTAGGAGGAAATACCAGTGGGTTTTACTAAATAGAAGTACACATTACTGAAAAGTACAAGACTCAATTTAATATGTGGTTTGCTCCTGAACAGTTCAGTGGGTGGTGCATGATACTAGCACTGCCTCAACTGGATGCCATATTTATTAAGCTATGTCCATTAACAGATAGAGCACTGCACCAAAAGAGAGATGAAATGAAAATCCAACCATTTTTCTTCCTGTAAAACACATGATGTGTGCTTACGTGTCCCACCAATTTCAACCAATAATATGACATCCATCCATCAATCAATCTGCAACTTGTAGGGACAAGGGAGGTGTGTGTTATGCTATATACTGTATGTGAGCCATGGATGTATAAAGGGAACTGGATACAGCGTTGGAGGCGGGGACCCGTTCATTCCTATGAAAGTTGCTCAGTGACGCATAAAGCAAAAAAAGCTTGACTTCCGAGTATAAAATTACCCGGATCATCCGGCGATCTTCCGCATCCATTTGCCGCATGGAGCAGGCGCACTGTTGTTTCTTTTAACCCCGCCTCCCAGCCCTCAGTGCTGCCTCGGTCTGGGGCTCAGGAAGGGAAATAACTCTGGATCTGGCTATTAGTGCATTTTACAACTTTTAGGACCTAATGATTTAAATAAGGGCTATTCAAGTGTTCGTACTGGGAAGTTGATTTACCTAAAAAGATCCGCTGATTTACAGAAGTCTCTTTCAAGTCTAGGGGAAAAACTCTTTTGGGTTCAATGGCATCACGTGACCGACCAGGAAGTTGTAATTCCACCGTTTGGCCACTACGAAAATTTGCTTCAAAGCCCAGTGCTCTTACTGAGGGCTTGGTTTCCTCCCGCTTTAACGCTAAGCTAATCACCTACTGGCTGTGGCTCCATATTTAGCATACAGACTCGAACTTTCAGCAGGAAAGTCATGTTTTTTTTTAAAGGGCATCTCCAAGGATTTAGCATTCAAGAGAGACAAATTTATAAAAAAAAGAACGGTAAAATTTGATGCATCAGAGGTAGAGATATCTTTCTTAATAAGAGTTAAGCTCCAGAAAGAATCATATAATTCCCATAATGCAACTCAATACCTTCTTTTCATTACACCCTCCATGCTTGGTGAACGCCCAAAGCGTTTAAACTACATGCCCCTCGTTTGTAACCGAGCTTCCTAGTTTAAAAATGTGTATTCTCTATGATGACACCTTAATCAATATGTTATTTTCTCAGACAACTCTTCTTTTTTGAATGTGTACATGAAATGTGATATTAAGGCCTACTAACAATACTTTTGCAACAAGGCTTACCATCAGTTACAACTAGAATAGTTGCAGTTTTGCTGCCTGCGCTTCTATATTTAAGTGGTGTGGTCATGCATGATCCATTGTGGGCTCAGAAAGGCACCCGTCATGCCAGCCTACAGTATCAAACAACTGGTGCCGACTGTTGCCATGAGAGTTTCTCCACACTGGCCACAGCTCGCTCGCACTGCGCCCGCCGCTAAAAACCCCCGCAAGGTAATCCTCACCCACTTATGTGCAGCGTGTGAAACTAATTTTCTCATCCGCTCATTTCAAAATAGAACGTCCACTCTTACTTCTTAACTGCATTTGTTTTAGAATATACAAAATGGGTTGTTTATCTGGTGAAGTGTCTGTGAAAGCCAAAATGTCATATCTGCATTTTTCTTTTGGACGGTGTTAATTTACAAACTTAGGTGACATTTAAGAGTTGTGGTGATTATGTTCAGCAGATGTCCACTTTTTACAGCTGTAATAGTGACTTTGGTATCTGAAGTCAACATTAGCATTTGGCATGTAATTCGAGGTCACATCAACAGGCCGCAAAAGTGAAAGTAAGAAGGGAAATACTGTACATTTCTGAAGTTCTTAAGTTGCCTGGAAGGGAAACACTCGCATGTGCAGCGTGTAAATAGATAACACAGAAATATCTCCGTTTCCATCCTCAAGTAACATAACACTGACATAATAGCAGAGATAAACTGAGAGTTCTGGCTACTCTGGAAGGCCAGCAGGTTATGGATGAAGTTTCTCTTTACCAGCCCTGCACGCCATGTCCCTGCACTGCATTTCTATCCATTAACACATCCACTGTGTACGCACTCAATTTGGGAGGGTAATAAGAGGCAGATGAGTCTCGCAGCCGCTCCCCTCGCAGCCGGCAGAGACCTTGCAGGAGGGAAAATTTGTCCGACTAAAATCACCCCAACAGGGGGGGAGCGCTTAGGTCAGAAGCCCTTAAGTTGACGCGAGCAGACACTCCTATGAGTTTGTGATGAAAACCGCGTGATCCATCATCGCCGGCGCGTTCGTCTGTTAAGGGACTGTAAGCATGCTGAGAGCTCCCACGGGCCTCCACTTGATCACAGTTAAGCTGAGCTACATGGGGCACCAAAGCTATCACTCATTATGAAAATGGAGGGAAACTGAGATAAGCTTCCACATTAAATAATTAAAGTAGATCCTCATAGGGACCGGTTAACATAGATATGCAAGAAGTGAAAGATTATCCCAATAATATATCCCTTTATTCTCGACATTTTTACCAGAGCTTTTATATATCCTGCTTGTCACTGGCTCGGCGTTACGGCTGAAATCAATATTAATGAGCATATTTTCTGAAATCACTATGTATATAGTATACGCCTATATATTATGGTATGGCACATGTATGCAAAATAGGGCTGTCAATCGATTAAAATATTTAGTCGTGATTAATCGCATGATTGTCCATAGTTAATTGCAAATTAATTGCACATTTTTTTATTTGGTCAAAATGTATCTTAAAGGGAGATAGTTCAAGTATTTAATAATCTTATCAACATGGGAGTGGGCAAATATACTGCTTTATGCACATGTATGTATATATAAATCAATTAACAACACAAAACAACAACAAATATTGTCCAGAAACCCTCACAGGTACTGCATTTAGCATAAACAAATATGCTCAAATCATAACATGGCAAACTGCAGCCCAACAGGCAACAACAGCTGTCAGTGTGTCAGTGTGCTGACTTGACTATTACTTGCCCCAAACTGCATGTGATTATCAAAAAGTGGGCATGTCTGTAAAGGAGAGACTCGTGTGTACCCATACAACCCATTTTCATTCACATATCTTGAGGTCAGAGGTCAAGTGACCCCTTTGAAAATGTCCATGACAGTTTTTCCTCGCCAAGATTTAGTGTAAGTTTGGAGCGTTATTTAGCCTCCTTCGAGACAAGCTAGGTTTTCTAGTTTCATATGGTGCCAGTATTTTCACTAGCTTTAAAACTGGGCTCTCTACAACCTCCGAAAGATCGAATAGCGGTCGGGCCCAACGGCGGCCCGTCTGGTGTTTAAGAGGTTAATTAAAAATCGCAAGTTGCGTTAATGCGGTAAAGAAATTAGTGACATTAAAACAAATTTGTGTGAACGAGTTATTATTGACAGCTCTAATGCGAAATCATTGAATTAAGACTCAATGCAATGCATTGTATTCCACCGCTACAGATTGTATTAGAAGATATGCTTCAAATGTATAAGACAAAATGTTAACAACTGATTTTGTAATAGTTTTTAATTACGATTGGTTTGGAATCATTCATTTAAAAAAATGTAATTTGATGATCATCTCACTACAACCTGACATATACTGGATTTTTGAGGCCAATACAGACATTGATATTTTAAAAAATGTGATAAATATATCGGCAAATTGTCTCTTTTTTTGTTTCATTAACAACACGTGAACTTAAACGTTGTCAGGCTTTTACTGGGACTTTCCTCTGTGTAAAGACGTACAACTATGTTCTATTAGTTGTATTTAAAATCCATGATCTCTTTCCCCTGAACCCTCTTCCAAACAAAAGCTATTCTTAAACAACAGTACCACCTTGTCTTACACCAGCGCTAATTTGACCCTCCGCTTGCCCCGCTAGCACGAAGGTAGCAACATCCCAACGTCTCGGAGGCAGGACGAGTCTGGCTCTCATTACCATGGGAGCTACTGCCTCTCTGCCTGAGAAAAAAATGCTGCTGCTTTAAAATAAATGTTATTGTTTGTCACAGGAAACCAATCTGATTACTGTTTCTTCTCTCATGTGCACACTTAACGCCGCGCACCGGGCTGTATTTGTGCATGTGGTTTTCATTCAGCCTCCCCAGCGAGGGGGGGAAACGGACACCTCGCGTTTTCATCTTTATTAAGTCACACTTTGGAGAAGGTTAAAATGGGGGTTGTTTATACAAAGTATTTGGCAATCTTTGGAAGACAATCTGTCTGTCCACATCAAACAATAGATTGAGTTTCTCTGCAGCGGCAGCAGCAGCAGCAGCGTCTCAGATGGGGAGAGGGGAGGGACGACTCCTCTGATAGTCGTGACGTCTGTGTTTGCTCAACTTGACAGCGAAAGTGAGGAGTTGTTAAAGTGCGGTGTGAAGCTATTTTGGGTTGGCTATTATGACGGTATCATTTCACTTTAGCTATGTGTATTGTTACGACAGAATTCTGTATTCTGTACATGTGTGTCTTTCAATGTTGCTGATTGGAGATAGCATTTAAGGATACCTCTTTCACACTGTGCCCTGTATCCCTCATTCTGAGTGTATCCCTCTGGGGATTAATGAAACACACACACACACCCAAAAGAAGTCCAAAGAAAAAAAGTGCCAGTAAAAAACAGAATAAAAGGCTTAAAAGGCATCTGGGAGGAAAGCTGAGAAACCAGGGGACCCGTCAGCGGGGTCTGCCAAGGCTTAGAAGTCAGACTGTTTGTTTTGCTCCATATGTCGACACGGCCGCTCTCTTTTTCTCCCAGTGTGGTTCTGTCCTGCCGTGATTCTCCGCCGGGCTGCTTCTCATAAACTTTACCTCCATGGGACACCTCTACTTGACACCCAGCAAACCAACGACACCCACCTCCCAGAGGAAAAAAAGAAAGGCAATATGTAAATGTTGTGAAAGGAGCCAATTAGGAAATGTATCTTGTTTGAAAGGGCCCGTAATAGTTTAATTCCAAAAACATGTCTTCTGCCTCCCTGGTAATGTGTCACATGTGAGGCTGTGGCTTTCTGCATAGCGGGGGGTGGGCGGGCGGTGGAAGGGGGAGGTGGGATTTGAACGTGCTTGGTGGCAAACATTTGTTTATGTTTTCCAACTGGTGCATCATTTCAAAGGGCAGCATGCATGTCCCATCGTGGGGCTTCACATCTCCCGCCGATTGGAAACACATTGCGGCGCACTCTGTACGGTGAAATGTCAAACCGACAGTCATGTCATGTATGAGAGAGAGGGAGCATTATGTGACGCACTTTTTAAAGAAACAAATCAGGGAGACATCAGCTCATTTGGTTTCACTTAAATCCACAAGTCCCCCCTGATGTGCAGAAATAGATTGTTTTCCGGGACCCCCCACTCCCAGTGAGAGGGAACAAACTGCTGTGTGTGTGTGTGTTAGTGTGTGCATCCAAAGATGGCTTTAAAAAGAAACTGAATTAAGTTAGATATTTCAGTCAGTTTGGAGAACAGAAACTAACTGAAAAGAAATAGCAAATGTCTGAAGGAGGCCACGTGTGTTTCCTGCTCCTCTTTATTTTCCACTTCCACTCTGCTAAGCCGGATGGTTAACAAGACTTTGCCTTTTAATTGCTCCCATCACACAGCCGAGGCACACTACCAGAGCCATGTCCTTGAATGGACCACCAACCCTAAAACCTGGGAGAGAAACTTTTAATTTCTTTTTAATTTTAGCCACCGCAACCAATTTTATTTTCCATTTAACATACATGAAAATCACATCTGCTCTCAGTTTGATTGAATTCTTAAAAAAAAAAAAAAAAAAAAGTGAATCAGTCTTTTGACATTTCATTTTGTTAATGTGTCTTTCCTCTTCTCTAAATGGACTCCTGTGAGGTTTAACACATTTTTAAATTAAATTAGGATTTTTTGCAGAAGTCACATTCACAGGGAATGACATTTATCCAAGTCCTAAAAAATGGTCATGGACATGGTTTTTATTAAACAGTAGGAAGGTAATTTTGCTGCTAGGAAGATGGAAATATATAAGCAGAACTTACTGGATTTCCCCACATCAGGGTTGGTTCACCATATTATGGTTCTTTTAAAAAGTGAAAGAATGACAAAAATATAATACTTTGTTTACAGATAACACTTTAATGAGAAAGTACAATAATCTGTTTTGAAGTAATTACCATTTAGAAGATGTTACTCTATATTTGTGTCTAATGTATTTATGACAATTTATGTTAACTGCAGTACGCAGACATGTAATATATGTAGGCAATATGACGATATCTATCATCAAAAAAATATAAAAATGTCTTGTATATATTTTTCTGTATCGTTTCTATGGCGATAGAGGCTAGGTCAATATTTATTTCTTCTTTCTCTATAATTTCACTTAAAACTGTTGTGTTCGTTTTGCACTCAAGTTCTTAAAATGAGAAAATACTCAGTCACTAGTACTAAGTACTAAGCCCACTAAGTATTTAATTCATGCAGGAGTATACAGAAATAGGCTGTACCATGTGGTTATTTCATATAGACTATTTAATTATTGAATTACCAGAAAACATGCTATATTGTGATACATATCATTATTGAGCTATGAAGTAATCTATGTCGTGATAGAAGATTTTGGCCATATCGCCCAGCTGTTGGACATGTTAAGATACTGACTTGTCTTGTACAATAAATAACACCGGAAAAAAGACTGAAATAAATTAAAAGTAATGTATTTCTTATTGCTGATTAAACAATAGTTGTCTCGGGTTTTTCATCATCCCCAAGTTTCATAGACCAATAAGAAATTGTTGTTTTTCTTCAAGTTAACAAAGAAGATGTTAAAGTAGCAAAGCAACAACTTATTTTTTAGGGTGCACAAAACTATTAGTAAAACTGAGATAGTTAATCATTACATCGCTAATTGCTGGTAATTATATTATTGTAATCTATAAAAAGGAGTAACTCCTCATAACCTTACACTGTTAACAACGTGCCAGTTAACATGACCTTAAACACATTTAACACAAAGCTATTCTGCTGTTGATATATAAAGACATGCCTGAGCCTTCATTGAAGCAACTGCAATTAAATCTAAACATCCCAAACTGATGGTGATTGTGTTTTTACAAAACAAATGTGTTGACTATTTAATGATACACATAATGAAACAAGAAAATAAACTAAATGTGCTTTGTCTATGACATCTCAATAAAGTCCTGTTAACATTTATCATATTTTTTCTATAATATCACCTTTAGTTTGTGTACAAATGCCTCCAGACAGTGAATATGAGACTGACCAGGTGTTATCTGTGTGAGCCTGCGGTAGCCGACAGCAGTGAGGCGGCGGGCAGCACAGGGTGAACACGGTGCTGGGCAGGGTAAGGCCTTATCGCCGCTTTAATTTTTCTCCCCAAGGTGAGCTGGGAAGAGATCAGTGGCACTAAACCCTGGGAATTACCCTAGATATTGGCCCCCTGTGCTCTGCAAATGAAATCCTGCCGTCGGCAGGAAGAACATGGTGGTTAACACTCTGAAAATCAGTTTTTGTGCAGACCACAGCTGGCGTGAAGGGGCAAGGGAAAGCAGTGGAGGAAGAAGGAGGAAGAGGGGGGAGAAGAGAGGAGGGGGAAGGGTGCTTTAAAAAAAAAAAAAAAAAAAAAAAATCGACATTACTCATAAAGAGAAAAAGACAGAGGGAGAAGGTTTTGCTCTTGGTCTCTCCATTCTTTAGTTTATTTCAGACTGTGTGCATATTGTTGTGTACCAAGTGTCAGAATCATAATCATTGTAGAGGCATTTAGGCAAAGACATATCGAGACATGGACAACAGACAAGTGCACGATACGCGACAACAAACTTCAGTTTGTGGTTGTACTGACTGACCAAGTGAAACCAGAACCGAGGTCCAGCTGTCTGAGGGTCTGGTTAGGGGTCTCGGGGCCACGGTGAGAGGGTGAGTGGTGAGATAGAAATCACTCACTGTGATCATAACCTTCACAGTCCTGGACCTGACCAGCTGTCAGGCCTGTGCGTCCACTATAAGCACCGTGGGTAACGTTAGAGTGCTCACATTCATTCTCTTTGGTACATTCACATATTTATATTAGATTTTAATAATACACGAGTATAATTTTTTCATCTTTTTATTTGTCATTCAGTTTGTCTGTTTTTGTGTTTCTGCCACCAGCAGTTGGTTTCAGTTCAACATTCTGTTGCTAATAGCAACCACTACTTACACAGTTCCATAACAGTTGAACTAACATTGTTACATCCGCCATTTTGTCAAGACAGTAACCAAGCAAATATTGCAACTCTATATCACGCCAAAGCGTGTAATAGATCCGCCTGTCCACCAGAGGATAGCGTGTCAGTGTCACGTTTTCCCTCGCTGAGGCGTGAATATTACACGCGTCGGTGCAGTACCAGCAGGGGGCAACAAAACTACTCACTTAGGTTTAGGAAAAATGTTATGGTTGGCCTTAAAATACGTAAACTAAGTCAAATACGTAAACTAAGTCAAATACGCACGTAAAAACGGTAACATACTGTAATTGTGGAAAATGCATGACAAACGTTATTACAAAACATGTGACAAATGTCAATAGTGTAACTTTCAAAACAAAACTCCGGACGCGAACACCGGCCTCCTGGTTGAAAGTCCTGTCCACCTCCCCTCCCTCCTGCTATACGCAGTCTTTCTAACTTTTTATTCTACATCACTAGCTCTGAGCGTAGCATTTGTACGTGAATGCATTTACATTGCAGTCAGTACAGACTATATGGCGTGAAAATTACATGCCTAAAGCATGAACAGCATTCTTATTACACGCTTTTGCTTTGCGCATTATCGTGTCATTCACACACCTTTTTGTGTGACCGGGCTAACTATTGATAAATAACATCTTTTATCTACTCTCCTAATGCCCTTGTTGGAGCATTATCTGTATATTATTATAGCTGTTGTGTGATAGCTGCTTTCTGATTTGTTAATTTAGTTTTTCTCTGATGATACGTTTTTGCTAACCAAGCGTGGCTAATGACTTGCTAATACGACATTCAAAGTAACTGTTAATTTACTGTTACAATTATTGATGTCAAGTGTTGACAGCTGCTGTGACATCACTCAAATCGCCAAATTCAACAGCAGATTTCAAGCAGAAAAGATGTCGTTAATTGAGAAATGTTAAATATACTTGGCACAAATGAGTCTTCTGAGCTTATATGTATTTTTCGTACAATAATCAACACATATTGTACAACAAAAACATAGTTTTGAACTTGCTAGGAGAAATGTCCTTCACACATCACTAAAAAAAGAGTGACTTTGTTAACTAGGGTTAAAAAAGAACTAATATATTAATAAGTAAAGTAGCTAATGACCTAGAAAATTAACCATCAACAACTCTTCCCACCACCAAACTAACATCGCACGAGAGGAAACTGTATATGCTGTTAAATTTCAACACTCACTTGTGCCTCACGCAGATATGCACAAATACTCACCCATACACGCAGCATGCATGTATACACACATATACACGACATACATACACCCCTGCTTCCTCCAACACGCACACACACATATTATTTATAGGTTGTGATCAGGGTGTAAAACAAGACCTCTCTCTTTAGAATACCCCTCTCACCGTATTCACCCAAAAATAGCAGGTGCCCATCCAGCGAGCCGCGGTGGGAGGATTCAGAGTTTCAAAAATAAATAGAAGGATGTTTACTCGTCGCCAGAATGAAAAAAGTGTTAATCTCCAATCAAGTCCAAAAGGCAGATAGTTAGCAAGGAGAAGCTAAAAATAGCCCAGAGGGTAACACATTCCAGCTACGACTGAGCTTAACTTTGATCTTACTACAGTATACGCTGGCCCTCGGGCACTGAAAATGATTAGCACTTCTGTACAGTGATTTAGGACATAGCCTACTATGTATATATATAGATAAACTTAAAGGACATAATGTAGGAGAGCGGCGTATTAGTGCGTGCTCCACAGTTCGGTGGGATGGAAAATGCAGAGCGGTGGGGGTGTTTGGAAAACTAATGGAAAGCTTGGTTGGAAAACATAGTTAACTGACTGATGACCTTGGCAATGAGCATGTTTTACTGAGGTGGTCGGGTTTATATCAAGACTATTAATTGTCTGTGAAAGTTGTAAAGACAAGAGCAAAATTTGTTCCCTGAATTTTTACATAATACGAGTTGTAATAGATTTATAGAAGGTAACCTGCAAATTAATCTGAAATCTGATCTGAGATCTGCAAAAACTTGCAAAAACTCTCGGAAGACTCGCTGCCCGACGACATATCCTAACCTTAACTATTTGAGATTGATGCCTAATCCTAAAGAGGACCTATTATGCTTATTTTCAGGTGCATATTTGTATTTTGGGTTTTTACTAGAACATGTTTACATGCTTTAATGTTTCAAAAAACGCTTTACTTTTCTCATACCGGCTGTGCTGCAGTACCTCTTTTCACCCTCTGTCTGAAAGGCTCTATTTGAGCTGCTGCCCAGTCTGCTCTGATTGGTCAGCTGGCCCACAGTTGTGATTGGTCAACCAAACCAAACCAAACCCTTTGGACTCCCCTCCAGCTCTAACTAGCCTTGTTTAAGGGTGTGCCAAAGCGTTATGCAAATGTGTTATTTCATGACATCACCACGTTAAGGAAGAAAAGGCAGGACTTCAAGCGAGGCGTTTCAGGAGTAGTGTTTCTGTGGGGGAGAGTAACTCCCTTTGGCGTGGACTTTGTAACTTTGCAGACTTTTTAAATGCACAAAAAACTATATAGCCACACTAACAGAAAGGGAAAAAGCACAAAAGCATAATATGTACTCTTTAACCATCTCGCGAGAGTTTCTCCAACTCACGGGTTCCCTTCTAGACACTACCATTTATTTGTGATTCTAGCAAGCAGAGAATAAACACAGTATGGACTTCTAAAGTAACATATTGAAATAATTTGTGAAGTGCAGACGATTTAATCAAAACTGAATCAAAATTGTCAGTCATGACACATTAAAACAAGAGAAGTGTGAAATAATTCTGCTTTGGCTCGATTTCGAAGAAGATAAAATAAAAATGGATGTTTGTGTTCCAGTGAATGAATCACAATAAGTCTTTATAGCAATAAAACATGTGTGTGCAACGCCACAAGTATTAAATGAGCCATTACAACTGAAATATGATTTCCATAATTGTTCAGCTTTTTAATGACATGTAACTGCGGTGCGAGTGTGTTGAAAGGGCACGTTTTATTTTCCTTTGGGTTTCGTTGTTGGAGTTTGCGTTGGCCCTGTTTCTGTGTTATGGAGATCAGCACTCCCTGCAGCTGCAATACTATCTTTCACAATTTACCTTCTTGTTCTCCTATTTCGCATTAGCAGTTTAGGGATTAGGGATTAAGAATGGGGATGTCATGTTTCTGTGTCAGCAGAAAATTTGTCATGAAAGTGGGAACAATGGAAGAAACTGATGCAACTTAATAATAACTCTTAAATTGGCACATATTTATTCAATTATTGTGAAAAATAAGGAGTAAATTCAACATGTGCATTCTAAGCATTAAGAAACATGGATGTGTTTCCTGAGACTAAATGTTACAATAGACGGAGGTTGTAGTGCAAAATAACTCTTTGATATTCTGCAGATTAACAGTCACTTTAGACTTATTAGCTGAGGAACTGTGCATATGGCGTGCGGTGGTTTGATATTTCCAATGCATGTGGAGTGGAAATGTACAGTAGTGCTATTTTCCAAGTGGTTTGGACGGGTGTTACCTGCACTTTGGCTGCTCAGTGAAGCGTTCCACGTCTTCTGCCATTTGGCTGACTTTGACTGGCGTGTGCCTGTGGCAAATAGCCAGAGTGGTTTACTTTTAGATAAAGTAGTGGTAGGTAAATGGAAATTGTCGGTTCATAAAATCTTGAGAATGTCAGATCATAAAACCTACTTTGCATGAATTGATTCTAAAAAGGAAGCCGATTCTAAATGGGACTTTTATTGTGAAAAATGTCTCTGCAACTTCAACAAGAGCACTTCCCCGAACATTCAGCAAACCAATAAACAACAAAACAGTAAGTAATGACCTACAAGAATGTGTCTCAGGACTCTAGCATGCACCAAGCATTTCTTCCTGCACTGGTTTTAACACTACCTTACAGCAGCTAATCACATCCCCTGCATGCAGAAGACATATTTCAGTAATCTGTCTGTAAACAGCCTCCTCTTCATCCACAGAGACAGAGAGGCAGAGAAGATGCAATACACCTTGTTAAATAGTGTGATCCATTCTCCAATCGATGTTTGGTGGCCCCAGTCTTAAACTCCTTCCTACACTCTATTAGCTGACAAAGAGCTGCAGCTAAGACTAACATAATTGGCTGTAAGTGTGATATTTTTTTTTCTGGTGTCTTCAGCCCTTTTTATCTTTTCTAAGAAAACTCAACTATACTTATCACTACTATTAGCGAGTAGTAAAAAGTAAAATATGGTCTCGTCATCGTGAGGTTGCCAGGCGACCAGCAGAGACTCCAGGAAGTCACTGCTCCCGGCGAAGAAATAGTCCTGCACGTAACCCTCCGTTACAATGAAAAACTGTTGTTTTACACTTTAGTTCTTGCACAAATTAAAGATTCAAGTAGTAATTTGTGAGCATTAAAGGGCGACGTGACGTGTGGCTGGAAGACAACGGTGGAGTAGTGGAATACATCCATGGTGGAAAGGTGAGTGTCAGCCGGGCAGAGTTTGTTGTGTTGGAGTACAGAAAGCATAGCTTAGTGTTATCTAAAAGATTTTCAATGTCATGGCTGAATATTTAAATGATTTCGACAATGTACATTGTATTTATTTTAAGGAAAACATTTTATCTCTCTGTAGAGTCATTTCCATAATGTTGTCAGACACTTATAATAACAAACTGAGTCTGTTGGTGGCAAAAACAAACACTTCTAGTGAACGTAACGTTACATTGACGCTGCTCACTTGCCCTCACAGCTTGTTTAGTGGCTTCCGGTTACAGCATTATCTCTCCACACTGGACCAATTTCAAAAATTGTTGTCGCTATTAGTCGCTAGACACAAAAACATGGGAAAATAGGGTCCAGGTTGAAATAAAACCTTAACAAACTGGGTAGCATCACCATCCAAAGATATAGAGATCTGCAATAACTTTACCGCTATTTATACAAGGATAATAACTGACACATACAGAATATCTAAATCAAGCTGAACTCTATCTGAGACAGGAACATTTAGCTCAACAAAAAAAGGTATAGTTCCCCCAGTCTGTCTTTCCTTCTAGCAGGAAATTCTGTCATCTCATGTTGCTCGCCTTGAAAACTACACATGGAGAGGGCAGACATCATAAAAAAAATGCCTATCCACCTGTTGTTCTGGCATTGGGGGAGCATTTGAACCCCACCTGCAATTCTTTGGTCTGGCAGACTGTGATGTGTGTGTGTACGTGTACGCATGTGTGTGTCTGTGTGTGTGTGTGTGTGTGACCAAGTGCGTCTCCCCATAAACAGGTGGGGTTCCCCGCCACAGATATCGAGTTCCCCTCTTTGATAACGCGTTACAGACTTCATTAATTTCACCCACTCCAGCCACGCACTCGCCGTCTGACAATCTCACGGAGGAATTTTTGTGTGAGCACACCTCCTTGGACTTGTGCAACTTTTACAAGCAGAGATTAACATGTGTGAAAACAAATGTAATTTAACCCTTTATTGTTTTAGGAGGTTGGAGCGGACATGTTAAAGGGGCTGTCTATATCGGACACTGCAGGCAGATAACTTCATGACCAAAGTTTTCCTCTCATTTAGGATAAATCATGGAGAATATCAATAAAGCATATATTAAATTAACAAAATATGATTGATGTTCCTTGTATTTCTTTAATCATGCAGTGAAATTTAAGGGAGGCAAAGAGGAAAAAAAATAAAAGGAATTATGAGGTAGTGACAAATCATCTTTTACAGTTATGTTAATAGGTCTCAAGAGCCTACATGCATTTCTTCCTTGAGCTCTTTTAAGCCAGGAAACACAACTCTGCTCACATACATCTCACATGTCCAGTTGCGCAGGGCTAATTTGTGCTTCACTTTGTTTTCCTGACATTGATTGGTTATTCTCGAACACATGGGACACCCGACACCGCAGCCCCCTCGATTCCAGTTGTGCGTTGAGTCATCGCCGTGTCTGGCAGATGACACAGTGGCGCGAGGTGAACTTGGACCGGACCCCGACTCCGTCCACATTGAAGCTCTGAGCGCTGGCCTCCAAAAGCATGTCTAGCATTGCTCCCAACTAACAGAACAATGCCTGGGATTAGGACGCCGGGCTAAATTTAAAGTCGCGAAAGAATGCATGTAAAAACACAATGACCCAACAAAGCAATGAGTTTTTATTTTCTTGTCTTTTTCCTGTAATTAATCGTTACAAATTACAGAGATGAAAACTTCAAGCATGTTTGTTTAAAACTCTCCAGTCCTCCAAGACTGTGTTTGTGTCTGCTGGGGTAGGGTGGGGTCATTTAGGGGCAAGCTTCAAATATGAATTTACACTTTTATGACAGTTGCTCTCAACCAATTCCAATGAAACAGTTTAATGTTTGTCATCAAATAAGGCAATAATTTATGTGAGAACTCCAGTTTGTTTGTGACAAACAGTCTCACACAATTTTGTGAAATAAGCATAAAGTTTACAAGGGCAAGAGAGGAGGACGCAGCAACACACTTTGTCGGATATTTTTTTCTGTTAATCTCAAATCAGAAAAGTAAATCTCTTTGGTTGAAGTTGGGGAATATGGATAAAATGATGTGGAACTTTTAAAAAAAAACTTTTAATACATCACCTGTTCTCAGTCTGGGCTGTGCATGTTTGCATGAAACTGTCACTTTGGCCATAAAACATCTGCTGTAAACATTACCAGCAGTGGCATCGCCCTATACTGTCTTCTTGTTAAATGCTTGGTGTGTCCAGACACAAGCTCGACCTTGACACTTTAAAACAGACGGCTCACCAAGACGGCGACAAGTGCTGGGGCACGAACTTGACCCGCTGAGGGGGAGGAGGACGGAGCTAATAATGCTCTAGTGTCCGGACAAAAACATGCATATTGTCAGTTTAAATGACCTCAGTTTAAAACCTCAGAATAAGAATACATTTTGATCACCATTGTTTCACTAGTGTAAGCATTTTGCCCTAAAAACATACGTGAATTTCAGGTAGTAGATTATGTTCTATGTCCAGGTGAATTTCTGTTTTATTTATTTCACTTCATCGTTTTGTTCTTTACTGAAATCCAATTCCACGTCTGTGTGCCGGTAAAAGAAACTGGACTTGACAAGCACTGATGACGAGACTGAAACCTCCTCTGATCAACAGACAAATAGGAGCCACTTGTGCAGCATTGTTTAAAGGCTCTCCATGTCATTTATTTTTAGAAAGCTATACCAACTATTTAAAAAGGTCCTCATAACGTAGATACACAGGTCACTGCTGTCATTTTTTTTTGTCTTGTTGTTGAGAAGAGGGGCAGCATCTGTCGGGACCTTTAACTCTCCGTATTGTTGTGGCTAACGCGGCTTTGAACTCCATTCTGAACAGACAAGCTTCTTGATTTAAACACAAAGTTTTCTGGAAAAAGCTGAGGTATCTTTGGCCACAGCGGTACACACGGAGCATGTGGATGCTTGATTTCAAGATGATTTACAACGCAGAGGCATCTATAAATCCATAGTGTTGAAAAGATAGACAGACATACCACAGCCGGCCACTGAACAGTGGGAGTGGGAAGTTGTGGATAGCAAACCAAACAAAACCGTTTCATAAAGCAATTTTTGATCTTCCTCTCGGCCGAGTATTGATTTTTGTGGTTCACTGTGTTTGTATGCAATCTTTAACAGTTCAATGCCATGCAATAGTGGCTGTTCTCGTTTAATGAACAAGGTCAATCGTTACCTCAAACAGAACCCGTATCTGCACCCATGTTCATTTCTTATTGTGTGTTGTGGAGCTGATATTAAAGGGGCATACAGTATGAGAAAAGAGAGAGAAAAAGACCTCCCCCACACAAGTCATTCAGTTTGCTGCAAACAGACAGCAGGAATTACTGTTATGTTGTTTGATTCAAAATCATATTGATCTCTGCTCCTTTTGATTCGCATTTTCCCCACTCACATCCAAATCCTCCCACACAGGCTTTGCTTTTTTTGAAAGATCGCTTTCAGACAGTTTAAAGATGCCAGGCAGCCGCTCGCCGAAAAAAATTATTCTCGGAGAATACTACTTTAAAATACGTATTGATTCCGCTCGCAGAAAATGAGGCATTATGTGTGGGTGTTGAGTCGAGCGCAGAGATACGGCGGTGAAAAATGACACTGCGTCATGAGCTATCAGTTTCAGTGGCTCAAAGAGAAACATCTGGTTGGACTCGGCTCCAAAGAACACAAACCCAGCTAAGGAGACTGCAGAAGTTTGGGGAGCAGACAGCCTTCAAAACAAACGCCACCAGCTTTGTTGGCTCCTGACACAATTTGCTCCAGGTCTTATTCAGTTTCAGAGCCTTGCAATGATCTCCATGTGCAGAAGGAACTTATTGCAACGCAGCGGGCCGAGATAAAAAGAAAAGGTGAAAAAAAGGTGCAGTCACTGTGTATGATAACAGATACCCGTCCTATGAATACATTACATTGTTACCCCTTTGGACACTGTACATAGTTTGGCTTTAGAGTAATCCATCAACCTAGGGTGAGAAATAGCCTTCTATATTTGGCCATTACATCTTTAGCTTGTCCTCTCAGTGGGTACAGGGGCAGCTGAGGAGACAACCCTCTCCATCAGTCATAACGGCTGGCCCAAGGCCCAGAGATCCTGTCACTAAGAGGCTTAAACCCAAGAATCTTCCCCTCATTCGTATAAAAGCCGAGCAGGTCAAAAGGTTCTGAAATGATTTGCATCGCCGATGATGTACTGACTTCATGACTATAGTCCACTATCTGGACTGGGACTGGTAAAACTCTCTGAGCGCTAATTTCTTTAGCGGACACCTTTTTGTGTTCCTACAGCAGCCAACTAACCTTAAATTGCTAAATCACTAAGGAGCATGTCTGGGGATTTACTACCATCATCACCTCAACATGCAGCACTCTAACTCCTGATCAACCAGCTCACTTCAGTGATTTCTTCTACATCAGCCCAATTTAAGGTATTAAACACCGCCATGAGCCACAGAATACGAGCCCTATGAAATGCAAGTGTAAGGCCGGCGATAGGAAAACATTTGGGGAAAGGAGCCGAAACTGGGAATTACTTCTGTAACGCTGCCGGGTGACCACAAAAATCTGTCTGTGAACCACGTCAAGACTGTGATCATTATTTCACTCTTTTTCTCCGGCTTTTCGTCTGCATTCGTTTACCACCGCATCAGCGTTTTTCCTCCAAATGAAGTCTAAAAGGCATTCCTTTCCCTTTCCGCACCCTTTTCAGAGCCCTCGTCAAACCCAATATGGCTTTCTCTCCAGCTACAAGACATGTATACCCCGGCAGTTGATGCAGTAGAATTACTTCACACTTTGTAATTAGATTTCTTAGTCGGACTGAGTCATTACAAAATCATGACATAGATAGAGTTGATGGACAAATTGATAATGAATAGATTCACAGTATTTCATATGAAATGTTGTGGATGCACAACTTTCAAATGTAGACTTTTTGCACATAGTTTGCACATCAGAAGAAATGGACGGGAAATCTAATAGAGCAACAAGTTATGCAATGAAATACACTGTTATTTAATAACTGTGGCTCTGAAGTCAACTTGCGATCTACAAGCTTAATGAATACACCACTTCATCAGTGTGCAACTCAAAGTGTCTCACAGGCCAACATATCCTCATGCAACGGTTCGTATGATTTCTTACAAAAAGTTATTGCTCATTTTTCGTGCGTTTTCCTACAAATGTCCAGCAACACGTGCCAATTTCTGCTCCAGTCTTTTCAAAATAAAACTTAGGTTTAAGAAAAGATCGACTTAGTTAGGTTTAGGATAAACATGGTTTATAAGTGATTATAGATTGTAAATTGGAGTATTTGTGCCTAAAAATAAAGATCTGGTTCTGTTTATTTAGTTGGAATTCAAGCATTTAATTTAACCACTGTCTTTTGTAATCTGCATCTTCAGCCTATGATGATAAATAACTATTACAACTCCCAGTTGAAACCATACAGTCTACTTTTACAAACCAGTTTTGACTGGTATCAATCTGAAATTGGTTAATGTATCTAGAATAGATGACCTGTACTTAAATGATCTATTGGTTATTGTTCTGTGCTACATGAGCATATCATTTACTCCAAGTCATTTGAACTTCAAGTATGTGCACAATGCCGACAGTAATGTTCTTGGATGTTTCAGATCTGCTGAACTCAGTGAGGCAATTTCTGAGCTGGAACATAAATATGCACTGGCAAAGGCTGCCATATCTTGTGGTTACAGAACGTATCCCACAGAACTACTCATGGCTGAAATGATTGACATATTAAGTTTAAATAACGGTGTAGCCATCCCATGCTGTCTTTAAAGTGCAACTCCTGCAATTTCTGAAATGTTTAGAAGTATTAAACTCTCAGTCTGTGCTATGAGTTGGGGCAGGATCTCAAGAACTGTTGTAGGATGGTTTGAGAATGAATGCTGTTATTCACCATCGACACACAACTGCAAGTTGTTTATTCCAACTTTGGAAGGATATGCAAGTAATAATCTGTCATGGTTTGGTTTCTTATAATCAGAAAAACTCTGCGAGATGTAAGCGGAGTGTGTTTGGTATTGTGTGTATCTGTCTGTCTGCTGCTCATCTAACATACTACTGGACCCATCAGCCTAATATTTGTTGTGCTCATATATGACTGTATGGTCAAGGACCTCTGGTTGCGGTGATTCACAATCTTTGAAAAACATTTTATCGTTTATTGTTGTATTGTTGTTTATTGTTGAATACCGTTAACCTGATCCGCCAGATGGTTTGTAACACAGAACCATCTGAGAAGCCATGATTGGAAACTGTTTGGAGAAGAGCAGGCACTTTCAAAAAATACTTGGCAGGTGATTGGATGAATCATCTGTCAATCAAACTCGAAGCCAGACGGGAGAAGAGCGAAAACATCTTTTCCATCAACAAAAGCCTTCAGTGCCGTTCTTTGCTCTTCTTTCAATGAAGAAATACTCTCCAGTTCTGATAACACTGATGCTATTGCAGCATCTACGGCGCTAACCTCTTTAGGGGCCGCCATTGTTGTTGAGAACGAACAGTCGCCTCTCCTCCGTGTCGTCACACACACCTAAGCCACGCCTGTAGCTGCCAGTAACTCCTCACAGGACGCCGATTGGTCCGTTGTCTGGCGAGCCGGATACAAACACATTACCTGAAGCCTGACAAGATGGATTTTCGTGTGATATCCTGCGATTCTCGCGTGATCTCTTGACATTGCGAGAATCCAGCTGCCGTGCAAGATAATTATAATGTCATTGACTGCTGAATCCTCACTCCTATTAACCAGCCAGTAGGGAACGCAAGTGATCAACAACTGCCTCAGTAGAAAAAGGCATTTCCGGCAATCAGCTAGGCTAAAACCAAGCCTTACCTAGTCTGTTGCAGGCCACACATTTTGAACGGTAGCATCTGCTGATTAATTCCATATTGATATGTTATGATCCACTAAAGATAGGCACGATCCGAGATGAATAAATCCCCTTTTTTGTTTTCTTCGCCGCCATCTTGACTATAAGGGAGCTAGGAGGGACAATTGAGTGAGATTTAACTCTTCTTTGTTTGGGGGGGAGAGGGAGACACACCTGGCGGAGAAGAGTGTACTTTTCTAGTTTCATAAGCTTTACATAACAGGCCTATCTGTGATTCTGATCAGATGTTATATTTATATCAAAAAGATCGCAAGTGACTCATGATCCCAACTGTTTGATGTTTTGCTTTCCCCTCAATTGCATGCAAAAGAATCAAAAAGATAGTTCTGTATAATATAACCATGCACTCACTGCTGAATACACTCATGTACTGTAGTCATTTCTGTCTAGGGAGAGCAAAGAATACAGAGGCTATACATTTAAATGTACTACAAGTGTCTGATAATGTTATCCTAATGTTGCATCTCCTGCACTACTTGTAGCAGACACCACTTGTGACTCTCAAGAGTCCTCATTCTCCGCTTGAGTTGACCACCACCCAAGCCAAGAGAGGCAGTATGAAGTCATCACAAAAGTCAAGAGCTACTGTGCCACAGAGACCGATGTTCAAGGAGGGAAGAAAAGTTGGCAGAAAATCAGTGTTGTGTCACTGGAAAGGATTTGCAAGTGGGAGGAGGGAGAACGAGGGGAAGTAGGGGAGGGAGGGATTGAGAGAGAGGAACTCGGGCTGAAGCGGAAGAGGGATGCATTGGAGACAGTAAAGGGGAAAAAAAGTCGGATGAATACAGTAAAATGAAGAGATAAAAGAAAAGTTATAAGGAGTGGAAGAAGGTGAAAGAGACTTGTGGTTGTGAAGGAGAGTGAAGAGAATGGGGGTGTTGATAGAGGAGGTGAAAGACATTTTCTCTGGCTCCAGGCCCAGCTGGTGTCTACGCTGGACCGCTGCGGGTGTCAGATCTTTATTCCAACCCTGGAGACAGCTGGAGGTGTCAACGCCGAGCCGGCCTCAGTTATACCTCCCCACAAAACTCAGCCATGTGTTTGTGCACGCAGCAGCCCCACTGTCACAACAAGCAGATATCAGGTTCTTCCTCCTCTTGGGACTAGTTGTACAATAGTCAGTGGTTTGATTTGTTGTTTCACCTCTTCAACAAAATATACTTAAAAGGAATAAAGCTGTAACTGTAAAATGGCTACTTGAAAACCAGTAGTCGCTTGTGGGATTCATAATCGAGCATGACAAGACCCAAAAGAAAAGTTATAGAGGGGCTTTCATGCCCCATTTACATTGAAACAATCACTCACTACTGGGGTTTCAAATTCTCCAGAACCACAGACATTTGAGGGGTTAACCCTCTCACTACAAATCACACCGGTAGGAAGGCATTTTATACATTTCTTAATGGGTTCCAGAGGAGAGGATGGCTCTCGACTATCACGTGTGTGTCTCTGAGACTCACCTTTAAAGCGTTACAGCTTTACGTAAGGAGAGGGCAAAACAATTCATTTCTATTTCTGTTTGGTTTAATGATTTTTTCTCTGTGCTGTGTCCAAAAAAGTAGCATATCCTGCCAGGAAGATATATTGACGAGAGGAAGAGGCTGCAGTGTGTATGACTAAGACACATTCCTCTGTAATGAGGTTAGTTCTGGTCTGATAGGTGAATGAGGATGATATGACGGTCTCTGCAGGAATCTGGTAACAGCAACATCAGGTACAAAATGGTTTCATTCCAAAATAATATTTCAAAACTTCTGTAAAGAAATGACAAATTGAATTGTCCTTGAATAATAATCTGTGATTTTTAAAAAAAATACCTTTTGAAATAAAACGTCTGTCCTTTCTTGGACTGGAACTCTCCCAACTGAGATTTGACAGATCACGCTCCACTCAGCTGCAGTCTTCCTCAAAATAATGTGTCCACTTCAGCACGGCCTGCATCAAAGTCAGCGAGCAGATGTGTTTATGGGAAATGGGATGCCTAATAAATCTTTGGCATAATGTTATTGAATTAGTAGGGACTTAGGACCAGATACCATATTAAATCCTGTCTTTTCCAGTTCACTGCCTTTGATAGCGATATATTAGAGTCCCACATGATATACTTGCGCATTCGCCGTCGTTTTTCATCACCTCTAGTGAGGCATCGGCGAGGGGGGTGACGATGAATAATAAATGAGTTTGAATTTTCTGATGGAATTTCCATTTACGCTGTGAACAATTTTCAGGAAAGAGGATTTACACTTAATACCTTGCAGTGCCCCCTCCAACAGTCGCTGTTTGTAGCACAGATTAACGGTGAGATCTCCATCTCGTCCATGGCATGATGTGATATTTGCTGCCATTTAAAAGATACTTATTAGTCTGAGGACTCAAATCTTAGATGTTCAAGCTGAATTAAAGCGGCTATCCCTGAGATAAATATTGGTGAAGCATCAAATCTACTAATGCACAGCAAATAAACACGTTTTACCCTGATACTACATCTTTACAAGTCTAATGATGTCTTATTTTCAACAAGTCTGTGTGCCTGACTTATAGCAATACCAGTTAGTATAATGCTGCGAGGAACAACTGTAGCATTAATATTAATGACATTATTATCAATTACATGAATTATGATGTTCATTATCACAGACCAGAAATTACACACTGAAAAATGCCCTGCCTTTAAGATAAAATAGTCCTTAAATTTACTTCAATTAAACATTTGGTGTTCTATTGCTATTGTAATTGTCTTGCAAATGTTAAAACATCAGATGGAGGTAATGTTTGTAACCACATGCTACCAATGAATTGTTTACTTGAATGTAAAGGTTATTCTTAGGGGCACAACATGTGCCAAAACAAAAGTGCTTTGCAGTTATTTGATTATTAACCAAAGTGTTGAACAAACTAAACTCTGACCTGATGCTGGAGCTAGATGAAAAGTCAGAGGATTACCAAAGTGATTACAGTTCATCCTGAGGGAGACATGAATGTGTGTGCCAAATTTCACAGCAATTCATCCAGTATTTGTCGAGACATACAGTATGCTAGAGGAAAAGTCTGGGATCACCAAAGTCACCAGGATTCACAGCCCATTCTCATTCAGGGCGTCAAATACTGAGGCTTCTTATGGCCATCGGCGTCCGGTAAAAAAGGCACCCTTTAGCGCCAGTATGAAACGCACAGGGCGTTCCATTAACTGTAATGTAAACCCATCCGCAGCAACAGTAAACGCACTGAGAAAGTGCGTCAGAAGTGTGGTGACGTAGATTAAAGAGCAAAAGAGACACGCCGGGGCGGGTGGGAGGGGAGGTGGATGGGTCCAACAAACACAAGGCTTTCATCCAGGAGACTGCTGTTCGTGTCCCGTGTGTTAAGTTACAATCAGCTGTTAGTTCAGTGTCATTTTCACTGTACAAACGCAGTAGTTTTAAGCCCATCCATGTGGTTCTTTCCTAAACCTAACTAAGTGGTTTTGTTGCCTAATTCTAAAGTGACGCCAAGGGTAACTATAGTGGTTTTGATGCCAAAGATAAAGTGACGCCAAGGGGCGTGACCAAGCTGCCGTATGTGACCAGTTGGGATGAGAACATGTTGGGATTCATCACCTGGTAACCATGAATATCTGTACCAGCTTTTGTGCCAATCCATCCGGTAGATGTTGAGATATTTCCCAGAATAAGTTAAAAATTGGACCTGCTGGTGGTGCTATAGAGGGAAACTCAGCAGCCGATTCATCCTCCGTGGAACAGGAATGTATGTACAAATTTCACTGCTGTCCATCCAGTAGTGGTAGAGATATTTCACTCTGGACCAAAGTGGAGGACCAACCAACCAACCAACCAACCAACCAACCAACATTACCATCCATAGAGCCATGCCACCACCATGGCTAAAAATTCAGACAATGCTCGGCCCTATTTTTGAATCATGGATGTGGTATGTTTTTGGATGGGCAGGCTGCAAATATAAGATGCATATGGGACATGTCTATAGATCTTGTGATTAATAAATCAGCGCTTTTCAGTCAACCCCTTAACATGTCAACAACAATCCCAGACTCATCCCTGTCGTAAACTTCTTCCATGCATCACCTCCTTGCTCTGACCTTTCCTCTCCTTACAATGTTTGCAATGCAGGAGGTTCATCCCACTTTTCCTCGGGATGAAAGCAGAAGCTAAATACCTCACAAGTAAATGTAAACAAGCTCACACACCCTCACATGACACATCTTTCCTTTCTTCCCAACATGGCTCGTAATCGGATGCCTGGATGCCCCTTGCCATCCCTCATTACCCAGCATTCCTGAGGGCTACATGCCGAGGGCGCGGCAGAGAGACTGGTGTGAGGTTGGCGCGGGGCCAGGTGACAGTGATTGATCCAAGTATGATTGATGGCTACAGCTGATACACCAGCTCTGTTTTCAATTGTTCTTGGATCTGGCACTTCTCACCTTGTAAACGTGCTTTAAGAGGAGCTTTGGGATGAATGAGGGCGCAGTGTCAGAAGTAGACGATGATGGTAAGTGTGAAAAGTGGTTGAGTGGTAGAACTTGAATGGATGGACATTGTCATATTCCAATGCAGTCAGATGGAGAAAAGATGGCTGCTGTAGAAGTTTAATAATGCCAGCATTGTTTTTTATGAGACCAAAGATTGACGTGGTCCTGTGAAGCCATACGATGAAGCATCTTATGCACCAAGATTAAATATTGTTCTCATTAAAACATTATCAAATATTTTGCATCTAACTGACTATTCAAGACAGTTAAACATTAATTAGAACTTTATATCATGTGCAATAGGTATTGCAAGAACCTTAAAAACTGATCTTCCAGTACAGCCTGTGACTGACTCAAACAAAAACATCATGTTTGTAGAATAGCTGCGTAACTTTGGTTCAATCTTGAAACAGGAAACGGTTAGCAGAGGATGGAGTGAGGCAAGCCAAAGCACATTATATTGAGACTGTCCTCCCAACAAAACAACAGCTTCGGTGGTTTCAGCAAATGCCCAAAAACAACAAGTGACCAAGTCCTCTAGCGGCCGTAGGAATAAGACTCTTTTTCATTGGGAACAAAGGAGGATGCATTGTGACATTATAGAGTCACAAAGTCTGCAGAGGGAGGAGGTTGGGGTGGAGGGTCAACAAAATGTTGGTGTTCGACTCAGGAGACCACTGTTCACTTCCAGATTCCAAACAACCGTTGACGTTAACCATAAATAACATTTCCTAACTTTAACAAAGTAGCTATTTCAAACCAAACCACAATCTTTCCCAAACCCTAACCAAGTCCAAGAAGACAAGTCTCCTTACCTTACCCAACTAAAACATAACGTTTAAAGGCACTAACAAATGATGTCGATAGGGGCGTGAGATCAGAAAATTACGTTGGCCCTGAGACCTTAACACACTGCAGCTTAAGACAGCACAAGCAAAGAGACAAAACACAAGCAAATGAAGAAAGCATCTTCATCAACTTAAGTTGCAGTGCGTTGAGTTTTCAGGGCCACCTGTGGTGAAAGCCTTTTTAAAGTATTCTGTGACTTTTGTGAATGCTGATCTTTTGCTCATACTACTGTCCTTCACATACGTCCAACTCGTTTAGTACCGCCGCTTGGTAAGTTCCCTTCGGCATTGGATACCGACGCACAGAGGTACCCTTAAGCGACGGTATGCAATGCACCAAGCTTTCAAATAACTTCAGTGTAAATCCACCCACGTCATTATCCGACGGACAGAGCAAGGGACGTAGTATTAAGAGCGTGAGAGTCCACTAAGGGCGGGCGGGAGGGTCGAACAAACACAAGACTTTCAACCAGGAGGCCGCTGTTTGTGGCCTGTGTGAAACTAAAAGTAACGTTGACTTATTTAGTCACGTGAGCCGTTAGTCAGTGAAGTTAACGTCAACCACAACCGTTTCCTAACCCTAACTAAGTGGTTGTGTTGCTTAAACCTAACTTCCTGTGAAAACAGAAGTTTATTTTGAAAGGACACTATGCCTGTAACAAGCGTATATTGAGACGCCGTCCGTCCCTGACACG
Organism: Sebastolobus alascanus; assembly: GCA_916701645.2. Classification (NCBI taxonomy): domain Eukaryota; kingdom Metazoa; phylum Chordata; class Actinopteri; order Perciformes; family Sebastidae; genus Sebastolobus; species Sebastolobus alascanus. The sequence continues at coordinate 186,754 of CAKAOJ020000415.1, read as the reverse complement.
TCCAAAAGTAATGTAAGAGGGGTACCCCGTGCGTCACTCTCCGATGCCGAGGGGCACTGACCAAGCGGCGGTACTTGATCATTGGGAAGTGAGAATGGGTTGAATGTGGAGAGACATTGTCAAGGCAGTAATGTGCCTTTTAAAAGGCACATGAAGTACTATTTGAGCCACTGGTGTTAATCCCCAACCATCACTGTGGCCATTTTGTTCTACGAGGGCATTAATTGTAATGGTTTCCGTGTTAAACGGAAATACCCGCTCCCTCCTTCGAAGTGCTCTAGGTTAAATGCTGAGCTGAGGTGAACAGGTGGCACCCTCACTCCTCTACCCCGCTACCCCGTTTCACAGCTCCACTGTTCCTGCTGGGAGCTGCATAGCTGACGCCTTGGCTTTCTGAGTTCCTGCTTCACGGCCAAGACAGAGTGGCTTTGTGTCCCAGTGGGGAGGCAACCTATCAGGACAACCAGGGAGCTCCACAGCATGCCGACAGAGTAGGGGAAGACATAAAAGCCTCATCCGTGACCTTCTGAGACACCAATAGCTATCTGCCCTTTACTGCACTACTGTGGTCCTTATTGCAGTAGAAACAAAGAACATAGAAAGCTTAAGTATCGTGTGATTTAACTTTTGGTAAGATAAAACTAACATAATTTAAAGGTGGAGGCAGACATCAACATTATTTTGGTGTAATAAATTGGAAGGATAAATTTGGTGGAAAGACACAATATAGATGGTGCGATGATGATGATGATGGGTGGTGCCTGCTCAGAGAGTCAGCTTCCAACCTGACATTTTTACCAAAGCCACCGATATTAGACTGACTGAAAAATGACTACGTCTCCCATGTCGTAGACATTATTGAAGTAGAGTTGAAGAGTCTTTTCTGATTCCAGCTCGTTCTTTGATTTGGCTGCTCTGGTTCAAAGGGATCTGTGGTTTGTATGCGGAGGTAATTGGACTGATACCTAATTGGGTGTCAGGAGAGAAAGGAGCAGGTGGGCACGCTAGGAATTTTCACTTGTTTATCGGAGGAGGGATAAAGGAGACATTTTCTTTTCTGCCTTTTTTTTTTTGTTTGATGTCAATTGTGCAACTTCTTTGTCTTTAAAATGGGAGAATCAATCATGAAATCTGTGGCAGCCACAGTCGGCGTGCCTTTGGCTAATTTGATGCCAGTTCATTTGAAACCAGTTATTTTTCATCTACTTTCCATCCCTGATTTAAAGAGGACATCTTATGCTCATTTTCAGATGCATTCTTGCATTTTGGGTTTCTACTAGAATGTTTACATACTATTATATTCAAAAAACACTTTTTTTCATACTCGCTGTGCTGCAGCACCTTTTTTCACCTTCTGTCTGAAACGCTCTGTTTGAGCTCCCAGTCCCGAAATGCCCGGTCTGCTCTGATTGGTCAGCTGGCCCTCTCTGTTGTGATTGGTCAACCGAACCAAACTCTTCAGACTCCGCTCCGGCTCCGCTTTAACTAGCTTTGTTTGAGGGCACGCCCAACTAGCCGCTCAGCAGGTATTATGCAAATATGTTACTTGGTGACATCACCATGTTACGGAAGAAAAGGCGGGACTTCAAGCGAGACGTTTCAGGTAGTTCAGGAGCGGTGTTTCTGTGGGGGGAGAATAAGGTCCTGATCAGACAGTGCGTTTTAGCAGCCTGGGGCTGCTTTTTGTAATCATTTTCTCAATGAGATTGAAGTTTTTTGCGCGCTGCTTTTGCATTGCTGAGCACCTCACGTTTTTACAGGAGCGCCCTGAACGCCTCAAGTTGAAAAAAATTCAACTCAGAGCGGAAAAGCGCCTGATGTTTATTAGCGTTTTTTCTCATTATGGTGACTTTTGCTGGATACCTGGAGATTTATGAGTTTACTAACTGTAGTTATCATGATCTGAACAGAAAACAGTAGGAGGCAAATTAGTGCGGTACTTGAGATGTCAGGTAAGTTGTTTTCATTCATTTAAGCTGTACTATTGACTATTTGGGTCGCGTACAGTTCATGGTTTGTAACAAGGTAACGTTTGCACTCATTTGGTGGTTGCATAGCAACATATAAAATAAAAAGACGCAGCAAACTAAAACGCGCTTTGTCTGATCAGGGCCTTCCTTGGTTGTGGACTTTGGGCTTTATAACTTTGCAGACCTTTTACATGCACAAAAAAACTATATAACACACTAAAGGAAAGAAGGAAAAAAAGCAAGTCCTCTTTAATATTATTTCAGCGTTTTCCTTGAGTTACAGGTAAGCTTGAGTGCTGGAGGTACACAGGAATAAAATCTTCTTTATGGTGTATTTCTTCTCTGTGGCCGTAGACCAGTTATGGAGTCAGGAGCTGATCGATTTGTTTCCCCTAAAGATCCTTGAAGTTGAGTGGGATTGGTGACAAAGCCTTGGTTCTGTTAATACGGGCCCCCGATGACCTGATGGTATTTGAACTGCCCTTCAGGTCCAGTGATCAGAATGCTCTGTGTTATAACTATGAGCACCATAGAAGGGGTTAAGACTCGGTTGGTCCGCCAGGGCCAAGCCTTCAACATACGAGAGGATCTGCAGTTCTCTTTGCGAGGATCACGGACCTACAACCTGTCAACCTCGGCTGAATTCATGTCTCACTGGCCAATGGGAAATATCAATCAATCATTACCTGAAGCCCACCATTCAATGGCAGCAAATCCGGTCTGTAAACATTTTATCGTCTTCGCAAACATGGACTATCCTTTAAAAAAACTGTCCTGCTTCAGTTTTTCTGTCAATCATTTTGTCAAAGTAGATAAAACATAATTTATCTGAGGAGGTCTCACTCTCTACACTGAAGTCTCCTATAAATATTTCCTGGATATATGTGGTTTACAAGAGCAACACCATATAAGAGAAGTCTTTACAAGAATTTAGACTTTTTGGATTTATCTTAACAATTTACTAATTCAGTTCCGTTCACACAATCAAATGTAATTCTATCCACGGCCAATATCCACGATAATAGCAATAACATTATAATCTACCAACAATCTCTATTACTATTACTACTACTACTACTAACACTACTACTCTGAAGTGACTTTACAGAAATGCTTTTTAAGTGTAGTGTTTCACAATCTGGGGGCCGGGACCCCTCCGATTTGTCACACAATAAATCTGAGGGGTCATAAAATGATTAACAAGAACGTCTTCTAAAAATATGGACATTAAAGTATCCCTGAAATATCACTCTTTGCTTCAACTGCTCACTGCTTATAGATGTATGTAAACTTTGTTGAGGGGTCACAAAGTTGACTTTGCTTTGTTTTCAAAGATCACAAACCACAAATGTTGGGATTGGAAACCACTGCTTAAGTGCATATGTAATATTTACAACTAGGGATGTCGTGATTACGTTTTTTTGGCCCTGATTCCGATCACGGTCCTTTAATATTGGGCATCTCGGACACGGAGTCCGATATGAAACTTATATTTACCTACAGTAAATGTTGATAAAACATGTATATGGCACATTGAAATAACAGCTGTAGCCTTCTAAATTTGGCACACCATATTTTTCATGAATTTACCGATCTTTAGGATCAGTTTGGAACATCTCTATTTACAACTTTATTTAATACTCTGGTTTGAAACTAATTTTGTTTGAGATGTACAAATTTACAAAAACAACTGTCTGTCTCAAAGATATATGCTTCAGTAAGTGACTTTAATCAGAAAAAGCGTTACAATTTGGCGAGGCTTCTTCTCCACGGACTATAACAAAACTAGGTTGCCTTGACAGACTTTGTGCTTTGTGTTTACAGTGGAGATTTTGACAGTCAATTCACCTCCATCCGTCAGGGTTCAACGTTAATTTGCCGGTTGGGCAAGTGGGTCCGAAATCTAAGTCAATTTTTACCTGCCTCTATACAAGTTGTTTTATTTTTTAGCGGTTATCAAATAACAACAAAGACCAAAGTTAATTGTCATGTTTTATCTTTAAGTAAATTAATCTGAATTTTCGCCCACATCGTCCAACACTACCTTATTAAACTCCTATTTCCAGGATAATTGAAATGCTTGCTTGTCCTTCAGCTCATAAACTTTCTCGCCAGTGCCCGATCGGTACTGCCCATGTGCAACTCTCAACAGAAATGAGAAGGAAGCAAGATGGCTCACTCCTTAGCTATTTACATCATCAGCTCCGGAAGAAAGAATGTGTTTAATTCGGGCAAGTGAGTTGCTAGATTTACTAGTCCAACGTGGGGGGCAATCTTTATTGTTGAACCCCGTCAGTGTTGTGTTCAAGGCCATTTGTGTGTCTATATGTATCTGCATGCAGTCATACCCATAGATAGTTCTGCAATATGGTAAATATAAAATGTTTGAAAGTGTCTGCTCAGATTACATTTGAAGAACCACAGCATGAGTTTACATGCCAGAGGTGTCATGTTATGTACGTCCACATCAAGTTCAAATTCACAACTGCAGTATCTTTTAATTGTTGAGTGTTGCTGAGACTTGCGCCTTGATAACAACATTTATATCTCCGTACTGACAATGATAACATGGCCTCAGTTCCGTTTGGAGTAATGCCACGGAGGGAAAGTGGAAGAAAAGCAGGTTTTGTTGAATCACTTTAGGGCATTTCCATTTAGTCTGCCAATCAGACCGGAGATCAGTGAACACTCCTATAATTAATCTGTCTCCTAGTAATAGAAAATATCCAAAAAGAAACACACAGATATTCTATTGTAAACCACTTTCACTGTTGCTCAATTTAGGATCTATGCACTTTTGAGGTTTAATATAATTGTTCTCCTGACAAACCTCTCAGGTCCTATTTATCAGCTCCATAACCTCTCTCTGTTTGGCCTAAATAATCACACTTTATATATTATACTTGACTGTGAATTTTAGATAACTCTGTCAAGATACGGGTTCAAAGGGGTCGTCCACAGCTGAATCTCACAAAAATGGAATGTGATCCAATAAATACACGATTAATTTTGATAATCAAATTGTGCTTGTGCCATATTTATTAAAAGTAACATATGAGAATATGCTGCAAAAGCAATGGGGGGAGCCTTAAAATTGCCTGGAGTGAATGTTTGTCCCACCACACATGCAAAATGAAGTCATGTGCACCACCAGGGATGCACAGCGTTTGCGTGATCCATCACATGAGGCATTATCAGTCATATAATGAAGGCTTTGGTTCCACTCCCATGCTTTCCTTTCTCTCACACTCCTCAGACGTTTTTTTTCCCAAATAATAAACTATCTCATCCCTTTTTCATTACACAAGTATTCCAACGCTGGAGTAGCCTGAAGGTTAGAGAAGCTTTCTTGTGACCGGAAGGTCATATAGTCTGAATCTGCCAGATTTGCTATGAAAACCTGGGTGGGGGGACTGAATGAATACATGACGACCTCCATCAAAGTGCCCTTGAGCAACACAGACGGCTCTCGTTGGCTAAGGTGCAGATGCTCAGGACAGTTTGTAGCGATTTTCATAAATAAACTTACACTTTTTTGGAAGAAATGTGTCACTAAGAGGATGATCAATCCATGTTTTGTAATATCAAACAGTAATAACTGTATGGTCCTTAAAATATAACCTGTTAGACATACATTTATGAGTGGAGGGAGGGGACGCAGTTGTGCGAAACGATCTGGAACCAGATTTAACACTTCTAATTACATCTATCAACAATCGGGGCTTTCGCGTCAAAGCCAATGTGTTTCCTGTTAGCTGAACACCGTTCGTGACAGCCCTGCAATTAATTGAAACATTAGAGAGATGGGGGGAATGCTCTGGGGCTCATGTGGCCTTGGCCGCATGCACTGCAGCCCCCAAAAGACACGGAAAGCACAAGCTATCCAGCGGGAGCTTAGCCTAGCCTCAGTGTCAGCAGGCTAGCTTTCCTCCCAGTCAGGGGGAACCAGATGTAATTTTGTACTCAGCATTAGCACTTGTATCATGTAAAGGCTGCCGGCGCGGAAATGTCGTGACGAGGTTATTATTTTGGAAGGCTGTTCTTCTGAAAATATTAAGACATGAAAGACCCGAAATGGGGGGATGTACTTTCTGTTGCTCAGATGATTTATTCTTATGTGGAGGTATGTGGATATATAGGGGAGCGGGTGAGGTATGGACAGTGGGAACAAAGTAGGGAGTGGCAGGGTGGGCGTGATGAGAGAAACCATCCTGGAGCCAAAAGATTAGAGGTTAGATTTCAGCCTCAGCTTATGTGTCCTTTAACAAGTACACTAAACCCATAGTGTACATACGCAATAGCTAATGATTTTTTTTTTTTTAAAGCTCCTAGGTCAAACAATTGCTCAGCAAAGTAGTATGTATTCTGTCAATTCTTAACAATATAATAATCCGTTTACATCATTTATCAAGCATAAATGCAAAATCTTTGCTGGGTCTAGCTTCTAAAATGAGGATTTTTTCTGTTTTATATCTTTGTCAATTGAATATCTTTGTTGGACAAACAATAAAAAGCTCTTTAAAGATGTCACATTGGGTTCTGGCAGTAAACAGTTAATCAGTGATTAAAACAGTCGACAGATAAATGTCAGCTGCAGCCTAATCATATCCTTAAGGGACATTTCAGTCACAACAGAGCTGCAACGATTAATCAATTAATTGATTAATCGCCAACTATTTTGATAATCGATTAATCGGTTTGAGTAAAAGTCAAAATTCTCTGATTCCAGTTTCTTAAAGGTGAATATTTTCTGGTTTCTTTGCTGCTCTATGCAATGTTTTCTCATACAATGGTTCGTATGATATCTTACGAAAAAGTTATTCCTCCTTTCTCGTTCATTTTCCTACGAATGTCCAGCAACAAGTGTCAATATCCGCTCGTTACATGCAAATAGTCTTTTCAAAATAAACTTCCATTGTCACAGGAAACAACTTCCTTAGGTTAAGGCAACAAAACTACTTAGTTAGGTTTAGGAAAAGATCGTGGTTTGGCTTAAAATAACTACGAAAGTGGCGTTACTTAAGTACGTAACTTACGTGACAAATAAGTAAACTTTGACTTTTGGTTTCTCTTGGGCAAAAATCTGGTATTTTTTGACCCACCCATCCATCCCAACCTCCTCCCTACAAGGCGTATCACCGCTATCTATATTTCCTGGTTCACGATTACGTGAATTACACACAAAATGATTTTGTGGGATGTACACGAATTACAGTGCATTACTTTTCATAGGTATAGCTACGAACACTGTATGAGACCAGCCTTATCTATGAGAGCAAACTGAATATCTTTGGGTTGTGGACAAAACAAGACGTTTGAGGACGTCATCTTGGGCTTTGGAAAACACTGATTGACTTTTTTCACCATTTTCTGACATTTTATAGACCAAACAAAATCGATTAATCGAGAAAATAATCAACAGATTAATCAACAATGAAAATAATAGTTAGTTGCAGCCCTAAATACTGTATATCTTTGACCTAGTTTGTCCCAGATTTTGTGTGTTTTATTCACGTCATCATTTGTGGATAGTTAAGTTTACTCACTGAATGTTTTAAAACAAAATAATTAAAAGCCTTTACTGTAATAGTAGATAAATTTCCTTCTTGACTTGAAAACTTTATTTCCCCCCCGAGTGTATCCATCTGTGAGGGTTTAGACCACGCTGGCGTTTTTCTCATTACTCTCTCTACAGTTAATGCGTCTGTGAATCTGTTGTGACGACTGACTGAAGTGTTCTGTGTCCATGTTGGAAAAAAGATTTCCTTCGATCTATAATTGAGCATCTCCATGAAACTATAGAAGTGTTTTGACAATGACAAACTGCCACCACTCTAATTTTGCACCAACATTTGTAAGACACTTTTTTTTCTGTCGGAAAACTCATTTAGCAATGAAAGTCATGTCTCAGTGCGTCTGTTCGTTACAATGGAAACTGTTGTGTGACATTCACAGCATGCCAGGGGTCAACGGAGCCAGCCTGAAGTGAACTGACGTGTCAGTCAAAAGACGTACTTGGAAACAATCTTAAGCATTATTTATGAGGCCGGCAAGTGCCATTACAATGAACTATGACATCACCTAAGCTTAGCCCCATTAAGCATTTATTTGCAGCAATGTGGCACCTCACACATCAAAGCTGTCCGCCCGGTATTCCCTGCGCCTCCGACAGCCTTCCAGCTAATTACATGATCTGATGGTTACACAAGGAAGGTTGCGACTGGATGCTCGCTGCTGGGACAGTAAACGTGCTCAGTGCCACCTCAACAACAACAGCTGCTGTGCCCTTGAGCAACGTGCTAAACCCACAACCGACCCAGTAGCATCGGCCAACTATGTGTAAACTGTGCAGCTCCCAGATATAAACCAAATCTCTAGAAATGGAGGGCTGCCAAAAGAAAACATTAGAGGTGGGTCATCTATGGAAAACTGAACATTAGACATTTTGGGCGGAGGGTATTTAGGGATGTTAAACTGATATGACACTAATCCTGGATTGTACTAATACTTGTCAACATTATGACAGATCACTAGATTTCCAGGTTGCTTCATAAGTTAAAGATTGTTTTATGTTAGACCAAGCCCCCGGGAAGAGCAGAGGGCTTGAAGCAAAGTTTCATAGCGGCCAAACAGTGGAATTACAACATCTGTGTCCATCATGTGATGCCATTGGGCCCAAAAATACTTTTCCCCATAAATTACATTGGGAAAGAGACGTCTGTAAATCAGTGGACATTTTTTTCTTTAGGTAAATCAACTTCCCAGCATGAATACCTGAATAGACCTTATTTAAATCATTAGGTCCTAAAAATTGTAAAATGCACTAATAGCTGAATCCAGAGTTATTTCCCTTCCCCGTTCATGTGAATGAGACCCAGACTGGACCGAGGGCTTTTACCATATAAAGACACCATCCAAATTTAAACAAATAGGTTCCTCCGTCACTAAAACAATCCAAGATTGAGAGTAATCCGATTCAAATTCCAAATAGCCCTTTAAGGTTTGTTTACATCAGAATTTTGTAAACAGGCCTGGATTTTCAATTATGATCAATAGACAAATAATTCAAATTTTAAAGTTAAACTCTTCAGGTTGTTCTCATACACCATTTGGAGTTCTACCTACGAAAAGTAATGCACTGTAATTTGGACGTATATATCCCACTAAATCAATTTGTATGTAATCCACATAATCGTGCACCAGGAAGTATAAAGAGCAACAAATGCCGCGTAGGAGGGAGGTCGGGGTGGATGGGTGGGTCAAAAGACACCAGACTTTCGCCCTTCAACTTTATGAGAATGGCGTTCGTACCCCGTGTGAAACCAGAAGTCAACGTTGATTTATTTTAGTAATAATTTTAAAGTCAAGTTTTAAAGTGACTTTTGGAGCTAGTGCTACTAGCTACTTTCATTGGAAAAGAGTTTTTCGGTTGGATACTTTTTAAAATCGAGCGTACGCTTGCTAGTTTGTCGAAATTACCAATCCTAGCTTTAAATAATGTATTTGTGTGTAGAATATATCTATTCTATTGGGGCCACTTGGCCACTATTAGGTATTATGTTATCCTGAGACTATCACAATCAAAGTTGTGAGAGGGGAGAGATTAATTTATCAATCTGTGGAACTCTTTTGGCCACATTTGGTCCGCAGACCAAACTTTGGGAAGCCCTGTATCAGACCGTTACCGTCAGCCAGCCAAACAGTAAATATAAAAACCCTACAATCTTTTTCCTTTAGGACCATAAAACATAATCAGATATCACACCATCACTCAATACCCACATTTGCCCTCTGGCATCAATAAAGTTAATCTTTTCTAATTATGCTGTCACTTTGATCTTTAGATACAAGGCAGCTTTGATTTGTTGTCTTGTTGTGAAATCCGGCCGCGAGGTGATTTCACTTTCTAAAATGGGAGAGGAAGCGATCCTGGAGCGATCCAGCTCCTTTCAGACTGACAAGAACAAACAAGATATCTGATCAACTGAAACAGGAAGTTCACAAACAGGTGGCTTTCAGAAACGTTTCAGGCTATTGTGCCAAGAGGTACCTCCACCTGTGGCATCAGAGAGGTGTGAGCGGCTGTTTCTTTTACCACATGAGAAGGCTACAGTTTTATATTGTGGGTGTAATGAATTATACAAATGAAATGTAAGATTTTCACGTGAGAAGAAGAAAATATGAAATCTATTAAAATGTGGATAGAGACAGGACCTGAAGCTATGAGGTTTTGTTGTGCTGCAGTATGTTGGAGGCCACATTAAAGAGCACAGCCACCTTGTGAAATTCAATAATTTGAGTGATTTTTTCACTTGAAATAATAGTATAAAAAGGATCAGTGCCTTTTGTAAGGACATCATGAGGTTACAACATTTGTATTGATATCTTGTGTCTTCTCATGCGAGAATCTTTCTGTATCAGAACACCTGCATATAAAGAGGTTTGTTGGACTTTATTCAAGTTTCCACCTCTGCATAAAAGGTCAATGGGCAAACTTCGGTATTCCAAATTCGTAGAGTAGATTTAAACATTATGAGAATTTTTAATCTAAACCCATTTTTAGACTTAAAGGGGAGATATATCATGCTCATTTTCAGGTTCATACTTGTATTTTGGGTTCTAATAGAAAGCCCGGTGCGTCTCTTACTGACTAACTAAAAGTTAAGCGGCGAAATCTAACGCCAACGGCTGTGACAAAGCATTGGTATTTGACACCTTGGGAATGAGAACAAAAAAACAAAAAAACTTACTGGATTGTCTTATTTCACAGTTTGTGGGTTGGTAGGCACTCCAGATACCCAGATGTATGAGCACTGAAAAAGGGAGTTTTTCATGATATGTCCCCTTTAAAGCATTTCACTGACCGGCTGTTTTTATACCATAAGCATACACTATCAACCTGTTCAATGAAATTTAACTATAAAAAAAATGCTGCCATCGGTTTATATACATGTGCGTGGTTCAGTATCCAATCTCAGGAGTGAACATAATAATATGACACTGGTGGAAGGCTACAACATGATGATTGGTTGGGACAGAGTAGCAATTCTTACAGCTATTGAAAACTACAGGTATCAAAGTGAACTGACCATGAAACAGACCAGTATAGAAGAAGCACAACCAGCACTGTTACCAGACTGAAGCTTCAGCGGTCGTCTGCCTGGGAAACCACAACTGCAAAGATCAAAGCCTCAATCTTCTCTCCATTATTCTTCTTTCCTTTTAACTTCCTTTGGCTTGAATAATTCCACTTTAGCAGAATGCCACATAATTACCAAACTGGTAATTATAAGGATTACAGGCCTTTCTTAATAACCACAAGGCAAATGGTAAACGGTTACTGTTATTGATCTGTAACCATGGCTTCTTGGATGTTTTTTTCCCCCTCTTTTCTTCCTACTTTTAAAACAAATTGGTACGAGGCAGCCATTGTTGTAATGCTATTTGGAATTTGACTTTTTGTAGGTGGAGCTGTTTTAGTTGTTTGTAGACATGGTGGCTATCACAGCTAATGATACACATCTAGTTCTCCTTCCACATATCTTGAAATATTTCCAATACACAGGGAATTTCTACCTAGAAATGCCTTCCATACACTAGTGACACATTGCGATTTGATTTTTTTTGGGGGCTATACAAATAAAATTGACTTGACTAGTCGTTTTTCCATTCCATTGTCAAGCCAATTTTAAGTGAACTTTTGAAACGTCGCAAAAAAGAAATGCGAATTAGGCACATTTCCATCAACTGGTTTGGAGAGAATAAACTTGGCTGTGTAGTTTCATCAGAAGTTGGCGCTATAGAGGCTACGCTTTATGCATGGCTGTAATCCACCAGTGAACAGAGTAGAAGAAGAAGACGTCATCACCCTAAAAAAAATTACAAGTCCTCCAACAAAATCCTCAATTTGAATAAAGTGATTCAGTGTATTAAATGAGTATTAATTTACTAGTGTTTATTAGCATTATAGAGCCAAAATAGCTTTTTGGTTATTGTGGTTAAATAAATGTAATTTATAGTGTTGTTAGATTGCTGCTAGACCGCCCAGTTAATACAGGTGTGGGCCTCCCTTTGTGTGCGTCAAGCGGGAGAGCAAATAGGTTTTTCACCACAGTGAAAATGTTGTTCTTGAAAGGCTAAACGCCAACAAATATGGATTGAATATTTCATTTGATTTTGCTACAAAGTATCAAAAAATATATATATTTTTAAATAGTTTTATATACAGACTTTTGTATAAATGATCCAATAAGTGTGTTATTATGATTTTAGTTCTACATGAGCAAATCTAATTTTGGCAACCTCAGAGCAGACAAATCCTGGTGCACCCCCTGTGATCTTTGGCACCCCCCTAAGGGGGGCCCGGACCCCAGGTTGGAAACCACTGCATTAAGTCACTTTGTCTTATATCAATTGATGATAATGAGGAGCCCTCTGACCTGTATGCAAATAATAGTGCAGCCAATCATTACTTTGAAGACCTAGCTTGTACTTTATCCACACCAGTCAAAAGAAATGTACCCAATACCATAAATCAAAAATATAAATGTGGGATTATTCTAAATGTCTCATCACCTGACTTCAATCGCCAATCATCTTTATGAAGCGGGTGTTGTTTTCTTCTCTGTTGCCAATCTGTATAAAAATTGGACTTAAATTTAAATCTCCATCCACCTTCACGCCACTGGCCCTCATTTTGCTCGGGCCGCATCTCCATTGTGTTGACAGAAATCAAAGCTGGCGGCGGAGAGAGAAATAGTGAATACGTATACCTTTAATCCCCCTTATCCTGCTGTTAGGCCAGGGTGTGTCCCCCGGTCTTCTATAATAGTCTGCAATGAGAAGCTTGAGTAAACACAATCAATGGAAGATACTAGCATATGCACCGCCGAGACTTCCGAAGTCTCCCCCCCCCCCCCTTTTTATTCACCCCTCCACGTATTCGATTACACACCCCTACCTTTGTGGATTCCAGGCAAATTACAACCTGAGACAAAGGTATTGATGCAATATTACATGTGGATGGCAATATGTTATATGCGTCACAGGATTGTCTTGGAAGAAAAAAAAAAAACATTGAACCAGAGGGGTGCCCTCTCTCGCTCTCTCTCTGTATGGTGCTCCTCCATGCTCTCTTACTCCTGGATTACAATCTCTTCATCCATTATTAATGATGTTAAACTACTAGTGGCATGCTGAATGTGCTGCATGGGAGATTTGTAGCTAATCCAGCGCAAAACAGCCCCAGTCACATAATGAAGGGAAAAAAAGCACAAATGTCAACAGTTTCACACTGGGACTGGATTAGACACCCCCACCTCACTCTCCTCATCCACACACGGCCTCGCTCTCCTTTCTCTCTTCTACACCACTCGCACAGAAACCCCAGCACGCACACATACACATACACACACACACACACACACACACACACTGCTACAGAGTTATGAGTGTACAAACATGCACCTCCCTCCATCACCTTTTCTGTGATGTTTCCACTCACGGATTAGTGAATCTGAAGTACTGATTTGAAGGAAAAGGCCAAAGGGGCTGTTGAAGTCTAAATGTGAAATCGTTCAACACAGTCGTCCAAGGAGTAACAGTTGTAACGTGGTTTCTTACCCACATATAAAGGGATATGACACGATATACAGTATGAGTGGATGTTGACCCTACGTCTTCCATAAGGTTCTCATGTGTCACTTGATTGCACGGTGTTGGTCGTTGTGTTGTGGTGAAACGCCGTCTGCTCATATACAGTTCAGCCAGGCGATGTGGCTCCATGAAAAGCAGAGACGAGCATGAAACACTGGAACTAATCAGAACACAGGACATGGGACTAGCATCCTGATTTCAGATTAGACACCCTCCCTCCCTCCCTCCCTCCATTCCTCTCTCTCTCTTCCTCATCTCATCTTTGTCATCTTTTATCTACCTTTTGGAGGTGATCTTTTTGATCTGCATCATGCTGTTTTTTAAACCCATTTTTGGATTATCTTTGTTATTTTCTTCCCTTTGCTTTATTTTCTCCTTAAATCTTCTCATATTCATCTCTTTCTTTTCTCATCACTACCTTTTATGTCTATACCTTTTTCTCTCATTTCTTCTGAAATTTTCCATTCATGCTAGTTTTTCCGAGTTGCTTTCTGACTTTCCAAGTTTTTGATCCACACTGAAAAAAACATAAAAGACTAAAAATGCCTTTAATAGCCCGATAATCAGACCGAATGCCGTTTTGTTTTCACTTTATTATTACAGTCTGACATTGAGTTCATGTTGGCCATTTCCTGTTTGGATGAAAGGTCATCTTGTCCTTACTAACCACATTTTCTGTTGACAAAGAAGCAGTTAGCCATATCTGTTCACTTAACATTTGTCATGTCGAACAAAGTCTACAACAATTCGCTCAATTGCATCGGTCTCATCCACGACTGTCGACATTTTTCTCGCCATGTTTCTGTCGCTCTTTTTGTCTCACCTACAAAACTCTTTGGTTTATTTCCTTTCCTCAACCAGGGAAACAGCCGTCACTGAGGCCTTGTTTGACAAATCGGAGTTACCAGTTTTGTAAATAGAATACAAGTCAACTTTCAAGTCACAATTACAACTGGGAAACTCAGAGTTTTCTGAAAGTTGACACAATTTGGATGTCTTAGGTCAGCCAAAGTCTCTCACTAAACTTACTTAAAACTAAATGTAATGCTTATAGTAGGTATAGGTTATTTTTAACCCTCAGACGACCAACTCTGCAGTCAAGTTGTCAGACAATGTGAACCTTTGGGAATCAACTGAGCCATAACTGAGCAAACTCATGCACTGATGCAGACCATGAGATCCAGAAAAGCTAGTGAGTGGACTCCTCTAACACTTTCTTAATTCATCCTTTCTGTACCTACATTTGCAGGTTTATTTTACACATATCATCCATCTACACTCCACTGTCTCAATCAGCCTCCATATCTCTCCAACTCCTACCTCCTCCTCCTCCTCATGCCCTCTCTCTCTGCCACAGTAGACCAATTAGGACTAAGCTGATTCCAGTTGTGACCTTTGGGTCCACCTCAGGTCTGCTGACAGGAGAGTTAACATGTAGCTGAACTGTTTTACATGTTATCGACGGGGTGGGAGGCATCATAGTCATTTTATCACACCAATTTCATTCTTGGCCGATTTCCCCTTAGGCAGGTTAGTGGCAGCTTCCCATTGATTTTTCATGTAATTGATCAGAGACCTGCTTGAGCAATTTATTGGCCTGCTCGCACCTGTGATTAAGGCTGAGGCCGCATGTGTTTATGCATGCACCGACTATTACTTTCCCCAAGATCAACCACGTGCCATAAAAAGAGCGCTGCTGTGCTGCCCCGTCTGTTGTTGTCAGCGTAATGAATGCCGTCCGAGTCTCGGGGACATTTTTAATCATGCTTGACCAAAGCCATGTCATGTCCAAAGTCAAGAGGAAGGGAGACAGGCTCGTCTGACTGACCAGCAATGACAGGAGTTAATGTGCTCACATGAAAACATGGACCAGAGTTTAATTCAAAGTAATCCTTATTCATTTGAAGCCGCTTCATGCATGGGATTAATATTAGAGCAGTCGGGGGGCCAAAACCACAATGACATCAGCTGAGCGTTTTCTTTGGAAGCCGAGGGTCGGATAATTACAGAAGAAGACAAAGACGAAGAGCTGAGTACTTTTTAAATATACACCATGTTCGCGGGGCATGTCGGGAGAAGTGAGGGTAGCCCATCATGCAAGTCATTTACTGGCCTTGCGTATAACGGTCTAAACCACAAGCCATGTTGCTGAGTTGGAGTGCTTAGCGTTTGTGTAGCTCATCTCCCTTTGGTACTGTGACAGAGCTGGAATAGTAAGGATCAGGCATAAAGCCGCTCAACAAGCTCAAGAGCCATCAAAGAGCCACCCTTTTAATTTGGTTAATTTACAGGCAGCTTTTTCGCTAATAACGTTCTTGGAGTGATACTTGACAAATTGAAATACACACAGGATGTTTCTGTCTCGAAGGAGAAAGACTCATCTAACGTTCTGTCTTTCCTAGTCATCCTCTCTTTCTCTCTACATATTCATCCTCCTTTCAAATAGAGAAGTCACACCCCCACAATAAAACTAAATTCCCAGCCATTACTTTATTTCTTAACATATTAGCAGTACATAAACTGATTTGTTTAAAGATTTGTGGCTTTGGAAACACCAATTTCACTCCAAATTTTATTACATGGCCACAGAGTGTTGGCCAGACAGAACGCGAGGCGACAATCGCATGTGGTTTGAGGCTAAAACCCGAAAAAAAAAGAGAGAAGAAAATCAGGCTGGTTTCTCAGTAAAAGAGCACCCCTGAATAATGGAACCACTTCACATCTGCATTACTCAAGCTTCCCGGTGCAGCAGAACGATGACAGGACTTGTATATTTCACTGAATGCTGTGGGAAAATAGGTTTAGATTCACTTTTAATGACAGCCTATAGGAATTAATTCAAAAGACATGGGAGAAATGGTCATTTGAAAATGTAATTTCTGTTTGATTTAATTGTACTTTAATTGATTCCTCATTGCATGAGCAGGATGAGGCTGCAGAAACGGGAGGACAAAACATTTTTCATAATAAACTATTTATTCTATATGTCTTTGGAAATATGTTGGGGCTTAATTTCCCAATAAGACTAAGCTTGTGTCAAAGTGAAATTTGGCACACAATAGAGCCCATATTACAATGATTCAACAGTCTTTACTCGTGGATATTATAGGGCTGTATTCTGCAGAGTGTGCAGGTTATTGTGCATATTTTCAGAACACAGTTTTCGCTTTTAACAGCATATTTAGTCACTTTGAATCATCATCTATAGCTGCCAGGCCTTACAGATCTAAATAGAAGTTCCAAGGGGAAATATGTTGTGTTTTATGCATCCTATTATGTGCACAACCTGTTCTTAGATGATCTGAAGTCTGCACTAAAGCTGTAATCAATCAAAGTGAAGATGATGTAGAAAAAAAGCTAACTGATTCAAAATAAAAAGTTCACACATATTCTAAAAACTGCATGGCCTTGGTTAGATTATGTGCGTTGTGGCTGACTTGCTGGCCAGTCCATCATCTCTCCTCTTTAAAGTGGAGGCTTGGATGCGTACTGATACACATGGAAAACCAGAAAAAAGAGAGTGTTTTAAAGTCCTCTCCAGTATGCAGGAGGGGGAAAAGTTGAAATGTCAACTGTACTGACGCTGGGGGGCTGATGTGCTCGTTAAGAATCAGGAGAGAGCATCAGCAGAGCAGGTCACCCCGTTTCTCACATCACAGCCCCATCAGAAATTCTTTCAAGTGTCCTTCTGCGTCGCCAAAGATGACAACGGCGAATCGATAAGCGCTTGAAATGAAAAGAAGCCGCCGGTTTGCCCCCGAGGCGAAAGATTTCATACCCGCCAGCCTTCTCTGAACTTCAGGCATTCCTCTGCACCTTTCTGCGTGAGAAAGAGGAGGCTCTTGACTGCTTTTTTTTTTCTTTGTATAAGAAGGTAAGAGGAGAATATAGCCGAACCATCATGCCTCTCCAGACGCAGCTCAGCCTCTTTTTCTCCACCGTGCAGGCGGGGCGTGATGTGAAGATGTGCATGATGCAGGGTTGATGTTTTCTGCTACGGGCTCGTTTACTGGCATTTTGTTTGTGTGTGCGTGCACATGTTTGTGCTTTTACGCGTGCGTCGTGTGCCACATCACATCTAATATTAAAGCGCACGGGTCAAATTTTGAAGAACAAAGCGAGCTGTGTTGGCAAATATGCACATTTTATTTATTTATTCCTATATTGGTTTGCATTTGACCCAACGCTCTCTGTCTGCACGTGTGTTTGCGCGAGTGGAAAATTAATAAAATATGGCCTTCTTGGGCCTTTGTAGAAGACTAAGAGGAATTTGTCTGTGCTAAAAACTGATTTAAAATAATGTCTATAGTCCTGATAAAATAAAGCTGATCTAAGCAGCTATTAAAACTACATTAAGTCTTATAATTCCTCCTTTAGAAGTCTATATAAGGCTGCATTTATAATATCACCTATTTGTTTGGGATACCATCAAACCATTCCTGATTCACCAAATTCTGCTCGGGGAATGGAGGGGTTGGATGATGCGCTTGTTTTGCTTCAGTGTCCCCCATTGCCTGGAAATTCCCGTGTGGGTGTGCGCATTAATTACCGGTTTAATGGGAGTATGACTAAAAATGTAAACGACGGATTAGGCGCGGGGAACGCGGGCCTACGTCCGGTCTTCGCGCCTCACTTAAGATGCGAATGGAAAATCAGTCTGTATCTAACGAAACGGATCTATAAAGAACATTTGCATCCGAGCCAGCTGTTCACTTCATCTGCACATAAATCCGCAACACGATAGGGCTCTGTCTGGCCCTGAACGAGCCTATAATGCATCTATTTAAATACGTTTGTTTTCTTGTCAATATTAAAAATATTGTGTTTTTTAAATATGTTAAATTGTGTTTAAATCAGTGCCTACAATAAGCAAACAATGAGCTTAATTGGGCGTTAATTAGATTCTAATTTGCTGATTACATAATAGGAATCCGCATGTGTGACTTTAAATACAGTATTTCTCTAAATGAACCGCCAGTAAGTGGGTTTAGTCATGAATCCGCGGTGATGGCTGTTGTTTATTTTACGCGCGCAGAGTTTAGATAATAAGCAGTTGAGTTGCTTGTTGTAAATTGCAGGTTGCGTTTAGGCAAATTGAACCATTACGGCTGTATGTTTTTGCATGCCTGCAGTTCAGATGGTGCAGTGTTACAGTGAACGCACCGGGGCGGGCCAACAGGAATATCAGCCTTTTATCTTTTTAAAGATGCCATCCTGGATTTTTTGTTTGATTGTTGTTGAAAGTTGAGAGGCTCGAAGTTTGCCCTCTGCTAGACTACACAGACACAGGCGCATGCATACACAAACACACCCCTTTAAAAAGGCACACACGCGCACACACGGGGTCCCTCTGTGAGCTCAAAAGAAGGAGGAAAAAAAATGCGCCACTCTTGGAGCGTCTTTCAAGGGGAAAAAAGTTGAGGAAGACAGAAGAGGACGAACCAAGGGGAGACTCGGATGAAAGCGCCTCCTTCGCTATTTCTCCTCGCGCTGTAAATAGATGGTTATTTATGCGCATAAATGAAACTATCCTAAAAGGTAGCGCTGCGTCGCTTTTTTTGGATAACATAGCGGGGGAGCCACATCCATGCAAGGCTCACATTTCCGGACAGAAACTTAGACTTCAGCGCTGCTGGACCTTGAAGTTGCCTGAGTTTTCGCTGTAAAACACAAATACTGGTGTGCGAGTGGGTTTGGACGGTGGAATTTATCTCTTCGCTATAGAGTAAAGCGCCGACGGCTGGGAAAGTCAAACCCCACCGGTGTCTACAACTGGTAAGTGCAGCAGAAGGAAGAGGAGGGGTAGAGGCACTAAAAAGAAATAAGATGTGAGTTAATGCAAGTGGAGGAATTTGTTCCACCTCTTGTTTTTTGCCTGCTCGCTGCAGTTTCTGATGTGAATTTCAAAGCCGTGGCTGTAACATGAAGGAGCATGAAGTGATGTGAGGGCATGGGTTCGCCTTACAGGTCGGCGGATGATAATGATGTATCATTAGCGGTGATGGAGTGTGGGGAAATAAAAAAGAAGGGGGTAAACCTACAAACCACACTGTACCGTCCTGCAGTTGGTGACAATTGTGAGAAAGTTGTTAAATATCAATTGAAGTTTCATTTTAGCATCATATCCTGCAGCTTGTCAGTGTTAGTGCTCTAAAATCATGACTTAAGTTAACGCAAAATCCAATAAAATGCGTAAAATTATGCGTAAAGTTAACAAACAATGTGTATAAACTAGCCTAGCCTAAATAAAATGGTGAGTTTGCTCTCCAAGGCAAATTTGAAATAAGCATGTTAATAAAAGAAATGGAGTAACGTGAGTACAGATGTGTTTTACCCTCCTCTGCATCCTTTTGCAATATAGGGAGAGAGAAAAAAAAATTGGGGGAAAAAGAGGCGACGTTCACGGTCTCACGCCTTTAATTAATACAGGACCATATGGTGGAGGTTAGTCGATTCATCTCCCGGTAAAGGCTGCACTCTCATGCTCCACTGTGTTAATTTCAGAAGTAAAGCCGGTGTGAGGCAATGCCAGCTTTCTGTCTGCACTGGGCCTCACGCCACGTGAGTCACACTGATTCATATCAACTGTTGGTGGTGGTGAGAGCACAGAGAGTCCGCGGAGTGAGAATGATTAGATGAACGGGATTAATACAAGTAATCAGAATATTAATGCTGATATACCTTTAAACCGCTCCTATACTGGATATACACTGTGGCATATGTTAGAAAAAATACAAATAAATATTAATTACCAGGTTTAATTACCACCAAACCACCGTTACAACATGATCAGAAATTATTTTATATTTTAGGCTATTATTATTATCATTATTATTATTATCGTCTTAATTATTTGTATTAGTATTGTTATTAATGTTGTACGTGTTAAATATATATTTTAAGACATTATGCTATCGTAATTTTTTTCGCCCCATATTCGATTTGAAATTTGCGCAATAATATCGATTTTCTTTGAATATTAAAATGAAAATGTATCACATAATATACAATATTTATTTTTACTTTTTTTAATGTTTATTTCCTGTAACTTTTAAGGGAATACATGCCTTTAATTTTAAGTCTCCAACAACAAAATATACAACAACAAAAAATAGATCAAAACAAATCCTTCAATGTAGAGATTGTGTCCATATTTTTACGCAATAAAATAAAATACAGGAAAATGCATAAATAAGACCGGGTGAGATTTGAGAGGCCGCGGATCAGCCAGGCAGGCTGAAATATTGGAAGGACCCCTCATTAAATCTCACTCATTAGATAACACTGAGCCGCATGCAATAACCCTCCACCTTACAGGCTGACCCCCACTATTTCATTTTGCAGTGGGGATACAGAGGAGGGGTGAGAAGAAAGGTTGTGCAGGTACACGCCGTAAAACTTAACCTCCAATATCTGCATCTTCTGAATCAGAGAAGAAGAAAAAAATAAGGCTCACAGATGATGTAGAGCAGGTGAAGAGAAGAGCTGAGGAAAATGGTTAACAGCATGACTGCATGCAAATTCCCCCCGACTTGAATTATCATAAGCAAACAGTGTGAGCCTGGACTAATAAAACCCCATCTGTGTAACTTCATATCGAGGTAGTATGAGGGCTGCGATAATGAATTTTGTAATATCCCACCGACAGACATCTCAATCAGACTCTAATCCCGTGATTTTACTACGGAATCACTCCACTTCCAACTGCAGGCTGCACACAAAAAACACACACAAGCAGAACACGGCGGGTTTTATATATTCAGACTGCACAAAAAATAAATATTGCACTGGAAAAATATATAACAATACATGACGAGTGTTAAAAGTTAGTTTTAGAAGCTAATAATCAAGTGAAAAAAGCGTCAGAATAATTAGATTATTATTTTTTCTCTAACGCAAATCATCTAGTTTCCATTATTTTTTAATCCAGAGAGGTTTTACACGTACTATTTTGATGTAGATCAGAATATGGACAGTTATTTCTCAACATAGATCAAATTAAATTGGAAACAAATCGATCACTGACGCAATTGTACAAAAAAAAGGAGACTTTCAGACCAGAATGAGACTCATTAAAATGCACATTTTGGAGCCAAAATTAAAGTGCACCACCGCTGACATCCAAACTTTCCTCTACTTATTTTTATGCATTTACTTTATTATAAAGTATTATGCTCTTACACGCATCAAATGTCGGAATTTTGCATAAATTTGGGATATTTTCCTCAAGACCACCAGCATTTTGTTCTTGTAATCTAATACTTATCCTTTGCGCACACTAATATTCTTTTTATTCTCATGTTGACTACAAAAAGTATTGCCTGCAGAAGTAGAACTGGATGTCAGTGAACAACACAGCGGGCTTGTTTACCAGATTTAAAGACTAATTGTGGCTCTTTTGTCTGTTTTTACAGAAGCGGTTTCCTTAAATTGCCATAATGGACTCCCACTGCCGCAAACTGGCCACCACCTGCGCGCAAATCGGTGAGTATCTGATCCATCATCCATCATCAATACAGTATAATTCCCATAGATCCACAGGGAAATAATAAAACATGATTATTTCAGATTTAATATGGTAGTCCAATTGTACATCATATTTGTTTATCTATTTTATTTTATTCTATACATAAAACGACGCTCTTAATCGGTCTATAGGGTTTATATGTGTGTTGCTTTCCAAACAAGATATTTATTAATTACAGCTAATATCTTGTTTTCAGTTACTGCATTTTAATTGAAGATGTGGCCCAAATACTTCATGTCTTGATCTTAAAATCTGATTTTGTTCAAAATAAGTGAGCAGGTCTGGCACTACTTAGTGAGCTAGTTATTTCTAACTTCTTAGTTTTGTGAGTTTTCTTAAAAACAAGCTCAAAATCTTTAATTAAAAAGGCAAAATAATAAATTTCTCAGAAAATAATCTCCCATTGTCCTCTTCACAATTTCAACTCGCACTTTTAATTTTTAAGACTCTAAGATCTAAAACGTGATGGTTAAAAAAAAGCTGCTTTAGTTTGATTTCTTTCTGGTTTGTTTTTTAAATGTTTAGTAGTCGCAGATATTTTGGCCTCTTTGCTCGTCGGTGTGGAGAAGTTGTTGGTGAATGCAGCTGGTTTGCTGTCTTAGAGCGACACCTGGTGGTCGGTTGTGGATCTGCAGCTTCACAGCATCATCCGAGGATTTGATCAGGATGAGAGCGACGTTATTAGTTGTAATTAGAAGATGGACACATAGGACACATCTTATTATTCCCTTTAATTTACACATTGGCTGACCTTTGGCACAATAAGACAAAAAAAAAACATAGTCCTAGGTGCTTTTATACTTCGATTCTATTCGCATTAACGGCAACGTGTTTTCCTAAATAACATCTACGAATAAACCCCAACAAGAAAAGCTAGAATCCCTTGCTCGACAAACTCTGGGATTTATTAATTATTCTCCAACGCGGCGGGGAAATGACATCAGGTCTTGTTAGAGTCTTAAACGAATAACCAATAACTCTCACTCTGTTTCATTTAGCTGGCATTGACGGGGCAATATGGGACAGAGGGCAGGCTGTTCATAGCTCCACAGCTGCACAGTGTGGCCGACCATTGATTAAGAATAATAGGATAACTAAAATAAAAACAGAATTGCACGGGGGGGGGGGGGGGGGGCAGTCAGAGTGATGCTTGCAAATATAGACCCAGCAGCAGCGCCAACTGTTTGGCTGTAATGTATGCAGCGCTTGTTGGATTGACTCCGGGGAAAACTAAATGTATAATGAAAGCCCATTCGTGAGGAGGAATATACTAATGGAGGAATCTGATGTCTCCTTAATCCTATGTAAAAAGCCTTGTCGTCTCCCCCTATATTGACTGAATTGCTAATTAATGGCCCTCAATGGCGGAGGCCTATTGCGCGCAGTAATCCGCAGAAGAGAGATAAAGCATTCAGAAGGTAGAAATGAAGAGGAAACCGATAATCCACTTCAAGTTTAGTATTACAACACGGCTGGAAGGAAAAAAGGAGCAACAGACTGGTCTCTGCTTATTGGCATACACTTATTATTATTTTTAATAAAATAGTAGCCTTATTTTGAAATGTAAAACTTTTTTTTTTAGAATTTGTATTTTATGATAAAGACCTATAATAATATTTTTTATTTATATTTCCCAATTTTAAACTACATTTTATTGCATATTTGGAAATGTAAGGGCATGATTTTATGGTTTACCCATAAAAATAATCTGTTAATGAAAATAAATCCATTACTATTAAACGACACATGAATTAGTATATAAATTAAATGTGCATCATCTTAATTTAATTATACAGAGAGCATCCAAACAAGGTTTTATTGCTCTGTATGAGAAGCGATTGGCTCCCTATGTTTTAATAAAGTCTCCTCCGTCCCTCTGAGTGCGCGTGTGTTGCATACAGTCTATGGTCTCGTGGTATTTATATATCAGGGGCTTTCACGGGATTAGCCCTAGTAACTTCTCAACAGCGCCAAGTCCAAATGTGCGTGGCTGAATGGGCGTCCGCCTGGACACGTGGACATGGGAAGTGATGATGAACAAATTGTGTTATGGAATAATAAAATAATCAATATTTAAAGTCATTTTTTTCACCTCCACTGGTATGAATCGCAGTAATTGGCGTGAACGTGTCCTCCTCTCTGTGCAATCAGTCCATCGCTTCAATCACCTGTTACCCAGCTGACATTTCTCCACCCTCAACCCCCCCACCTTGAAAATTAAAGTCGCATTTGTTTGATTAGACATGTTTACTTTGCCTTAACGCGTCACAATCTTTGGGGAGTTATAGGTTGAAAAAAAATTGCGCTGGCACATATCAGCTCAAACTCATTAAAAGTCCTCCTTCAGAAATTCTTAGGCAAATGAGAGTCTTATCAGATTAAAAAAAAGCACTACAGGAGAGCTGGCTGAGAACGACGGAGGGGTCCAGACGCAAAATGAGGGTTGAGATCCAGTTAAGCAGCCAGATAAAGTAATCCGTCGTCAACAAACTGAGGCTGCGTGGTTAACTGTGGGGTTGATTTAATGGATATTTGAACCTCAACTCTGGGGAGGTCAAGAGGATCGTCTCATTTGACAACTAGTATGATTGGCTGCATGCAGGGATGGAGTGGATAGTAAAGCACTTTGGTCACGTAGTGCTTCAAGTATGAAGTTGGATATGAGGATTAGAATAGTGGTTGTTTGTCTTTAAGTCATTTTACCACCTTTTTACTTCACTGCCTTTGATGAATACAAGACATAATGTACATGTCTGCATGGCAGTTAGGTCAGTTGCGAAGTGCGCACAGACCGTTTTGGCGCAGTCTGGCACATCCCTCCTTTTGAAGCTCCGTGTATTTTCCCCTTTAATCGCGTGTCCTTTCAGAGGATCACTGTGCTGTAGCAGGCTGCTGTGTTTGATATTCAGTGTGCATCTTTTTTTTCATACGGCTTTCAATACAATCCGCTCGGTGGCTCGCTTTATCCACATTGAGTCCCTGAGTAAACTGCGGCGACAGAGCCTGCGAGCGGCTCAGCTTGGGTATCAATAGAACTGCATCGTTTTACTGGGCCACTGGACCCATCTCATAAAATGAGGCCAAACTGTGTTATTTTCATTTTTATTTGGTCTTGGGCTGCTGCGCAACGGCAACGGAGCGCCGCGGGTACGCCGCGCGTCCCATCTCTCTTTACATGCTTTTATTTGGAAGAGGAAAATAAGCACCAGCCCCGGCATAAACACATTGGCACACATATCTCGTTTCTGCGAGCTCCGGTTGGTTGGACACGCCGTCATATCCACATGGATGTGCCTGTCAGGAGGGCGGGCGCAGCGCGGTGACGTGGAGGTCTGGAGAGAGGCGCAGGCAGTGCGCAGGCAACAGCTGAAATGAACAGAGAGCGGTGTAGTGTGTGTATGCCTCTGGATCTAATATCACCTACCTGTCCTTGTCACTCTGATAGTCAGCCGAGGTAGTCGCTGTTTACCGCCGATGCTAGTATGGCAGCTCTAAATGGCCTATTTTAAAGCATTTTCCAGTTTAAACAGAAAGAAGGTTTCATCTCAAGAGGAACTGCTTTGCTGTGCGTCTTTTTGGACAACTGAACACATTCCGCAGACGGACTTCCCGCTTATCCTTGTTGTACTAAAGGGACTTACTCTGCTTTTGACAGCCAGTTTTGCGATCTTCTACCGATGAACTCTATGAGGGATCCTTTAAACATAGACCACCACCACCTAACAGGGAATAAACTTGCCTCCACGCACCACACGGCTTTGGCGATGGCCTCCACTTTACAGCCGCTGCAGCGGTCTGTGGACTCTAAACACCGGTTAGAGGTGCACACGGTGTCGGACACGTCCAGTCCGGAGTCTGTCGGTAAGAACCGAACGGGATGCAGATGTTCTCAGCAAAGGCGCCGCAGATGTCATCTTGATACCAAACAAACGACGGCTCCCATTAATCAACGTAAAGGGAGTTTAATGTGCATGCAAACAGGCGATTATAGCTGTCGTTTTATTCACACATAATTAGTTTTGACACTGGCCTGTGTTGTGAAAAGTTTCTGTGTTATGTAAATGAAAGAGAGCTTGTCTTGTGTCAACTGGAATTAGTCAGGTATTTATTTATACAGGCTACTCGGTGCTCGGATTAAATCAAAAGGTCAATTTACTAAAATCCCATAAAATGAAGGAAAATGTCAAATACAAAATTTAAAAAATCGGCTTTATTTTATGAATCAGAGCATTTCTTCCTCAGTGAAATCAGACTGTCAACAGCTCATCCATTTCCCAACAGTGTCATGGATTCAGGATTTATTTTTTGTTCCCTCTCTACTTCACAAGTAGATGAGTGTTTAGCACACCGGCCTTAATCCGGCTGACCCTGACTCAATCAACTTCTTTCCTCTTGACAGAAAAAGAAAAGAACCAAAATAATAAAAACAACAACGACGACTCTTCAGATGACCCGTCTAAAAAGAAGCGGCAGCGGCGGCAGAGGACTCACTTCACCAGCCAGCAGCTGCAGGAACTAGAGGCCACTTTCCAGCGGAATCGCTACCCGGACATGAGCACGAGGGAGGAGATAGCCGTGTGGACCAACCTCACAGAGGCCCGGGTCAGGGTGAGTATTCTCCTGGGTGCAAACCAAAACAATCAGAGTGCATAATTTCGGGTAATTTGTGCCAAATTATTACCCGGTTAACCTACAAAATACCTTATACCTTAATATTATTACGCACGGACACCAAACTTTACGCACGGCTGGAATCCCCTTGAAAATAATGTAGGACACAGTTTTTAGCTGGAAAACAAATAATCAGTCTTGTTTAAATAAACTGCTGGTTCAAGCTCAATTTAATTAGATTGTATATGTTTGTTTATTAAAATAAATATAATCCCAATCCTCTGCACACAATGCAAAATAATCTATTTCAGCACAACTTAATTTGTGGTTCTCGGCACACTTTAATCTGTTTCATAATAAAATAGGACTAAAACAATCTGTTATTTGCCTATTATGTGTATTTACACACTATTAACGTTGTTAACAGTCGAGGCTGTTGACATTTGTCGGTGGTGGCAGATACCAGTCGTGTTCTCCTGTTCGTGTGAAAGAGGTGCAAAGCTGGTATTTTGCGATTGCCGTCCTGGTGCTGTGTGATTAAGGTCAGCGTGTTTGTGGAAGCCTGCAGAGGAATACACATCCCCTCCTCTCCACATTAAGATGGTGCAGTGGGAGCTCAGTGTGTATTCTGCTCAGATAAAGACGGAATCAAAGCGGGATTGTCTGCACGGGAAAATAAAGATTAATAGAGTGTTTGGATTTAGGAAAATATTTAAATGCGTAATTCAAATTAAGCACCAACACCACAAAATGAAAGATACTGTGTCTGATATTAAGTGGAACTCTGTCCAGATTAGCCATTGCAAGAAAATATAGAATAATTTTCACAATTAATTTCTAACCTGCTGTCATGTCCTTTGCTCTATAGGTTTGGTTCAAGAACCGGCGAGCCAAGTGGAGGAAACGGGAAAGAAACCAACAAGCCGAGCTTTGCAAAAACGGCTTCGGCCCGCAGTTCAACGGACTCATGCAGCCCTACGAAGACATGTACCCCAGCTACACGTACAACAACTGGGCCGCCAAGGGCCTCACGTCGGCCTCTTTATCCACCAAAAGCTTCCCCTTCTTCAACTCCATGAACGTCAACCCCTTGTCCTCGCAGACCATGTTCTCGCCGCCCAACTCCATATCCTCCATGACTTCCAGCATGGTGCCATCGGCGGTGACCGGCGTGCCGGGCTCCAGCCTCAACAGCCTCAATAACTTGAACAACCTCAGTAACCCGTCTCTCAACTCGGGGGTGCCCACCTCGGCGTGCCCCTACGCGCCTCCGACCCCTCCCTACGTGTACAGGGACACTTGTAACTCCAGCCTGGCCAGCCTGAGACTGAAAGCCAAGCAGCACTCGAGTTTTGGATACGCCAGTGTGCAGAATCCGGCCGCTAATCTGAGCGCTTGCCAATACGCCGTGGACAGACCAGTCTAATACCTACCTGCACTGCAAACAATGACCACCTTAGCAAGTCATTATAGGCTAGTAAAGTGGTATTGCTCTCTAAAGGGAGTGGGGAAATCTGGCAGTGAGATAATTGTACATTTTCAGGAAATGTATGGCATTTTCTTGATACTAGTCTGACTTTTTCCTCAAGATGTTGCCACTAGTTCCTTGAAAATCTCCAAACTCCTCAAAGAGACAAGTAAGATTATTCCATCCATTTATTTTGGGGGGAAAACATGTGGTTTTGAGGGTGTTTAAGACCAAATGGCTTGTTATGGTGGTCATTTTTTGCAGTGTGCTGGTAATCACAAACAGCCGGCCACAGGAACAAGAGACTACTACAACTACTTTTTCATTTTTCAAAAAGGGCACTATAGAAGACTGAACCACTGAAACAAGCTCAGCTCCAGGTCGGAGTAAAAAAAAAAACTGAAACGGGAGATTTTAGTTTTATTCCCTTCAATGAGTCCAGGCCTGCTTCACACTGCGCCACAGTTTAAAAAAAAAAAAAAGGCCTGTTTTATTTTTCATAGCTCGTCATGAGGTTTTTTTTTCTGGTGGATTTTTTGGACGTTAATTGTTGACTGAAAAGGTTGTATATATATTTGAATTATCATCTCCTGTTTGTCGAGGCGAATGCGCTATAACCCTCCAGTCCTCTCCAGGTTCAATTTATCAACGCATGTGGAAAAAAAGAAAAACCTAAAAAAGGAATCATGTTTTGCTTGCAAACAAAAGGGAATGTACATACTAAAAACGCACCAGTTGTGTGTTTCTAACATATTATAAATTTATTATTAATGTCTGTGTGAATATCGATTTAGAATAGCAATTCTGGATTTTAAAAAAAAGAAGAAGAAGAAGAAGCATCAAAAATGTTCCTGCGACAAATTATTTGGTTTTTGCTCTGTGTATACTATTTGGTACGGAATTATGTTTTGTTTTTTTCAACATCCAAAAAAACTATTGTGTTTTATTTAATGGAAGTAAATATATTGTTCAAAAACATTCTGATGTTATTGAATCTTTGTGTTGGCAGTCTGTTAGTGGAGTGGAGAGCAATGACAGTGTGTCTATAGCCTTTCGATTATGTGAGGTGCTTGTGCGGCTAATCTATAGAGGAAAACAATGGGCCGCTCCAATACACATAGCGGCGAGATGCTCCGTCAGATTAACTGCTGAATACATGTCTGCCTGCTCAGCCAAGGGCCTCGGCTGCATGGCCACTGGTGCTTGAAATAACACGGGAATCCACAAACAGGAGTTGGACCACACAACAGTGACAACAGTCCATTAGGGGTTTCTCTCTGTGTTTGAAGACTTTGTAGTTCTCTTAAGGGGATTATTAGAAAACCTTTTACAATCCACATCTTAAATTGACTCAAATAATACTTTAATAAGGATTTCATAACAAATTAAATTTTCTAAATTCATATTTTAGTGATTAATTTATTAAGATGATGCGTAAAATGTAATTGTGAGATCTAAATTAACCATAAAGGTATTTTGTTTACAGTTTAAAGTAAGTCTTGCAGCCTGTTTTGCTCCACACATCTAAATTATCTTTATTCAGCCTACCTGACCTACACATGCATCTGTTTGCTTTTGCTTTGTGGCTTTCTTTAAGTCATGCTTTATAGTGCATAAATGCGCCGTAGCAAAACAAAGCTACGGTCTAGGGAAACTATGATTCACAAGCTTGAGCAAACAAGCTCTCACACACACACAGAGAGACAGAGACAGAGAGAGATACAGAGGTATGTGGGCCGAGGCTGGCTGGAGGAGGAGGCGGGGGACGAGTGCAGCTTCGCGGCTGCAGGCAGAGCGGAGACACCGGGGAGGAAACACCGCAGCACTCCGCGCAACAAAAAGACACAAATAAATAGTGCAACTTTGGGTTTTTTTTTCAGGCTGAGCTGCGATAATTTTTCAGTCTCATGATGTTGATCGTGTGTTGTTATATTATATTAAATCACTTATCACAAATTAACTATAATATTCAAGAAAAAAGAGCTTGTTGAAGGAGCTGATTTAGGATGTGATGTCATTCTACAAGAGGTCATCTCCCGAGGGAGGTTATTATGAGGAGAAATAAATCAGTTCGTCCAAATAACTGTTGAATAACAAACACAAGAGGAGCATTCTTCTCTTTTGAATACAACCGATGTTCTGAGCTGCAGCCTGAACTCCTGAACTCGCCCTCCAGATTTAGATTTGCCTTTTGTTGCACGAGTGTCACCTTTTGATGGAGTCGGTAACGCGCAGCAATAATCAGCTGACAGGGGATAAGCCTCGGCTGCTGCTGCTGTAGAGGCGAATACGCAAGTCTGCGGTCTCAATACACATCCACACAATCAACATGTGAACAGAGGATGACCTGAAGAGAAGAAGAGGCTGCAGAGGGAAATGTTCATTTGGCTGAAACGGCGCCCAGGACTGCAGACCTTTAGCCTCTCTCTCCTCTCCTCTTCTCTCCTCTTCTCTCCAGCCTGCACAAGGTAAGAATTTATTACAGATTAAATGGAAAACAACACGTGCCTTTTCTGTAGCTGCATCTTCACTCGTGTTTAATTGTAGATTTATGCAGAGAAATTTTACAAAATAAGCTTCTTTTTGCACCAGAGCTGCTTATATTCTGCTCACGTTTTTAGCTGAAATTAATATTCTAAATCCAGACTTGCTGCAGAGTCATTTATGCGTAAAACCAAACTCGTTTTAAAGCAGGAAGACGACATGCTTCCCAGGCATAACCACGCATAACAATAGCTGAGAAATATACACAATGAACTTTATAAACATGTTCCAACAAAAGATACAATTATCAGTCTCGTGTTTAAATTCAGATTTGTCCTGCCTCAGTTTTCGGACACTAAAGCGCACCATACATCTTAATGTGAGATTTGTTCCGCCAACTGATTAAAAAAAAAAATCCAATGTGGAGTAACACACCGAGCCGACACAGCTCTCACCTCCACTCCACTGGGAATTCAAATAGAAAGCGAGGAAGAGCAAATATCCAAACATGTAGCGTTACACCTCCAATCTAAATAATTAACAGTCTCTCAATATTCATGCAGCGGCGGGTTGGGAAGAGAACCTGGGAACTCTACATGCGAGATATCCGGGAGCAATGTTTTCTAATTTCACGCCAATGAGGGCTGGAATTCAACTATTGCATTTTTTTTCTGAAAAACACAAGTTTTTGCACAAGTTTCCTGACATGCTTGTGATATTTCAACCAAGAAAACACAGAATATGAACGAAAACGGAGATATTTGTGAGTGATGATTGATTTTAAAAACTAATGCAGGACATTTTTAGCAGCATTTAGCTTGTAAACAGCTATTTATTGCATTTAATTAATAGATATGGAAACCTAAATGGTTTCCATATCTATTAATTGCTTCAATGGTAAATATATAATTTTGAAGTGGACATTAATTCATTATATCAGCTATATTTATGGACAAATTAAAATTATTTTTTTTGCATGTGTGCCTTGTCTTCAAAAATACATGCAAATCAAACTATTTCTTTCTATCCACCCACAGAGGATATCCAACAAGCTTTTTATTTACAATTAGTGAAGCTTTAGGTTGTGTTTATATCTGATGAGAAGCAGCAGAAAGTGTGGGAGCTGTGGGTTATGGTTATGGAAATGAACACAGATTTCAGGTGTTTCAGAGCATGCAGGCTGATTTCTGATCAATAGTTTATTTTGGAGGCAGGCAGTGATGCAACAGGCCAAAATTAAATCACAGCAGGACTTCAGTGCTGAAACCAGGCAGCTTTCAAAACTCATGATGTTGACTTGCAGACCTTTAGATAGATAGACAGATACTTTATTGATCCCGAAGGAAATTTAGGCATCCAGTAGCTTAAACAACAAGTCCCAACACCAATACTCATTTAGCTACGTCTTTAAAGGGGAATTCAGTAATTTTCAGGTTGTTAAAGCAAAATGTATATCTCGAAAAAAATATACAAATACTGCACATAATGGTAATAGTATACAAACACACACCTCTTTCTTGGATCTTTCATTCACGCTGTGTCACACTAACATTTACATACACACATATGCCTAGTATTTAAATATGTATTTTATTTAGGGCTGCCATGGCAGAAGGGATGCTTCAGAATAAATGTAGGATAAAAACCACAGAGAAGATCTACTAACACACAACTAGTCTCAGCACTTTGCCCAGCGGTCAGGCAGCAGAGAGGGCTGCTGTGTGTCTGGGGGGGGTGGGGGGGTAGTTGAGGGTTTGGGGCTTTGGCTCTGGACCAATGGCAGCCCAGCGGCTTCAGCTAAAGGTCACATGATGTGACCTCACACATTCTCACCCTCACCTAAGGCCCGAGGAGAAGTTCTCCATAACAAGATGCACAACCGTCCATCTCAGCTGCACTCTAAACACCTCACAGTAACTTTAAAGTTAAGTTAAGAGTTCTTTCAGCAAAATTATGCACGATAAAATGTAGAATTGGCTTATGATTCACTGCAACAACATTCACATATGTTTGCACATTGCAAAATGAAAAAAAAAAAGTATATGTCTTTGCCTCTGGCTTTGATTTAAAAGTGTGCTTTGTGTGAAAATATTGACTTGCTGGTGTTCATTTATGTCGGCACGCTTGAGAATAGCTGAACAAAGACTGTTGCCGGTGTCTGTTGCATGTATGTTACAGTATGTCGTGTATCTTGTGTGTGGATCTTCATGTATGTGTGTTGTGTTGTGCTGAGCCTCTCTCACAGCGGAGGCTTGGTGCTGTTTGAGGGCAGGCGGCTGGCCAGAGCGTGTGAAAGCAGATAACCAGGGCGAATTTCATGACGCACACACTTCCTGCTCTCTGAAGTTCTATTAAAGAAGGATGAAAACAAAAACACACATCTGAGATGTTTTCTCTCCAAAATCAATTTCTACACATTAAGCATGCTGAAAAGATCAGCAGCGCGGCTCTCACGGACCTTGAAACAGTGATCCATCAGGAGACACTGAATTTATTTGATAAAGGAAACATGCCTTAGTGTAAAAATCTTTGAGAATACATTTTACCTGTTGGACTGTTGTATATTTCACTGCTGAACCCTTCACATCACCCGCCGTAGCGCCTGCTGAAGAGCTAAAATGGAAATGTTTGAGGTGTCTCTGAGCCAGTTTGCACTCTGAGGTCCAAAATAAAACATTAAAAACAGAAACATGAGCAGTGAAAAGGCACTCAGCACCCAATTAGTCCACAAAAAAACTGCTGCTGGAGCTCTCTGATGTGTTTGTGTGAGGCGGGCTACTGCAGGAGAAGAGCTTGCAAACTGTCTGGATAATTCAAGTGGCATTATTTAGCATTAAGGCTAAATATAGTAGACCTATACCAAGCTGCAAGAAACACCTCTAACACTGCATGTTGGCCACATGAAACACATGTACAGTATGCATCAGAAATCATTGCATTTTCTAAAATCATAGTACCAAATGTACAGAGAAATACTACATATATTTGATAAAAAGACTGCAGGCACACTAGCTACCTAAAGGCTTTCCTCATGCCTCTTCATGTTAACCTGACAAGTCTAAAGCTGCTAACATTTTAGCCATATCTGAAGCATCGTGTTCAGACACCTTCGGTTTACACAGTCTGCCCCAGATGGCATCTCTCAGCACTGTTTTCTTTAGGCCTGTCATCTACTGTAACGTCTTAATTGACGTTTACCTCTGCTCGCCGCCGTCAGCCACCCGGAGTCTGTGTCTGACGAGCCGCCTGCATGGCACAAGAGTTTCCCAGGCTCCAACTTCACATAGAAAATTACACCTGAGCACTTTTGTTTGTTTTAGTTTTGTTTTTTTTCATTTCGTGTCGTGCAATTCTCCCTTCACACGCAGGGTGAATCACAAAATGCTGTGGAGATTGTCAAAGTGTCTAGCTTCTACCTCACGCTCTCATCGGTTCACAGTAGCCTGAGTGAAATCCTGCTGTTCATCCCACGTTATCTAGAAAATCAACTATCAGATAACAGCCCATGTTGCCATTACAGAAGGAACATATGGAAAGGTTTCCAACTGAATCTCACATGCAAGCATGACATCTTTTCTTTATGGCAATAATCTCTGTTAAGTGAGATTAGACATTTCAGATAGGAGGTCAAAATCATGCAAAACATCCAAATAACGTGGACACTTGTATGCACCGTGGTTTAAAGTGTGGGTTTAGCCCCAGTGGAAACAAAACCTCAAACGCTCGCAGAGTTAATGTCATACTCTACACGCTGATCGGACTCCCCAGCTGTACAAACATGGCATCTTTGGGCATAAAAATGCACAATATTCTGGAGAGGACCACTTAGGGAGACGCTTTACATCATTTATCCCCCATAATGCCACGCTCAGTTCAAAGCTAGAAGTCAGGAGGAATTAGGGTTTCCTCAATAAAACCTCTGGGCTTTCATGTGGTCCAGTTATGGAGGGGAAAGGGAAGAAATATGGACACCCATGCGATTTAAATTAAACAACGTAAAATAATGTCTCTTATGCAACAGTTCAATGTAACGTTCAATGATTATAGCAATGTTAAAAAATAATCCTGAGTAGAATTTAAATTGAACACCGTCATGATAACGTGACTGCAGTGCTCTTTAGATCCAGTATAGTGCTACAGCGGTATATTTTCACTAAAAGGAAGTTCTGACACCCTGAAACGTGGTTTTAACCGAAGACATATTGAATTTTAAATCTCAGTTATTATTTCCACTCTTCATTTCCTGCCCTGGACCCAGTTTCTGTGGAAGGTAGTGTGTACCGTTACACCCATAACTTTAGTCACACTACTTTTACACCCTTTACTCAAGGACCTTTTGGTGCTCTTTTAAAACACATGAAAGACAAAAACAGTAAATAGGTCACAATAAATAGGGGTTTTGCGATTTACCGGTATTGATGATAACTGGGATATTTGAAAATGAAATATTGATATCATGTTAATAATACACAAATGATAATAGCTTAATAATTCAGCACCTCTTAAATCACGCTTTTGTATAGTTATGATTACAGACTCTCTCTCTACCTTCCTACAGTCGTATTTTGAGTTTAATTAATTCACCAAAAAAATGTGACAAAATGCACAATAAACAAAGTTCAAGTTGAATTTGACTGATAACATTATTTTCTTTTTTTTTTTTAAATTTCTATAGATATCACGATAATATTGTTATTGTTAATTGTTTTGGCCACGATAATCGTGTAAGGAAAATCTGATATCTTGAAAGGTCAAAACTTAGAAGGCCAAATTTTAACTTGCATAAACTTTGCTATGAATACAGCCAGATATTTATGAGTCATCATCCTTTCCCATGTGTCTTGTTACATCTAGGGACAGAAGAAATATTAGATCAAATCAAGTCTTCTTACAAACTAGCTTGAAAAGATCTGTATAACAAATCTAATTCAATATCAATACCCTTTCTTTGTGAAATAAATCTTTATAAAGTCTACCAGATATTCTAATATTCCACTGTACCTCTTTGTCCTGCTGCATCTGTGCAGTCTACATATTTCAGTGAAAACCGTGCAAATTTGAAATTTAGCTAACAGCAACTCAAATTTGTGAATCACTGAATCTTCACTTCATTGGACGTTTGCACTACGCACACTTTTGCTGTTGTTGACTGCAGACAAAAGTAGCTACATTCAGGTTTAAAATTGTACAATGTGCCTTATAAATAACTTAAATAGTAACTCTCAATCCGCCATGTTGAATTAGTGTCAGAGTGAGCTGAGTGACGTCTAGCAGCAGTCAAATCAAACCCTGCCATGTTAATAAACACGTCAGCCACTGTTTTTATTGCCTACAAAAAGGCTATTTCTCACACAGATAAATAGTGTAATTAACTTCCTTGTTGTTATATTGCACACGGCCTGAGATCAACAACTTTTTGTCCTCTACTTCCAGGTCCAGTTTGTCTGCAACCTGCCAGCAGCAGCTCTTTACAACTCTCAACAACCAGCGCATCCATCGACAGCAACACTTACTGCTCTGCCTGTTGAGTCACTGGGAGTCACTCTGGTGTTGGATGATTTATAAAATGTTTACTCCTCATAAAAATATCTATTTGGATTGCTCTCTTATTAAAGCCAGATGTTGCAGTTCCATTTTTCCCTGATGGTGCAAATATGGAGCCGCATTTTCCTACTTTAATTTATTTTTCCATCTCCACACAAACTCAGTGGTCAACAGTTCTGCACAGGTTTATTCTGTTGATGAGCAGCTGTTTGAAACAAGCAACTGTTATATACAGACAGATGTAAACTATACAACATGTCTGTACTCTCATTGTTTTAACATAAATATTGATTACCGTCTTCATTTCTCTCAGTGCTATTGTTGATTTATTCCCTTCTGTGCACATTTATGTTTTGCTTTTTAGTGATTTTCCATTTTTGTGCAATATGTTATTGCTTTATTGTAATCCCAGTGTATCATTATATCATCATTATGTCATTTATGAAGTTTGAATTAAAATATTTTCCCATTTTTTCCATCCTATTTGTCAAAGTGTGTGCCTTTTTTTTAACAATTCAGGGTGTAATTCCAAGAAGCAAATATGTCCATTATGAGAAAAAAATATTACTCTGTATTTCTCTGTATTTATACATTTATAAAAATCTAAATCTTTTGTAAACTAATGTACTAGGACGTGCACTATTATTTCATGAAAAAACATGTCCCGGGAGGGATAGAAATAGCTTTGACATTTTGGAAAATATGTTAAGTCGCTTTGTTGTAGAGAGTTAGACGAAAAGGTTGATACCATCCTCATGTCCATACCGTAAATATGAAGCTACAGCCAGTTAGCTTAGCTTAACTTAGCTTAGCACAAAGACTGAAAACGAGCAGCAAACGTATAGCCTTGCTGTGTTCAAAGCTAAAAAAATCCACCTAAAAGCACATCTAATTAACACGTTATGTCTTGTTTGTTTAGTTTGTGCACAAATCAAAGTGTAAAAATGACACATTATGGTTTAAAGCGGGGGGGGTTATGTGACAGAATATTTCTTGCCCATGTGCAGAAACTTCCTGGAGTCCCCGCGGTAGCGTCAACACTCCAGGAAGTTACTTCACCAGGCCAAGAAATAGTTACAGCTCTTAAAGTAACTTGATGTTTTTACACTTACAGTTTTTGATAGCGATAGGGAGAAGCTCTGAGCTCTAATATTAAAACATTTTCATCATTGTTTTTTCCTGTTTACTTCTTGCTGTGTATATGTGTCAATAAGATGGCAAATATATTAAATTTGACCCGTCTAGACAAACAGCAGTGAAATAAACAATGAACTGGTGAAAGAGAAGTGAACGCTCCACCTGGTGTACCTGGTAGCTCCTCTCATCCACCTCTCTCCCAGCCTACAGCATTTCCAACCCAACGAGAACAGACGGTGTGGGGAGCGATTTATTGGATTGGATCCCACCCAGCAGTGACTTATACGCTCAACCTATATGTCACAGATGGTAGGATTTCAGTGTGGTTGATATAGGAAATCCACTAAGGAGTATTGATCTTTCTAAGATCTGCTCTCTCTGCCTGATCTCCACAGGATCTGAACATCCGCAGAGACCCGGAGGGGAGTAGTGCAGCCGCTGGAATCTAAAGTTAAAGGTAATACTATGGAACATTTTCACAATCTATCACTACATGATGGAGCACAATAACGGTTCAACCTATAGCCATTTTACGTTTGTTGTTCATATTATGTTTTTAAATGGTTTTGAATTCTGAAGCACAATGAGGCGGTTAGCATGACTAGCACTAGCCACCATGTCTGAACAGAAGAAAGAAGAGAATACCACCTTCAGCAACTCAAACTGTAACAACAGAAAATCCAAGGAAACTCACTGTTGACTCACTGTTTGCTTGCCAACGGATCTCCGGGTAGATTAAGTCCAAAACCACAACAGTAATAATCAGTTTGCGTCAAAGATGTCACCAAAATTAAAAACCATAACATGTCTTCTTTCAGACTAGTGGAAAGAAAACATCCAAAATACACATTTAGGTGTTTATTTTACTACAATTTGTCTATTTGCGTCTGTAGATTTCGCCTACATTCACCCAAGGTAGCACTAGATAATGCCTCATTTGCATATTTAAACATAAAGTTTCAGGAAACTTGTAATACAAAAAATTATTGTCTTTATGCAAGTAATCAACTGGGGAAGTTTCATGGTGATATCTATAAGTTAACATTTTGTACTCTTTTCACCTGTAGTGCAAAATGTATGGAATTTTACAATAAATATCTTTAAAGGCTGTTTTCTCAAAATTAGGTTTTTCTCAAACTTTGAGCCAGAAATCTCCACTTCAGTAGCTCTTACAGACACCAAACTCTACAGTTTCATTCCTATCTATATTCTGAAGGTTTTCACAGAAGGGTTTGTTCATATAGCCTGATTTTATACAACATTTTATTCCTAAAAACATCTCAAAAAAGGATTTTTTATGACAGAATTTTCTGATTTATGGCATTTTGTTGACGTACATGTATATGTGTAACAATTGAGCTGCTCAGCTTTGGGTTCAGGTTATCTAGTTTAAACCTGCACAGATGTGACACCTGAAAAACATCCTATTTTGTGATTTCCTGGACTGTTAGTCATGTGATCTCGTGTTAAATTGCACAAGCAGCAGGTTGATGGAACAAGTGCATAAAGCACACTACCCCTCTCTCTCTCAGTCTCTGTGTGTCTCTCAGACAGTTTTAATCTCTGGTAAGACCGTCACGTCCAGATTTGTCATCTGCCGTGTAAACTCTGGTGGAAAGCGACCCGCCGCCTGCGCCTCCAGTCTCCACAGCTCTCCTTCATTACTGTGCACGGTGGGAGAGCCAGAGCGCACGGTGTGGTAATCCCTGCTGGAAGGCGTCACCGTATACCGTCATTAATGAAACGGAAGACACACATATATATATAACCTACACACAGTCTGAGAGATGAATGGCTGCAGCATCTTGTAGACCAGCTACAGGTTTACATCTCTCTGCAGGAGACGTTATGTTGGCTCACATTTATCCTCTGTAGTCAGTTATAGGCATGGACTGTTGTTGTTGATGTTATCTATACAGTATGTGGTACACTGCTGTGAGGTCTAATGCTGTTTGCTTAGTTCTGTGCAATGCTATCGTCTGCAAAAATTATGTTTCTTTAAAAATCCTAAGGGGATATCAGTAGTGACAGTCACCTTTGCATGCTTTTTGGCCTCCTACAGCAGGAAACAAATTCTACTCATGACCCCTCTTAACAGAGTGTATACGTTTACAGGTTGTGATTCGTTCAACTTAACCAGAAATTCACAGGAAAAAAACAAAGATTAAAAGAAAGTCTGAAAAATTAAACACTGGTTTGTGTTGCAAAAATATGTGTTCTTGTTTCTGCTCTCCATCTCACAAACAGTCATATGTATCTTGCGAACCCTTGAGGAGTCCTACAGCACTGCAGTAAGATTTTGACCTGTGGGTTTTACAGTGACATTTGTAGGGCTGCAACTAACGATTATTTCATTGTCGATTATTGTCTTGATTAATCGAGTAGTTGTTTGGTCTATAAAATGTCAGAAAATGGTGAAAAATGTCGATCAGTGTCTCACAAAGCTCAAGATGACGTCCTCAAATGTCTTGTTTTGTCCACAAATCAAAGATATTCAGTTTACTGTCATAGAGGAGTAAAGAAACCAGAAAATATTCACATTTAAGAAGCTGGAATCAGAGAATTTTTTATTATTTTTTTCTTAAAAAAATACTCAAACCAATTAATCAATTATCAAAATAGTTGGTGATTAATTTAATAGTTGACAATTAATTGATTAATCATTGCAGCTCTCGATATTTGTGCATTTTATGAAACTACACTGCTTTTAAGTTATAATTATTTACAATATATAATAGGATCACAGACGTTGACTAGTGAGAGGTATTTGTTTGGCTTACATTGCACATCAGTTCCCGTATTAGGCCTTTATAATAACATGATGTGTAATACTAAAGTTTATGTTGATATTATAAAGACAACAAATAATTACATTTCTTATTCTTGTATTGTTCTTGATGTTGCTATTAATACTATAGATTATTTGCTAGAATGTGGCCCTATTTTAGTTATCTATATAAATGTTGTGGTGTTTTGTATCATTCTGTTATTAAACAAATATTTATATTTATTATTAACAACTATTATAGACTCAAGGCTGTACTCTGTAACCATTTCTCCAAAAGTTTGAGAGATGACTCCAAGGGCTGATAAATAAAGTATGAGAACTACAACTTTTCAGTGTTTTATTTCTTATGATTTGGCAGTGTGCACACAATCAACTGACTCTGAAGCTCTCTTTCATTCAGTCTTGTAGTTTATGTGGGACACTACACTAACCAGCAGAGGGCGCCAGAGATAATTAAATCTATTAAAAGAACAGTTCATCTTGTTTTGAAGATTTGTCTTCAATAGGTCTAGATTAGACTTGCTGTTCAACAGTTGATGTTGTGTTTTTGCAACACTGTTGAGAATTATATTCATGATATTCTTTTAGTGTGCCTTAACTTCTATAGTTTGGCACTTATTCCATATTTTTAATTTTATATAAATTAAGTATTCTTAAAATATTTCACCACATCTTTAGGACTTCACGTTAAATCATTATATATATTTAAACTGTTGAAATGTATTCATCATTGGATCATTATAGCCTATGTCTTTTTTTCACTTTATGGTGATTTAATATGGTAATTTAACATTTATTTAACAGATCAACAAGGTCACAAACACAGTCAACAAAAATAAAGTCAACCAGACAGTCTGACTTAAACAACAAGTGAGAAAAAAAACGGAGAAGAAAAAAAAAAAAAAACCTGCTGCTAGCTTCTGTCGTGACTCCTGCACTGTACTCTCCTCAATTTATGAGGCATCATGGCGGGTAATGAAGCGGAAAGGTCAGGGGGAATATGTTTTTATCCGCTCTAAACCAATAGGTCAGATTTCCACTTTCCACGCCACAACTCTGTGACTGCAGCTGGTGCCCTTTCGCTTAAAAAAAATACATTCACCTTGGCCACTCATACATCATATCACCAATTCTCCATCTTATTGGCAATGTCACACAGAGGGCTGGCAGATATTACAGAATAGATTTACTGCAAGGGCTCGTCCACAGCCTCAGATATGATATAAACGGCGTGTAATGTAAGCCATACATTATGAATCCAATTTGTTTTGCCGAGATCAGAAAATACTACCATCTACTAGGGTGAAAGTCACCCTGAGACCACTAGATGGCAGTATGCTGGAGAATATGGAGCTGGTTACTCCACTGAGGCCAGTTTGATAGTGAGTTTTAGATCATGGGTCATTCTCTATAAGAAAGATATCCACATTAAAAAAGGAACTGTGGCCTTTATTCTTAAAATTATAAATTGTTCTACAAGAAGGTCACTGCAAAACTATACTTTACTATTAAAATATCTACGGAATATTACAGAAATACCATATAACATGGCATATAACTTGATGAATGAATATAAATATAACAATATAAAGAACACCTATGCAAGCTAATGTAAATTAAGTATGTCTGTAACACCAGAGAACCTCCGTGAAGCTTATAATATTATTTGCTGTGTCAAAGAGGTGTTGATTCATCTCCAGTAGTTTGTACTTTAGTTTGTACAGATTGTGTTATATTGTCAGGTGTTCATGTTTTTTGACCCCACATTGTATATATAGGATATGGGAAGGGGCAATATATTAGATACACCTTCATGCAATCCTCTCCCAACACCACCGTGAAATACTCTACAGGTCTATTGCATTGAATTGCATTAGACTGTACAGCTGTTAAAAGTATTGAGTCTACCAGTCTGTGTTTTGCTTTCAAATTTTCAAAAAGTGCTTCAGGCCTTTGCAGGTCTTCCTGCGGGGTTATGGGTGGCTCAGACGACTGTCACCGCAATAACAGGGTTGGCCACATATCTAACACATAGTCTAACTTTTGCAGTTCAAAAAAAGTATGTGCACTGAAGTTCATGCTAAAAAACATCACTAATAAACACTGGTCTAAAGAACAGCTGTTGATTATGCCCAGTCATTTAATCAAGAATTGTTGAATTTAGTGCGAACAGCAGGACTGCAACCAACAGTATTAGTTGAGTAATTGTTAGTTTAATCAAAATGGAACCCTAACCCTGACTCAAAAAATAGTGGAAAGTGGTTATCACAAGCCCTGAGAGCCCAAGGTGACACCACCAGTCCAAAACAAACAACACGATTTGCAATACAATAATATCAAATTGAGAAAAGCTGCAAGTTCTCACATTCAAGAAGCTGGAATGGTAAATGGACTGAAAAGCGCCACTGAATGACCCCCTCTACCGCTGAGCCACAGGCGCCCCCAGTGGCGGTATTTTTGTTTGATAAATAACTTAAACAATGAATTGTTTGTCAGTATAACTCAGCCTTCAGCCCTTTTATACAGCATTATATGTTTTTAATGTGGTGCAGGCATAAGGAGGAACTGCACATACACTTTACACAACTTAATCCATCATAGTGTGAGCACTTCAGCGTGTCCAGATGGCCGAGGAAATGTGTTAACAAACTTTGTGTTTCAGAGCAGATGTGTTTTTGCCTCAAGGATGCTGCGTATTTAAAGCACACAGAGCCAAAACAGTAGGAACAAGGTTTTACATTAGGAAGTGCTGATTCTACTAAAGGCGCAGGTTTGGGGATGTGAGTAGGGAGTGTGTGTCACGTTGATGTATGACTCTACATGGGTGGTGGCGGTCATAGGAAACCAGTCCTCTTCCTTTAGAGAAAAACACTACAGGAGATAACACAGTAAAAAGAGGAAATCCATGCTGCTAACTGCATTTCTACACAGATAAACATCAGCAATTTACAGTACAATGTACAGCACAGCCAAGAGGTCATTTCATGGTCACGAGTTATGAGATTACTGTACTGTGTCTCTGCTCTTCTGGGATGATGTCACCCTGACCTGAAGGGAAACAGAAGCTCTTGTTTTATATAATACTGAAACCAAACCTTCATAATGCTGAAATCTCTTTTGGTTTCAAACGCCGTAGCTAGGTTCAAGGTGTCCTTATGTTTCATTTGATATATTCATTCATTCAACCGTTATTTATACTTGAGAGATCAATGAGGGGGGACCCTCATTTACAAAAACAAAGAAAAGGAGAACAAAACAACAACGAGATATAAAAACAGAGAAGAGACAGTACCATTATATAATAGTAAAAGCCATTAAAACTTACCATTAAAACTGTACTAAAAGTACAGTATGTACAAATGCCCTAGAATTTTGCAATTACAATAGATAATTTGACAGATTCAAATGTAAAATAAAACATGTTATGTATGTTACAAGAAGAAGATTGGGAATTTAAGATCAAATTTCTAAAATGTCCAAAAGGTAGAAGTGAATTATTTTTAAGGATATATAAGAGATTATACAGAACAAGTGGTCACAGTTTAACAAAGGTCTTTAAATGCTTGGTACAAGGCGGGATTTTGTAAAGACAAGATGATGAACAAGAAAACTATGCAATAATGAAGGCACGTAGTTTTGCGACATACTTGAAATGACATTCTTATAGTAAGGTAAAGTTCACTCAGTTTGGAGGGTCTTTGCAGATTGTGTACCCTGAGTTTAAGTATCAAAATCAGTATCAGGGGAGAAAATGTTGGATTGCTGCATCCATAATCATATCATCTGGAGTTGGACAGTTATCCACAAGATCGTGAGAAATTTACCAGCAAACAAAAACACTTATGGACCCAGAGGGGGTGGAAGAGAACAACAGCAGGACAGTGTGAAGAATCCCTCATAGCGTACATCAACATCTGTCAGGATCCAAGTCCCAAGAGAGGGAAAAAATACAAATCAGTGATTTTGTATACTCTGCAGTAGTCTCTCTCTCTCTCTCTGTCTCTGTCTCTGTCTCTGTCTCTGTCTCTGTCTCTGTCTCTCTCTGTGACAAATACATATTTCAGATATCAAATATTTTTTTTGAAGAACCAGGGTTCAAACCACAAGTCTACCAAACCAGAATGTTCTAACAAAAACAGAGCTGCAAAAATTCATTCTTGGCTCAACTCCAGGTCTAAACTCCAAGGTCAAAGGTCAACCTCCATGAAATACCTGCTGATAAAGATCACGATCTGTGGTTGAAGCTGCACAACACCTGCTCTGTACATGGCTTGTACTTTTATTATAAGATGTATTTAAAAAAAAAAAGAAAGCACCACAAAAAGCTAGTATATGGACCTTCTGTAAAAAAGCAAAACAATTTGATTTAATTTACAACGAAGAGCAAAGAGAAAAGATGCAAGTGCTCACATTGGAGAAATTGAAGCCAAATAATACGTTACAGTTTTGCTTAATAAATTACTTAAAAGAAATACTAAGCTATTATATTATATTACTTATTTTTATTATATATTTGTATTATTCAAAAAAGCACAATAGATATTTAAGATGTTCTGCC
The DNA here is from genome assembly GCA_916701645.2 of Sebastolobus alascanus. Lineage (NCBI taxonomy): Eukaryota > Metazoa > Chordata > Actinopteri > Perciformes > Sebastidae > Sebastolobus > Sebastolobus alascanus. The sequence continues at coordinate 142,012 of CAKAOJ020000415.1, read as the reverse complement.
TCAACGCTTCTCTGGAAACCTCAACACCAGTGCCGATGATAGCCTTGCAGTCCCAACACACACACACACACTCACATTCCCTCGCATGTTCACATGAGTGACTTCCTGGATTACAAAAGGACACAAATCATGAATGCACGAACCCTCTGCACTCTGTAACACTCCGCTCCAGATGCCTGAAATGCCTCAAACTTCACCCTCGAGAACGGATCCACCACACAGGTGCACTCACTAACCCACAAAACACAACAGACACGCAGGTAAGCAGCACGTACGTAGACACAAATACATTTAAACAGCCCTTATATGCTTCCCCAACAACGCTGGAGATGTATTTGATGCAGAGAGAATGAACTGGGATGATAAATTCCCAGCTGATGCTGTAGAACACCCGGCCTCAGCGGCAGATGCTCCTCTGGGAGATTTTAAGATGATGTGTTTAGACAGACAGGTGAGAGGTCACACCTTTCAGTCCTACAACAGAATTACACCCAGGAGACTCGTGGGAAACTAATGACTCCATGATGAAATCTAAACGCTGGATATTTTGGGAAGCGTAATTAGGTAACAGGGGAGAAGAAGAGCAAGAGTGAAAAGGTGCAGGAGTATGAGCAGTTCAGTCGGCCGGCTCAGGTGGAGCAGATTCATTTATGCGAGTCTATCCAGGCTCTGACCTCATCAGTGCATGCAACCATATGCCTACATATATCTGCACAGAGTGGAGTGACAATAATTAACTCCTGCCGCCCAAAAGCCTGGTGCCAGTCATTATGTGGAATCATAATAATGTGGCTATTCCCAACAAAGCATCTCCAACCATTTCAGGTAATACACCATCTAACTAAGAGAGATTACCTGAACCCAGACAATAGTGTTGTCACAATACTGGAATTTCTAACTTTGATACAATACCTTGAAAAATATCGAAATCTGATACCATTTTCGATATCACAGGGAAAAATTGACAGAACTTTGAGGGCATAAAATTTGTGATTTTCATTAAAAGATAAATAGCAGTGTGTATCAACTCGCTGACGAAGAGAAGAGAGAGCAGAACGCGCAGCTGGTATTCGTGTATCGATACTGCAGAAAATGAGTATTGAAAGCGTCAAATATTCAGTATCAATACTTTTATATTTTTGACAACACTACAAGCAAACCACATGAAGTGCAGCAGCTGGCCAACACATGACAGCTATATGCAGCAGAGAATCATTCACTTGTATTCATATTAAAATCACAGACATTCATAATTGCAGCAGACACTCTATGAAATACCAAGCAGCATTAATTATCAGCAGATAACCATCAGTAGTTGGATATAAACATTGAATCTGTCTGAGTGTAGCAGTAGCAGCACAAACCACAGGAGCTGAGCAGTTAAGATGTAATTATGATAATGATGACGAACATCCTGACACATAATAAACACATTACTTTTAGGCTGAGCCATTTCTCTAATGTTCAGCTGAATAACATGAAGAGTGTGGAAAGACCTATCCTGTATGTGACAGCGGCCATGATGGGTTTCCTATGAAGCCAAAATTAGAAGGATATAATCCTGCGTGGCAACATTAATATTTATGTAAAGTTACTATTATTTTGTCCACCCCTTGTATATCCAATCCAATCGAAATTATTTATAAAGCACATCTAAAAACAACAGCTGACCAAAGTGCTGTACAATCAAAATACAGCAAAAACTATAAAAGCAACACAGTAAGTACACAAAAGGCATGTTTAAAAGACAATCATATAGAAAGGCAACTCTCACAGTGAGTTATAATAAATGCAAGTAAATGAGTGTTAAATTACAGAAACTCTCTGTATAACACAATGCAACTCAACAGCACCACAAACACTACATCCTCCAAAATGATCATAAAGTTGAATCAACCAAAACTTAACATTATAACCTTCATGATCATTCATAGCAGGACTGTTGTATTAGAGTGCATTAGTTCTACATGTAGCTAGGTGTTCCTAATAAACTGGCAACTCAGTGTAGCCTATATCCCCCTCTACAGAAGCTCTGGTTTGCAGTGAGCCAACAGCAAACTCCCCAAAACAAGTGTAACTTTCTGTAGAGGGAAATACTGTAATCGATTCAGCTCAAAACACACAACAATGACACTCTATTAACAATATGACACTCCAACAACAACAATGACACTCCAACAGCTGAGTCATATTTGACCACAATGTAAATCAGCAGTAAAGCATCACAATGCATCCACCAAACAACAAGCAAAAGCCACAACAAGGAAGGTATTGACACTGAACACTTAAAGCAAACATTGCACATGCAAGATAGGAAGAAAGCAGCAGCATCAGAGCAGAAAATAAGCTAACAGCTAGCAGCCTCCAAGACAGTGAGCACAAGCAGCAGCAGCAGCAGCAAACTCACAGCATAATCATATATATCCTGCCATGCATACACAAAGCAACTGCACAGAGACATCAACTCACAATATGGACATAAGCAGCAAGAACTTACTTGGTGAAGTGTCTCAGGGAAGGGTTGCATTGCAGTGAGTGGTTCCAAGCAGGACAGAAAACTTCAGCCTCGGCCTTGAAGTGCGCATTTAGGCCACAGCTGATCGTATGGGAGTCAGCTGATAGCGCCAAACACCATTATTTCCTCTGCAAAGTCATTCTGAAGCGACATCAGGAGTCTGGGACTTTAGGACTATTAACAGGCGAGCTTGGTTATGAGTTATGAGTTATGAGTTATGGGATGCCTATTGATCAGCAGCGTTAGCAGCTAAAGTTTACCAACATGTCACAGCAAAGTAGGCTAAATAAGAAGCTGTTGCACCAAAACAGAGTGCAGGGCATTGCCAGTTTAAATGGACCGCCTTTCTGCTAATAGGGTGCGTTCATTTTATGTTGCAGCAGATGGAGAATGTCAGGTGAGGGTGTAGCACCGCACCTGAACTAGGTGGGAGAGTTCACCATTAAACACTTTACCACTGGCAACACAACAAACATTTTCAATGTACCTTGCATTTATTGTGTGTGATGTTTGGTGGTGATTTCTTATTTATGTGGACACTGAGCAAATGTAGACAACAGTAAAGATTAATCCAAAAAAAGAAAATTGACCTTTGAGGGTGGGTTCAGGATCTATAACACATATTCACTCACACCAAATCACAAGACAACATATCAACTCTTTTAGATAATTAGCCTATAGGCTTCTGTAATTATCGTGTTTATTAAATAACATTTAAATCAATTATACTAACTGACTGTCACTAACTGTTTTAACAATTAGTATAATCACAAAAATAAATATACTACACATTATGAAAGCTGGCCAATCACTAAATAGGCTACATCTTTTACTGATTTATTACATTTGGCATACTATCTGAATGTATTTGCACATATATAGGCCTGAGTGACAAATTACAATTTGAAAACAATATAGTTAGGCTATATAGATGCAGGTAAATATAAAATAATAATAAATACATAATGATTTACAATTTTGACATCTTCAATCATATGAACTACCAACCTCAACATGACGAGACAACGTCTTGGACCAATTTATTAATCTTGTACATTATTGAATTAACATATTGCATAAATGCTGCATTAAACATGCTAAGAAACACTGTCCCACCTTCACCACCTAACACGTTCAGCAAATGTGGGAGAGGGATCCAATGCTCCAATGCTTATGTGTCCAGTTCATTTGCTGGTTCACTTTCTCTGAACTCATGCCAACTAATCTCTCTTTGACCTTCAACCGTGCCCACAATGATGAAATAAAAGTGTCTGTTCAGACAAATGATTTCCAATGGTCCAATGGCTAAACAAGGCAAAGCTTAAATGTCCCACTTTTGCTGGAGCTTCTCTCCAGTCTCACCCTTTTGTCCAACATTGTGACGCCAATTTCTTGATAGACTCAGACAATGCAATGCAACAAGACATTTTGCATTTAGAGTAAAGTTATCAATGGATATGTATAAACTCCACAAAAGCACAGATGTCTGTATCATACATGAAAAAAAAACACATTTTTCATAACGTATGACAAGATATATACCCTGCAATGGATGTGGTTTTACCTGTAGTGGAAACAGGTTTATTGACAGCAGTCCCTGTTTCTGCATGTTTCTGCAATGTTAGTATCACTGTTTGTCATTTTGGTCTTCCCACTGTTCTTCAGTTGGTATTTCAGTCAGTATTACGGGCAAATACGGTTAGACTTAGGGTGTTGTGGTGTGTAGATTTGGTGACCCAGTTTCAGATGTGACGGAGTGCAAAGATGTGTTGTTGCCGAGCCGATGCTCTGCTCTGAGAAGCAAATAAAGCTCACGGTTGAACTGGAAACTTTGACTCATTGAGTTTTTCTGAGAGAAAAGCTCAGCTTGCCACAGTATTCTTGCCAAATTCACAAGTTCTTATAGATCGATGTCAGCGAATTACTTGTAGTAGAAAAGAGCCAATGACAAACTGTTCAGGATGTGGTCAAATCTTTTATCCAGATTACTTGTAGAATTGATATGCTGACGATGAGGTAACCCTTCTGAGGTGAATGTCACAAGAAAGAATCATGCAACACGATTTCTTCATGTTTGAATTGGGGATTGTTGGCCCAGAGTTTGTGTCTGAGACCATGGGTACATGTCCTGAAAGTCCAAGTCAAACTGCAATATCATCAGATGATATCAGCCCACCATCCAAAGGTAAGTCTGCCATCAGTGGTGCCAAGTCTGCATATCAGTGGTGAAATTATACCAGCTGCAACCAAATCTGGAGAGAGCATCATTGTGTAGCGTGCACTGTATGTTAGTGACATGTATGCACGTGTCTGCGTTTGTCTGCAGCCCCGTAACTAGGTTAAAGTTCAATCAGGGCATGCTCACCCCACCTATTTGTCTTTTTGCCAGATGAAGAAATAGCTTCCACCTGTATTGGTGATTCCAACGGTAAAATATTGGGAATTGAGCAATGATTGTGCAACAAAGTGGCAAAGTTGGTAATTCAAAACTGACTGAGTATGTACTGAACACTTCTTGTCTGTTTCTGGAAAATTGTGTATTTTTGGAGACATTAGTGGCTTGAAAAAAACATGAATACTAAACAGATACAAAAGAGACATTCCAGTATAGTTTTAAACTGGTAAGACAAATAGCTGTTCAGTGATATCTGTAAACATGTTCTAGCAGAAATATAATACAAGCATGAACATGAAAATGACCTTTAAAGTGGCAGTAGGCAGTATATTTCTGGCATCATTCCATTATAACCTTTCAGCATATTGTAATTAAAGTGTTCTGAGAGATAACTAGACTTCTGCACCTCATCATGGCTCTGTTTTCAGGCTTTAGAAAATCTAGCCTGTGACGGCAGACTTTGACCAATCACAGGTCATTTCAGAGAGAGAGAGAGAGCGTTCCTATTGGCTGTGCTCCGGTCATGTGACCGGTACTTGGCGTTCCTTCAAGCCATCTCAACCTGATCTCAGCATGGCTCCTGGGTCACCAACTTTCTCATTTTACAGCTAAACCATGCACTACAAGATGATTCTGAAAACATTTGAGGTGAGAAATAAGCATTAACGTAACATATTATTGATTCATATTTGATCAGCGCTGCCTAGTTTGACCGTTTGGTCGGAGTTCACGAGTGATTGACAGCCGGCTCTCATAGACAGCAGCTGGACAGCAGATCTCAGATCAGCTCTGACTGCTTGTTTTCCTCCGGTCTGTGAAATCTTGCAGATGCCATTAGGAGCACCGGAGGACACCGGAGGACCACCGGAGGACACCGGAGGACACACCGGAGGACACCGGAGGACACAGAGACACATGATTTTTTCAGGTTACCTGTTTCATGTACTACTGTCAGGATATAGCGACCGTTTTATAAAAATAACTTTTTTTAATCATATTTGCTCCAATCTCGCCTACTTCAGCATTAAAGCTGCAGTATCTGAACGATTTCACTTATCGGAGGAAAACAAGGTCCGCTGTCCAGCTGCAGTCTGTGAGAGCCGGCTGTCAATCACTCGCGAACTCCGACCAAACTGTCAAAGTAGGCAGCGCTGATCAAATATTAATCAATATTCTGTTACTGTAATGCCTATTTCTCGCCTCAAATGTTCTCAGAATCACCTTGTAGTTACTGTTTAGCTGTAAAATGAGAAAGTTTGTGATGCGGCCGCCATTGTAAAATCTGTTGAAGGAAGCCAAGTTCTGGTCACATGACCAGAGCACAGCCAATAGGAACGCTCTCTCTCTCTGAAATGACCTGTGATTGATCAAAATCTGCTGTCACGGGCTAGATTTTCCTAAAGCCTGAAAACAGAGACATGATGAGGAGCAGAAGTCTAGTTATCTCTCAGAACACTTGAATTACAATATGCTGAAAGGTTATAATGGAATTTTTGCCAAATTATGCCAAAAAATTGTTGCCTACTGCCACTTTAAAGGAAATGAGGTGAAACAAGTGGCACTGAACATAACTAAACTGCACTGAATGATAATGTAATGGTTAGATTATCTATTATTCATTTTTTAAACTTGAATTAAAGCGAATTGAATCAATTCGAAATTAACTGAATTTGAATGGCACTGTAATGACAGAGGAGAGCGAAACACGGCGGCGCTAGGACCTGGGGGCCGACTTCCTGAGGAAGAGGGCGTAGGCTCGCTCAGCCGGTAGACTAGGAAGGTGCCGCTACCGCCGAGCTGCTCGCGAGGTCCAGACAGCAGCACGAGCGATGCGAGTGAGGAAACCGACTAGCTAAAACAGAAACACCGAGTACCGTCTTCAGCGTGAGGAGAAACACAGCAGCGCAGCGAGCATGTCGGTGTTAGCTCTGCAAGAGTACGAGTTCGAGAGGCAGTTCAACGAGGACGAAGCCATCCGATGGATGCAGGAGAACTGGTAAGAGAAGGCTACAGCACCGTGCAATATGTTAGCGCCTCGTTTTTAATCCACAATAAAACGTTTTTCCGCTGCACAATCAACGCGGTGTGTGTGTACGTGCTTAATGTGCAGTGGAGGCTGTAACCGTGCACATGCATCACCGGGATTAAACCGCCCGGTATCCTATTATATCAGATATATCCTCTTATACCAGGCTCCCTGTCATCATCCGCACATTGCTGCTTGTGCTTCATGAAATGAACAAATTGACGCGCAGGCCTTCAGCCGCGTGTGTGGATGCGCTGCTCCAACACACTTGAAGCCTGTCTGGACTAACTGGAGACTACACGGTGCTCCGCTGTTTGCATTGTGCATCTTTACCGGGGAGGATTTGTCCTTGATTTCCCCGTGATTTATTCTCTAAGCATCAGTGATAGTATTGTAAAGGTCATCCATGGCTCCAGCTGCCTCATCCACTGGCCCAGTACCAGTGGTGGAATGTAATGAAGTACATTTACTCAAATACTGTGCTTAAGTACAATTTTCAGGTACTTGTACTTGATAATTTCCATTTTATGTTACTTTATACTTCTACTCCACTACATTTTAGAGGCAAATAATACTTCACCACATTTAATTGATAAATTTAGTTACTAGTTACTTTGCAGATTTAAATTATTAATACAAAATTAGGGCTTTCAATCAATTATAATATTTAATCCGGATTAATCACATGATTGTCCATGATTATTCGATTTTTTTTTTTATGTTCAAAATGTACCTTAAAGGGAGATTTGTCAAGTATTCAACAAACTTATCAACATGGGAGTAGGCAAATATGCTGCTTTATGCAAATGCATGTTTATATTTATTATTGGAAATCAATTAACAACACAAAACGATGACAAATATTGTCCAGAAACCCTCACAGGTACTGCATTTAGCATAAAAAATATGCTGAAATCATAACATGGCAAAGTCAAGCCCAACAGGCAACAACAGCTGTCAGTGTGTCAGTGTGCTGACTTGACTATAACTTGCCCCAAACTGCATGTGATTATCATAAAGTGGTTATGTCTGTAAAGGGGAGACTCGTGGGTACCCAGAGAAACCATTTTCATTCACATATCTTGAGGTGAGAGATCAAGGGACCCCTTAACTTTGACAGCCCTATACAAAATACATATCAACTTATAAAGTTTGACATATTATTTTAGCTTAAGCTACCCAGCAGTATATTAGGTGAGAAAAGCTAGAAGCTGTAACATTAAAGTGATGCTCACACATAAATGCATCAATAATTATAATCCAGTAATATATATTATTCTGAAATGGGTCATTCTGCATAATGAGTACTTTTACTTTTGGTACTTTAAGTATATTTTGATGCAAATACTTTTGTACTTTTGCCCAAGGAAGATTTTAAATGCAGGACTTTTACTTGTAACATAGTATTTTTACACTGTTGTATTGTAACCACCTTCCACCACTGTCCAATAGCATATTGAACCACTCTACCTCAGTCATCCTGGTTTTCTCCTTCAAACAAGGTATTACCTTTATTCTAGTAAAAGTAAAGACTACAGATATCACAGTAAAATCATAGTGTACATAATGAAAAGTCAGCGTACTGCATGTTATTGTAAGGTCAATCAAAACTCTGTTCTGAGCAATTTATGCATTACTGTATGAAATGTTTAGGGCTGAAACCAATGATTATTTTCATTATCGATTCATCTGTTAGATTATAAAATATCAGGATAAAAGAGAAAATTGGCCATCAGACTCCCAGAGTCTAAGGTAATGATTTCAAACAGCTTGTTTTCTCCAACCAAAAGTCCAAAATCCAAAGATCTTCTATTTCTAATGATATAATGATATAAAAAGTATCAAATCCACACATTAGAGATGCTGGAATCAGAGTGTTTTTTTTTTTTTTGCCATGACTGAAATGATTAATCAGTCATCAAAATAGTCAGCCCGACTGACGCAATAATGCCCAAGGCTAAATTGTGCAAAAAGAATGCCGTTCTTGCGTTAGGCGTGTCACCATGTAGTCTGTACTGACTGCAATGTAAATGCATTCATGTAAATATGCTACGCTCAGAGCTAGTGACAGAGACGTGCTTATGGCAGGCAAACATAGGACTTTAAACCAGGAGTCCGATGGGAGTTTTGTTTTGTAAGTTACATTTGTGACATGCTTTTTAGTGACATTTGTGATAGCGGTGGGTCATGATTTCGATATTTTGAATAGTCATTCAATTATAAAAAATCAATAGTTTATGCGACTATAGTTATGTCTTAAAAAATATATTTTCCCTTGTTTTAACCGTCGCAGGGGCCGCCGGGTAGTAAAGTTACTACCAGTAAAACGCGTTTGGCACATTCAGTTCTTCTCTTTTCCGTCGACTAGTTCCCATTCCCAGTGATTATCAGATAGTAATTTTGCTTGAAATGCATATCCATAGTTTGTGACGTGTTTTCCATACTTTTGTTATGTTGTATTTGCACATATTGTTCTTAGTTTACGTACTTATTTTAAAGCCATGATGTTTTTCCTAAACCTAACTAACGCCGAATTCACACCAGGCAGCAGCGAAGTGCGTCTCGCCACAATAATTATATTTTTCTGTGGCCGGGAGGCCTATTCATGTGTTTCAGATGGGACGGATGTCTTTGTAACACAGGTCAACATTTCACAGGAGTCACAGGATCTGTTTACTGGTTGGCTGAGGGTCCTCTCTGGCTGCAGTTCGCCGCTAAAAGTTAAACTTTTCCCAAGTTTTTTTTGGCCGTACTTCGCCGCAGAATCAAATGGCTGCAGCTCACTGAGCTCGGGAGCAGCCGCCGCAGCTTTTCATAGACATTGCATGACAGCTCGCCGCAGGCCGCACTTCACGCGTGAATTCGGCGTAAGTGGTTTTGTTGCCCCCTGCTGGTACAGCACCTTCATACACGTGTAATATTCACGCCTCTGTGAGGCAAAACGTGGCGCTGACACTCTGTCCTCTGGTGGACAGGCGGGTCCATTACACGCTTTTGCGTGATACTGGATTTGAATAGTTGGCAATTTTTTGTCAATTGACTAATTTATTAATCAACTAGGTTTAGAAATGCCAGAGGTTTTGGCAAAATAATGAATGGAGAACACTGATTAACTTCTAACTGATTAATTACTAAACAAACTCCAACACAGTAACTTTCAGTGTATTTAATGAAATCTTCTTGTAATGACTGAGGACTGTGATTTTAAGGTGAAAACTATGTGCAATGTTTGCTCAGGGCAGCGTCTGCCAGGCTTTTACACAAACTACAACATTATCCTAGACTGATATTTCACTGTGGCTGCTGGGGTTAGGCTAAGTAAACATTGCTTTGTGGTTGTGTGCATCGATGAATTTCATATGTAGGTCATGTGCTGGTCCATCCGACCATCCTTTTTGCATGAACTCACTGAAGGGTCATTATTGTCCAGGTCGGTGCCAGGTTGAGGCGAAGAAATGGTCGTAAGCAAAACAAAATGAGTCATGCGTTAAAGTTAGCGTAGGCTTCATTAAGCATTCATTGGCACTGGGTTTGTAGAAAGCAGCAAACGGTGAGCAGGAGGCATTCATCTGGCTTCTTCTATCATCGGTGTGAACTGCCTGTAGAAAGAGTCACTTTTAGGATTTTTTTTTTTAACATGAATCTGGATTGAGTAGAGCCAGTTTTAGAACAGTTTCGTTCTGATTCATTCAATGAAATCTGTGTTGGTGTGTGAGAGAGAGAGAGAGAGAGAGAGAGCGACAGCATGGGAGCAGGGCGTAGGAGCTGTCCATACCCTGGTACTGACAACCGACCAATAGCGTTAATCTTCTGATGTCGGCTGACAGAGCATTAGCCAATCAGGTTGCAGCTAATCTGTGCTGACTTCTCTGGGCTGCTCCTGTGGTGGAGGATGTCAGACTGGGCCAGTGCACATGGTTGATAGAGGCAACGACCACAGAAAATGGGATTTGATAGGTTGTTTATTACATTCAAAATGTTCAGGGGGCAACTGACTAAGAGTGGCATGTTTTTATGACTTAAGGGTGAGATAGAGAAAGAAAGAAAACAAAAATAAACTAGTTTGAACGCAAGCGTCATGCGAAGTAGAAAAAAGGAAACTGTTGTTTGACAAATAGTTCAGTAGGACGCTTGGAAACCAACTGCAATGCTTTTTCACTGTGCAGTGACTGAAATCACAGACTTGCACATCATTCTTTAATTTATTTATTTGTCATATGCAGATTTAGGTTGCCATAGACAGTGTTTTGTAATAAATGACAACATATTATTTTACTGACTTTTTTAAATTATTTTTAATTATTCTTTTTATTGAGTGCTAATTGATAGACTCCAGAGTGCTAGCTCCGGCCCATCACATTGTCAACACCGTGCATGTGCACTGATGTAGGTCTAAGTTCAGTAAACTACTGTTGCACTACAATCAGGTGTGTTACCTTTTCACTGCTGCTGAAAAACGCCTGCTGTGACATCACTGATCGGGGTGAGGCCAGGATTGCAACACGCTTATAAGTCTGAACCAGTGGCTCAGCATTCAGTGTAGTAAGTAATAGTGATGAAACCTATTTGTTGATTAGTCAACTAATGGGTTGTTTTGGTCCTAGACGAAAACTATTTATTTAGTCGATTAGTGTTTTTTTAGGCTTTTTTCATGCATGATGACTTATTTCCAATAAACTTATGAGCACATCTCTGGTAAACACAAGATTTAAAGTGGTGCTTTTGTGTGATTCTTTGTTGAGAAACTCCGTTTTACAGATCTGCCGATTAAATCATAATAGTCGTTTAGTCGACAAAATTGTAGTGTTAGTCAACTAAGAATTTCTTTGGTCGAGGACAGTCCTAGTATGCGAACAATTGATTACAGCCCCTGAAATCTGATTTAAATACGTTTTTAACCAGATATGCTGGTGGTGGCAGGATTTATCTGTAACATAAAAAAACATCTGTCACTACGGAGGCAGAGCTGAACAACCAGAGGAAGAGGATCTGTGTTGATAAAACCTGAAAAGAATTTTCTGTACAGACTAAGTCCTTAGCTAAAGTTATGTGTGTGTTTCAAAACACACAGTGAGACATCTCTGGACACTGTATATATACATGCAATTGTTCTGCAGAGATGAATGGAGGCTGGTACACCGATCTGATGTGTTCCCTTCAGACTGGCTGCAGACAGCTCAGCATTGTGAAGCCAGGATGATTAAGCAACCAGTTGTCAAAGACTAGGAAAAGGAAGAGGAAGGAGTGGACATGGATCTAGATGCTGTTGTCTAGCGACAATATGAGTGTCATCCTCTTTCCCTCCTGTAACAAAATTATAAAATTACCATAAACACACAAGGTAGTGTACTAGGGGCAGGACAGTACATTGGCTACACAGTTAAAAAGACATGCATAGTGCATAGTTTTTTAAACATTTCCACAGCACCAATGACATGGTAGAGGTAACACAGTTTGTTAAACTTGCTGTTGCTCATGAAATTGTGGACAGCCGACTCAAAGTAATCAGCGATTGCAATAAACATTCTGGAAAAATTGATAGCACAGACCAAATAACTGTCGTTTCTGCATACAAGGTTAGAAAAGTGGAAAAAAAACAACCATTTTTCTACATCAGATATTGCGGTCGTCAATGCTTTCCTGTTATTTCAGGAGTGTCAGCAGCATCTCATAACACCTGGGACCTGAGAAAGTGAAGTCAGGTACATTTCACACTGAACCTGCCATGTCAGCTGGGTGATATTTACTTCTCTCTTCACTTTTTACAGAATCCAGTGAATGCATTTAGCTCGTACACATTTTTCTGTCCAAGTCCACTCTACTGCATGGTCTCACTTGTGTAACTGTTCTTGACGTTTATTAGTATGATATGAATTTCCAAAGTGTTTGATGTCTTTTTCTATGAACATACATATGTATATATATAATATTACATATGTGCTTTCACCATAAATGAAAGGGTGTTAAATTAAACACGTAAATGTTGCTGTATATGTCAGTTTCTCAGGCTGTTCTCATACACCGTTCGTAGCTAAACCTATGGAAAGTAATGCACCGTAATTCGTGTATATCCCACAAATGATTTTGTGTGTAATTAACGTAATTGTGAGCCAGAAAATATAAAGAGCGGCAAGCCGCGTACGGAGGAGGTCGGGGCGGATGGGTCAAAAAATACCGGACTGTCACCCAGGAGACCGGCGTTCATGTCCTGTGTGAAACCAGAAGTCAACGTGGATTTATTTGTCACGTAAGTTCTGTACTTTAGTCACGCCAGTTCTGGAGTTATTTTAACCCAAACCACGACCTTTTCCTAAACCTAACTAAGAAGTTTTGTTGCCTAAACCTAACCAAGTTGTTTACTGTGAAGACGGAAGTATATTTTGAAAAGACTGTATGCATGTAATGAGCGGAAATTGACACGTGTCGCTGGACATTTATAGGAAAACGAACGAAAAAGGGGGAATAATTTTTTTGTAACATATCATATTGTATGACAATACGTTGCAATTTCTACAAGTTTAGATGGCAGGACTCCCAGACAACTTCTGAGATAATATTTGGACTGTAGCCATTACAGTTAAAACATCTGGCACATTGCTTTATGAAGCTCCTATCTTCTTATCTATACCGATATCAAAAGCTCAGCTGCTTCACTGCAGAGGTGCACAGAGTTCAAAGCATATCATTCAACTGACTGATAGCTCACTGTCGGACGTGGTGAAAAATGTCATTGGAAATTATCAAATGGAACTGATCAAATATCAGATAGTTGTGTGATATACTATTGAGGATTATGTATGTCAGTCAGAGTGAGCATTTGCACTGTGTAGATGCATTTCGGGATTTGTGTTTTTCCCTTTATGGTAATGCAATGGATGTGATTCTCTGTGATTAAAATCTGCTGCAGATCAAAAACGGCCTGTTATGTATTAAGATAGTTTTGCAGTGTGGCCTTACCATCCAAAAGAGAGCTGTTCCCCTCTGTTATACACACATCTCTAACCTGCTGTCTCATTCTGTGCTCCCATAGACGTCATCATTCCTCATTACCATGCAGGTTGCTTGGGATCTGCGTTCTCCGGTTTTGAAAAAGCCTCTCGGGTATATAGCATCGTTATGGGTCTCCGCACTTTTGATGGATCTCTGGTGGTTTTGCTCTGGACTGATAATAAGGGATGCAGAGTCTGAGAATGCTGCAGTGAATGAGCAATGAGATATTTGTGTATTCTGCCTTTTTACAGTTTATATGAATCAGCCGCCCTATGAGGGATAAAGCGATGCTGTTCAGAAGTATCGTAGCTCATTGACTAGTCTTGAAGGTCAGGTTCCTTTGGTGGTTGATGAGTTGAGGAGATAAGTCTCTTCCTTCCGAGTCTCGTGTTTCTTATTAAGTCCTGGAGCGGTCCAGCCTATTGTCCCAGAGTTCCTGAGCCCTGCTGTTGGATGGATGAGACCACTAGATACCCCCGTCTTAAATTTGGCATCAGGGTATCATTTCAGTGGACATTACACAGCTTGTTTCCTTTCCTATCTTGTTAAAGATTGGTTTGAATGATAATTGTAATTTGAGTTTTTTTTTTGGTGATTTCCCCGTAGTGGTTTACATTTGACAGAAATAATAGAATAATACATTTTCTAGATGCCAACATTACAGACAGGCAACTAACAAAGATGCATAATTCAAAGCCACAGTGCAGAAGATGTGGTTATAGGTAATTAGAAGCCTGTTTGTGTTTTATATTATTTCTTGTGCCCTGAATTTAATGGACAGCTTACCATACAAGTTACCAAAGAGATTTTTTATTCTGTGTCAAATCAAATGTGATAACTCCAAAACCAAATGAAAGCAAACAGCATTTATTATTTTGCTAATTGAAGAAAATAAATGATTATTTCCCAGTGCAATCCTAGAGGTTCCTCCTGATGGTCCTACAGTTACATTTACAAGGCCTTGCTTCTTGCTGCTGCCATTTTAACGAGAGCAGCACATCATGATGCTGATCATTTCTGACCGCGTTAACCCAGAGTCCACCCCGGGCTTGATGTTTGCTGGGCTGCTCTCCTTCTCACGACGGGTGAGATGAAGATGTGGGCTGGCTCCTCGTGAATTAAGGTCTGCCTCGAGTGTCGCTGCGTCTGGTTTCACTTTCAGATTTCATCAGGCTGTCAAGGAAAAGCTGCGAAGAAAGGAGAGAGCAGTTCATCGTACGGTCTATTTTATTTTGTAGGCACTGAGTTACTGTGCATTCACATTTTTACTAGGGCTGTCAAACGATTCAAATAGTTAATCATGATTAATCGCAAATGAATCGCACATATTTATCTGTGCAAAATGTATGTTGTTGTCCAGAAACATGGCAAACTGCAGCCCGACAGGCAACAACAGCTGTCAGTGTGTCAGTGTGCTCACTTGACTATGACTTGCCCCAAACTGCATGTGATTATCATAAAGTGGGCATGTCTGTAAAGGGCAGACTCGTGGGTACCCATAGAACCCATTTTCATTCACATATCTTGAGGTCAGAGGTCAAGGGACCCCTTTGAAAATGGCCATGCCAGTTTTTCTTCGCCAAAATTTAGCTCAAGTTTGGAGCGTTATTTAGCTTCTTTCACGACAAGCTAGTATGACATGGTTGACAACTGAGCCCGGTACAACCTAAAAAGTTTCGTTAAGGTGTTAACTTTGACGGCCCTAATTTTTACATGATTTTAAAAAAATTACTTTGAAGCCTGCATTGTTTACATTGGATAGCGGCCCTCTTCTTCGCCGCCTTAGCAGTACATCACATCTTTTCTTGGCACGTTATCTTCATCAACTTTCAATTAGTGGAACAGCATGCCTTGCACACAGTACATAATTGCATTACTGCCCTCTGCAGTTCCAGGAATGTGTATCGGTCACCCTCGTGCTTGACTGTGTACGTGTGTGCCATTATTAGGTGCTAGTAGATCACGAGATAGAAACTAATTTGGCACCCGCTCATCAAAACATTGGTCCATAGCATCGCCGGTGGTCGCCATCCCTGCTGTGTACATTTGTCTGAGATTGGACAGAGAGACGCAGCTTGATCGAGAGCCTTTAATTGTAGCGACTTCTATCACTGTGAACAAAAGCCTAAGCATTATTGCAAAAAATCTTAAATACAATAAGTGGACAGTAAAGAGATGCAATCAAGGTGCATGGATTTGGTAAAAATGTGTGCATTGTGCTTATACTGTTGAGTGCTATATGCTTCCTACAAGCCATTTGTCTTGCTGCTTAAAATAAGCATGACTCAAGATGTTCTTAAGCACTTAACAGGCTGAAATAATTACCACTCAACTAAAGAACTCTTCTGTTTCCTGAATAGAAAACTTGTCGCTTCATGTGGGCCACCAGATGCAGAATGAACTAAACCAGTGCATGATAGCATCTTGCGAGTCTGGTCATTTTAAAGTTCCACTAGAACTTGCTTGCAGTAACTGGGACTGGTGGGTGTGTTACTTACTGGATTATAAGTGGGTGCTTCTCGGATGACAGATTATTCTGTAATAGCTAGGTCTTACTTACAGCACCTCTTGGTCTTATTTAGTGGTTTGCTGCTCATCCTACATGTTGGCACAGTAACTGTAGTTGCCTTTCCACTGTCTTAGATACAGACAGCAGGGCCAGGGAATAGAGTTACACCCCCTGAACTGAACTGAGTTACTTTATCTGTTTGTGCACACACACTCTTGTTATGCATATGCATATGTGACACTGTAAACACACACTCTGGTAAGACAGTTGGTACACCAGCTCACAGGCGCGCAGACTCATCCTCAGACTGCAAACTCAGGATTACGTAACGGGTGAAAATCTCCTGGACCAGCTAATACAGATCTAAGTTTCGCAGCAGGTTGTCCAGCAGCTTTATACAGCACTGTGAGTGGGGGAGGGGCTGCATGACCAACATCCTTATTATATTACCAACTGTACTACAGGATATAGTACACATCTCTATTGTGATGAACTCTTACAGTACTTTAAGATAATGTCTATGCCTGCTAGTTTATTGTACCACTGTGAGATGAGACCTTTTCTCAGTTGTTAGAATAACATGTTAAGTGGAACCCTCATATTAACATTATTTGTTGAGGATTATTTTGTTGGTTTCGGCAACACTAGAGTTTTGGTTTGTTGGCTTTGTAACTTCATTTTCTTTAGATATGAACACCTTTTTAGGATATGTCAGATTTGCAGCATGATTTGGCAGCAGCGTAAACTGGGCCAACCCCAGCATCTCACCCTGATAACAGTTAAACACGGGACAAAGAGATGCCATACCTACCTACTGTAACTGAGCAGCTTTTCTGATACTTTAATTTTACTTGTACATTGTCCTGGTTACATATTCATCATGACCTGATGGCGTAGTTAGCGGATTTATTGTTAACTAATATTTTACTCATTACATTTTTTTATGTGCAACCACACCAGTGCAAACAGTATATCATTTATGTGTGTTTATTACAGTATGTCAAGCTGTCGATGCACAAATGGATTCACGTAAACACTTTGAACACGTAGAATTTATGCAGTTCAGATCTGGGACACCTATACTTTTCTAAAACGAAGCCACTGCTGCTTACTGTTATTTGGAGGAAATCTCAGCTGGAGAGAAGCAGCTGGTTTCCAACCTTGCAGCAAGCGAGAAATCTCTGCTGATTCTGTCACTGCTCCATGCTGATCCTCCCCAAAAGAGCTCTGATGCTGTAGTTTTTGCATTTGTGCTGCCTCGGCCCACTTTGACAATCAGCAGTCGAGCCTCTCGCCACACCCCTCTAATATATTTTCCTGGGTAGACAGAAGTCAGGTTCAGAAGTGGTGTTTTTTTCTGCATCAAGCTTTGTTTTTATGCCTCCGCGCCAGCAACAGCCTTGGCCGGAGGCTTTATTTTTTTGGGTTGTACCGTCCGTCCATCTGGACCATTCTTGTGAATGCAATAGCTCAGGAATTCCTTGAGGGAATTTCTTGGACTTGGACTCAAGGATGAACTGATTAGATTTGGTGGTCAAAGGTCACCGTGATCTCACAAAACATGTTTTTGGCCATAACTCAAGAATTCATATGCTAATTATGACTATTTCACAGAAATATCTAGTAGGATAAAATGAAGTGATGACATTTTGGACAGACATGGATGTAAACTGCAACTTGGCTGGCGGAGGCATACAACCGCTGAGGCATACAACCGCGAGGCGGTAATTCTAGTTTTTTCTCAATTATTAATTTTGTCTTTAGTACAATATTTTACGGGCTTCTACCATGTTATTTCTCAACTCAAAATCAATAGATCAACTTGTTGTTTCATCTCAAGTTTTGGCTTCTTTATTAGTTTCTGGGTTGTATTGTAGCGACTATTTGCTAAGTGAACTGAAGGAAGATGGGAGTAAAAAACAAATGAACCTGTCTCTGTTTTTTCTTCGCCTCTGACTCTAAATAAGTAAGTCACATAAGTAAATCCCAGCTACAGTTAGTAGAAGAGCTTGGAGCCATTCTCCAAAAACGTCATAATAAGTTTAAAAAAATATCTTATGACTGACTTCACGTCATTTGTCAGTCTGTCAAAGTAGTGATAACGGATCATTAAAAATATGTATCACTTGTATGTTGGCTTTTATTTCGTAAGTGCAGCTTGTTTCAAGTAGGAGAAAATTCATTTGAAAGTATAATTTCTCGGGTGAATCTGAATACTGAAGGTCGGGAGTGGAGCTGTAGGCACCGTGGAGCATGAAGGGATGATGTGAATTCACACTGATGTCTCAAATAGACTCCCGTGACTGCAGACATAGCTGAGCTGCAGCTGGCACTTCAGAGCCTTTGCAAAGACAACAGCAGCACCTCCCCCCACCGCCCTCAACCAACTTGCCAGCTTTGACCATGCCCTTGGGTTTCTTCACCCTTTATTATTTTTTTCTGACAGTGTAATTCATCTTCAAAACATAACGCAGTAGGCCGCCGTGCACATCTTAACCTCTAGCTTACTTTGTACATGATGCTGTTAAAACACAGAGAACAAGCCGGTAAAATTCCTCCATCCCTTTGTGCTCGGGCTGGATCATTGGAGTAGTTGTGATACTGATATCATCTTTGTCCTTTATTGGCTTACATGCAGTATTACATAGATAACACATGAGAATTAACGACATAATGAGGGTACACGATCTTCCAAAATGATAACAACGATAACCGTCTTGGTCAGTTTAGACAACACTTCTTAAGAACAGGTATCGGAGGGCCTCTAGTATAATTAAGGTCTTTTTAGATAAAGTTCAAGAAGGTGTTGGAGGTTATGATTGCTGGAGCGTAAGGTGAATCAATTATAATCAGACTGTATATAAGAAGTGGACGTAGTCACCGTGACGTCACCCATTGGTTTGTGGACTGCTGCCGTTTTGAAGCCTCGAGTTCGGCCTTTTTGTTTTTTGCTATCAGAAGTGACATGAGAGGGTGGAGCTAAGTACAACCGAATGCTGAATAAGACATTTTTTAGGCGACCAAAAAGGTTATAATTAACTTTCATGAACTGAAATCCATCTGTGAAAGTTCTAAGATGAAGACAGTGACAACTCACAGACCGGATAAACATCGTGGTAGAGACCTTTCAATCACAAGGTAGCTATGCCCTAAAGCATCCTCTGCTTTATGGTCTATTTGACTCTAAATGGAACCATAATTTACTAAATGAACATCATGCTGTATTGAAGAAGACTTGAAACTCAAATTTCATGTATGTACCTGTATGTATATGATGACTGTAATAAAGTTTTTTTTTTTTTTTTTTTTTTTTTTTTTTTTAAAGGGAGTCTGTGTAACTTTTGGTTGAACAGTGGCCACAATAACAGGATAATGGTAAATGCTAAAACGTATTGTAACGGTAACACAAGCAAACAGACTCAATAATGTCCTTTATACAACAAGCTATCCAAAGTTTGTTAACATTAGCCCCCATAAGCTGCTGGTCATACCAGACCGAGCAAGGCAGTAGCAGCAAAACCCCTGAGTGTATTGAATTGAGCAAGTGCTTATGAATAAAAGTTTTCACTTGTAAGAGGTAGAATGTTATTTTTAAGGGGTAAAATGTTATTTTTTAATAGGTAGAATGTTACTTATTCATACAGCAATCTAACCTGTCAGCTTTGACGGCAGTACACTGAAGGGGAATGCTGAGATTCTTGCTCCTCTCCAATCCACCCGGCCTCTCTACAGTATGTAGGCCACAGTGTGTTCTGTGTTGCTCTGTTCTCCCCTCCTTCGTGTGGAGTTGAGAAACAGTGATGTCATTCTGCAGTCCAACCCTGTTGTCATTCTGTGAAAGCTGCTCCTTTCCACTTTGACTGGACTGCTTTGTCCTTTGTTCATCTGTGGAGGCCAAGGTGGCCTAAATCACTTCGTGGGCTTCCTGCTGTGCAACAACAGAAAAATGGCATCTTTCATGCTCTGAATACTGACGAACAATGAAGTCCATTATGTTAAACAATTGACACTGTTATTGTGTTACTGTTTGTTTCTATCAACATTGACTTGGTTACTGTTATGAGCCTCACATTCTGAGCATCATTTTCCTCTCAGTGAGGAACGGTGGAGAAAAAAGAGAGGAGTCGATGCACTCTGCACAATAGTGATGTAATTTCTTAAAATACTGCAAAAATGCACACTTTTTCTCTCTCTCTTGCCGTGCTACACACCTGATCAGCAAAACAAAGTGCTGTTGTTGCTGTGCTCTGCTGAGGCTGCAAAACAGAACAGGATGGATTGCTGTTTGGTTGCATATGTCACGGTTCTGCGAGAAACGTTTGTAGTGTGAGTTGTGCCCAGACCATTTGACCAGTATACCAGTGTGCTACTATTTACAATATTCTACACTTTTTAATTTGGTGGTTAAAGTTGTATCCATGTTGTTCTCTTTGTATAACCTCTAAAAAACAGCACAAAAACAACCCAACTCCTTGGGCTAGTTTTACACAACTCATCATCCCCAGGGCTGTTAGACCCAGAGCTCCCAGAATGCCTCATTACTGATGCCTGTACACTGTCCTCTGAGAGAGCAAACCTGATGTTTTTATTTGTTTATCCTTTCCAAGGGTGTTGCTGTACATGCTTCTTTGGTACAGTTACACACACCTCTACCATAGGTATCTTGCCATCTTGAGATTTTGATGTCATTTGTAGCCAGAGTCTGTGCAGTAGTGATCGGGGGGCTGGAATCGCGGTATCGAGGTCCCGCCAACACACCCGCCTGAGCCAACCACGAGCTGAGCGCGGCCGCAGCTTGTTAGCGTGAGCCACCTAGCTGCTACGTTAGCACCACGGTAGCTGTTTGGCTCGAAAGACACAAGAACTAACCTTTAAATCTCTATAACTACATTTATAATCAAATTGACACATGTTCTATTACACAGACTCGTGACGGTTATGTAAAGTTAAAGTTATATCTCCTCTATCGTACATTTCCCGAGCCTCCGGTTGCACAACTACTTCACTCAGAGCAGCTGTCAATCACAGCTGTCAATCATGACGTCTCACCCCCTTTTTATAGCATCAAATAACTAAAACAAAACTTATCAGAAAACAAACACTTGAACATACATCAGCGTGATAAGAACTACCTAAAATGACAGAAACTATCTTTGGGAAAAATGTATTTGACGTGACTTTTGGAGGATGTATGACCTGAACTGCAGCCAGCCACCAGGGGGCGATCAAGATGTTTTGGCTTGGGGAGCAGTCATGTCGTCCATCTTTATATACAGTCTATGGTCTCTCTCTGGCCACTGCAACCTTACCATCATAAGTTTATTTTCCCAAACTTTTTTGGCTAATGCTGCTCCAAACTATTTACTCTGCTCCCTGTCCAACAGACCAAACAGTGTTTTGAACAAAGCTGCTCTAGATTCAGGCAGCATGCCCCAATCTTCTGTTGGTCCTACTCAGCATCCAGTCTGTCACATCGGACCACCTGTGCTTTGTAATTGTGCTGAGCGCTGGGAAATGCTTTTCTTTAGATTCGGTTGGGCCAGGTGGTGCTTCAGCACAAGTCGTCTCCACTTCATGTGGCACAGCAGTGATCTCTGACAAGTCAATTAAGGCAGGCGTCACAGGATGGTGGGAGTTGGAACTGAATACAATAACTGTAAAGTGAAAGCTCAGCATTTAGTGACTGTTGGAGCTGGACTCAAATCATTAAATCATTACTTCAGGCATAACTTGTGAAGTCAGTGCAACTATTGTTTGTGTTCTGTACACAGTATGTTGTACTCATTATAGTGGAGCTGCTAGAAGAGGAGCAGTTAGAGAAGCAGACTTTTGGTTGTATAAGTTTCTTTTCAAGCTTAGAAATTTGGGGTTTAGAAGGGCATGTGTGATACTCATTACTCCCTTAGTAATTACTGTGAAATTCTTTTAACCAAAGTCCATAAAGGAAAAGTCCCCTTCGAAAACATGCTGTTAGATGTCATAATCTTGTGATGTGCATAAAGTATGTACTTACATGGGTCAAGAAATGCAATGTTCATGGTGAATAGCTGCTTGTAGTTTTAGGATGGATTTCGAACTGATTAACTGCTGTGAGTTCCTCACATGTCACGTTACTCTGGGACTTATTTTCGTGTTTTTTTTTTTATACATTGGCCTTGCAATATTTGTCACATTTCTGCCATTTTATGTGGTTGACTCCTCATATTTGTTGCAAGAGGTCTGTTAAGCAGTTAAATATAAGATGCCCAGTGTTTATGTGATTGTATGAATGTTAAGCAGAGCATTGCTGAAAAAGACCAAACATGATCAGCACATTACGCTGTGTAGGTCCAGTAAAGACAATGACAAGTCAAAACAAGGTTATTGTTAATCTTTGCTCTTTGTTTTTTTGTCTTTACAGGAAGAAGTCATTTCTCTTCTCTGCGCTCTACGTTGCCTTTATCCTCGGCGGCCGCCATGTCATGAAGCAGAGGGAGAAGTTTGAGTTGAGGAAACCGCTGGTGCTGTGGTCGCTCACGCTTGCTCTATTCAGGTGAGAAAGCGCTAACATTATTTAAGGCAGCAAATAAATATCAATTTTCAAACCTTAAGAGTAGCCCTAATTATTTAAAAGAAGGGCCAGCAGTTTAATCAGTTAGTGGCCTAATTAAATGACATTGTGTGATCAATAAAACTTAAGCCATTCACAAACATTTCTTGAGCTTTACTTTTCACAAAATGGTTTCTCCGGGTCATCAAGTGGCTCAGTAGACGGACAGCTGACCTGTGTCATGCCATGGTTGCGGTGGCATTTACACCTGCATTTGTCCACATTTACTTTTCATCTACTTTACCTAGTCATACTGGTACTTTTCCTGTGGTTTTCCTAGATTGAGGCAGTGCGGGGAATAACTTAGACTTGCTTATTGCTGGGCTGCCATCTCTTGTTTGTTGTAATTTATGTTTTTGGCTTCATAATTGCTTTAATTGAGGCCTCTCATTGTTATCTTGTCTGTATAGTATGCATTTCTATCCATAGTGCAGCGTGCATCTGTCACATCAGACACCCCCAACAGAGGGAATCAGGTGATATATTGTTATGCTGTGTACTTTATGTTACACATCAATTACATAGTGTGGAACATTTAATTCATCACTTGGGGGGTTGATTTATTAAAAGAACGAGTCATTGATTATTTCAAACCAATAAAAAAAGTGGTTTAATTCACACAGGATTCTTTGTGGTGAACACATTATTAAAGCTGCAGCTGATACCGACACACACCGCATAGACTTCACATATCAACTACAGTAACAAAATAACCACATATTTTCCTACTTCAATGATTTATTGTCTGTTTTGTCTCTCTGTCCTTGCAGTATATTTGGTGCCATCCGTACTGGGAGTTTCATGATGTACATCCTGATGACGAAAGGGCTGAAGCAGTCAGTTTGTGACCAGAGCTTTTACAACGGGCCTGTCAGCAAGTTCTGGGCATACGCCTTTGTACTTAGTAAAGCACCAGAACTGGGTAAGTCGAGACCTTTTTATGGCATGTCTCACAGTGTCCGTGTAGTAGGTATAATATATTGTTTCCCATGAACCATCTTGCCCAAGGTAATTAACAAACCACTGAGAGGTTTTGTTTTGGATTCATTTCATTTTCACAATGTCGTGCATTAAGCTGGTGCTCTTTGGTGATGTTGCTTTCAGACAGCTAAGACTCAATGCTACCAAATGGCAAAGGCATGTTGGTGAACTGCAATTACAATAATTCAGTCATCCATTCATTACAACTGTTCTGTTGCCAGTTGTAGCGTAACCCAATGTTAGGCTAAACACACACACATTAGGCATTACAAACAGGCCTCTAGTATGCTGCTGTACCAAAGTTCCTGCTGACTGTTTTACCACATGCACAAATGCACATAGTGGTCATATAGTATAGGAAGGAGTGGCATTATTGGTCTTTTTCAAACCATTTCAAACAATTGTTTCTTTACTACTGTACATGCTCTCCATAAAACTCCCCCGTCTCTTGACACACCCCAACTTCCTCTATCGTACCTGCAGGTGATACACTCTTCATCGTCCTGAGGAAACAGAAGCTCATCTTCCTCCACTGGTACCACCACATCACCGTGCTGCTCTACTCCTGGTACTCCTACAAAGACATGGTGGCCGGCGGCGGATGGTTCATGACCATGAACTACTTGGTCCACGCCGTAATGTACTCTTATTACGCCCTGCGGGCGGCCGGCTTCAAGGTGTCGCGCAAGTTCGCCATGTTCATCACACTGACCCAAATCACCCAGATGCTGATGGGCTGCGTGGTCAACTACCTGGTGTACTCGTGGATGCAGCAGGGCCAGGAGTGTCCATCCCACATGCAGAACATTGTGTGGTCTTCCCTCATGTACCTAAGCTACTTTGTGCTCTTTGTCCAATTCTTTTACGAGGCCTACTTTGGCAAGTCCAAATTATCGGCCATGGCTGTCACCAAGAAGAGCGAGTAAACAATTGCCATAAGTATGGGAAGAAGGGAGATAATGAAGAAAAAGGGAGTTGGAAATGGAGAGCAGGGACCAGTGAGATAATATGTTAGTGGTAAGGGTTGTTGGAAAGAAAGACGGGTGATGCAGAGGTGGCATGGAGGAGTTAGGAATGGGGGTGGGGTGGGAGTGGGAGGGTCAAGAGGATGGCTGGTGTTTGTGCTTGAGCATTACTACTAATGTGCAGATCTAAAATGCCTCAATGGACGTGGCGTCTCCGTTGAGGGATGCTGAGGAAGCGGCGCCGCCATGATCAGAGCCATCACGACTTGTCCACCTGAAGTTTAAAAGCCCTTTTTTGAATTCATCATGAATAGTTTTTAAAACCTAAAATATAACGAAATCACCAGATTTTAAAGAAATACATCTGCCAAGAGCATATGTTTACTTGATATTAAAAAATAAATAAATTGGTACATATGAAGATGGATGGAGTCGACGTTAACTTGAGCCATCTGAGTATGTTTTTGTCTGTCTGTTGTCAGTGTTTGTTGTTTTGTTTCGATCTGTCAAAGAAAAAGTTTGAAACACTGGTGAGTGTTGGTGGTTGATGTGAACTGACGGGGTGAACGGCACTGTATCTTCTGTGTCTTACATTGCAAAAAGCGATATTTTCTCAGGTCTTAGGTTATCTCTTTCTTAATATAATATGCATATCAAATCAAAGTAGACATGTTTAACATCAGCACCGGTTTACAGTATGGCTAAAATTCATCCAGTATGGCCGCTTAGTTGAAAAGAGTGTGAATGAAGTTGATTGGACTGACTGACTCAGATGATCACACTGCTCCTGGGCATGATGGGAAACAGATGCTGACAGTGCCCTGCGTCACCACTTGTCATGACCTCGCTGAAGTTGCCGACCACACTTGGAAAATGACTTGCCATTGAGTTCCAAACGCCTCTCTATGTTGAAGGGTTCCTACCAGTGAAGAAAACTTGTCTGTTGGACACTGAAGGCTAAAATGGAGGACAAACATATTTATGTTTTGCAAAAACAAAAAAAAAATCAAACATGCAAATAGTCAAATCTGCTGTATTGACTTTGAAAAATAATATGTATCCTTAATGGTGTCTGTTGTGCTATTGTGCATTTGCACTGTATCAATGTCAAAAGCAATTGTTGCTGAAAAACTTAACGTATGAACAAAGAGTGCAAAAATGTGACGTGCCTGTGGCGTGGATTTTTTTGTCTCAGCTGCAACATCTTGCAATTGCACATATCTAATCGACGTAGCAGATTTAGAGGCAGCAATACTTAGAAAGTTTAGAGGGTGATCGTACGTAGCAGTAATTACAGTCAGTCAAGTTGTCTACCTGCTATGAGCTCTTAAGCATATCAAGTATTCCGCTTTCTGGTAATTAAAACCAATTGTCAACGCTGGATAAAATTGGCTGGTGGAAGATATAAACAGCATGCATGACTTGAGTAATTGAGCTAATTGGCTCTACCAATTAACTATTTACAATTGCTGCTGGACCTGCATTCAAAAGTGTCCACATCCACTGTACCTGACCTCCCCCTAGAGGTGCAATAGTGCAATAATGCTTAATCATTTGGACTAACTGCATTTGTGATTTCAACTGTTAAATGGACAGATAGACAAGAGACAAGTTTGTATTTTATCCTATTAATTTATTTGACAGGGACAATATGTGTATGCATTGTTACACTTAGTGCAACCAATGCAATGTATATAGGACTTCTAGCCATAGCTAATTTGCAGACCTTGTCCCTGGTTAGGCTTTTAAGAAAACAAATACATACATAATACCACATCATATATAAAATCACATAATACAACTTTGTACATTACAATCAATTTACATATGTATGTTCCCAATCAGAAATCAGTGATCACAGGTTTGGTTTAGTTTCAGGAAGTGTTTCCCCAGTGAACATTTTTAGTCAATTATAGACAAAAAAGTCCCACTTTGTACTATGTTAGCAATGTAATTTATTTGTAGTATAACAGATAGAAATACGCGAATGGTTAGTTTAGCCCGGCCCAACGTGTTTAGCAGACTGTTTGGTTTATTTGAGCAAAAAAAAAAATTAATATGGTAGCCGGAAGTGACCGTCCTATGTCATTTCCGGTAACCGGTTTTTATGCAGTGTGGAGAAACGCACAACTTGTAAATGAGTTCAAACTTATTTATTGTTTAGAATACCGGATATTTTTTTGTTCGGCTGGATAAAAAGAGTCTTTGAGGAATCAGAACTTACTCTCGAAACCTGCGGTAAGTGTTGTCAAACGACCTGCGAAGGTTTTTCAGCGGTTAATTTTATTTTTTATCTTCGAGCAACATGTTTAGCTAACACTGTTCACTGATGTTAGCTA
The DNA here is from genome assembly GCA_916701645.2 of Sebastolobus alascanus. Classification (NCBI taxonomy): domain Eukaryota; kingdom Metazoa; phylum Chordata; class Actinopteri; order Perciformes; family Sebastidae; genus Sebastolobus; species Sebastolobus alascanus. The sequence continues at coordinate 114,703 of CAKAOJ020000415.1, read as the reverse complement.
ACGGTAACTGTGAGTCTGCAGATCTTTTGACATCGTAAACACATATTTGAGGTTGTAACCCACTGCCAGGAAATGGCTACAATAACAAACAAAAAGTTGGGAAATATTTTATTTAAATATGTTATGAAGTATACTGTAGTTGTAAACAAGCAGCATCAATGGACTGTCTTCAGGGCACACGGTTTAATTTGTCCCAGCAGGAAAAGCACAGGTGTGTCCAATAACACTGATGACTGCTCAGTGCTCTCAATAGCAAGAAGCCCTGGAAGCTTATTAATCAGATCAATTACACCTGTGCTGTTCTGGCTGCCTATGACAACTCAACATGTATTGTATGTTAATGTTAAATAGGTGTGTGAGTGTGTTGCAAAGACATAAGCAACTCCATAAATCTATAGTATGTCATACAGGTATGTAGTATGTCATGTTGTGTGATCTTATATTAATTTATTTTATTGGTTTAAAAGGACTGTGTGCACAGACATTAATTGTTTACATAGAAACAAAAAGATGGGTGCACCAGATTTAGCAGGGAAGCTAATTTCCATCTGTAGTCCTAAACACAGACACAATAGGCACAATAGACACACTACATAACATCACAACAGGATCACAATATAACATCACAGTTTCAAGTACAATCCAAAATACAACAAATACATATAACACAATAATAAATATTACGGACTTCAGTCAAGCAGCATTATCACAAATAAATACAGTAAAAATAGAATAGCATTGTTGTGATTAGCATGACATTAGGTGTTGAAGTCTGTCTGCCCAGTCAAATAACCAGGCTGTGATTTGCATTCAGAAATGTGTTTTGTTTGAATCATTTGCCCTTTAAATGAATAGCTGTCATGTAAAGCATATTCCAAAGATTTGTTGTCACTGATACTGTTGGCCACAAATAGAAAAATGAAATGACTGTGTTACTAAATGCAAACACACTTTAATCCCACTAAATTCCCCTGATGGAAAGAAATATATTATTAATACTTATTTCATTTATAGTAATAATTGAGCCGTAGGTTGTTGTCTCAACTAAAGATAGAGGATTTTAGATTACTGACCAAGTTAATATATAATCAAACCTTTTTTCTGGGTGCCATCACATATTTATATTAAGGGTGGTGGTAATTGTTCCAAAATGAAAAACACATGCATATTATTGGCAAACAGAAGACACACCCCTGTCTATTTTGACACTGTTGAACATGGTGTTGATTTATTAGCTGCTGTTAACAGACCTCCCGTCTTATTTTATTATAGCGAAAGTTGTCGTTCAGGGTTTACTGGATATAACAGCTGGATGCTTTACATTCTGTTCAGTCTCAATCAACTAATTCAGATTGCACAGTAGCCGACATACAGTGGGGACATGGTGACGCATGTTGCTGTGGACTAGAAGAAAGTGTTCTCAGTTTATGGATCTGACTCCCTGAAAGGGTTGTAAAATGATGTAGATATTGTACGTGTAAGAGATTGCAAACTATGGACTATTGGGGACATAGTTCTGACATATTTGTGACGTTGAATTGTAGCAGCTTTTGCACAATTTACATCCCAGTTGGCTCATTCAATATCATGATTTTAATCTTAAGTAAAAAGGCTTTGTTCCTGCCAATTTTTTATTCTTCTAGTAACTAAAAATAGCATTTTACTGTGTTGATTAATGTAATTTTGAATAATAACAATGAATGTATTTGAATAAGCAGAACAGACCAGATTTAGACTCTCAGGCTGACTTCACAAAGTTGTTTTTGTGACAGTTGTCAATTTAATTTGATTTACATCTAATTTATTTTTCACTTTTTTGCAGACAGCCATAATAAGATCTGATCTATGCCACGAAAGGGTTAAAGCCCAGGTTATCCCATCCAATATGGACAACATACATGTGCAGCACAGCCAATACATGCATTACTTACTGTGCGTTCCCCATCTTAACTGAGTTGATCGAAGTGCGAAATGACTGTAAACTAATAAAACAGTGATGTTCTATTAGTCTACATGCAACAAGTTCACTCCTGTCAGGTGTGATCTGCTTGAACATAAAAGGCCACAGCAGGCACCTGTCTTTTACATGAACATTTTATATTATGAAGAATTTATCATAAGAAAGGTTTTTAACTGCAACTTACTGACTAAGCAATCGTGTTTTGTATCAATTCAAATGGAATAAATTGCTACTACTGATAATATACCATCACAGTTTCTCAGAGTTGACTTTTAAGTTGTTTTCATTGTACACTATCGCCATCTGCTGGGACAAAATGGGCATGGCAAGTATGTTCTCCCAGTTTTCATTTTATCTGAGAATTAGTGACATGTAAGACTGTCTGTAAGAGTGAGTATATAAACAGCAAGAGCAACTTTATTTATCAGCCATATCTAACATGTTGTTTTCTGCTAATTAGGTCTGCTACTCTTTTACATTACAATGGAATTCTCTCCAGGACCAAAGACCAAAAATCTGATTCTGTGGTGTCTCTTTAGTCATTGTCATTAATTTATTTATTTATTTATAACCAGTATTAGGGCTGCACAATTAATCAAAATTTGAATATGGCCTACTGCAATTTTCAAATCGCAGTATTTATTAAAATCGCAATATTGTCCTGCTGCAGTGACGTCCTGGCCTACACATCATATTCCACAGGCTTAAGAAAACATCTTTGTTTGGTACAGATCCCTGCAAAATTCACGCCATAATCATTTGAATATTTTTCAGTGAAAATGAGTATAATGATGTAAAAATTATCATTCCCTCTAATATCGCAAATCATATTGCAATTGCAATATCAGTCAAAAATAATCGCAATTAGATATTTTTTCAAAATCGCGCAGCCCTAACCAGTACATCTATTATTTCACCCGAGTAATGAAAACGAGACCAAGTGGATTGCCCTGCCTAAAAGCACCACTAACCACGCAAAACACTGAGATCTTTAGCATTGGTTATTGCTGTGACTTTACTGTGGAGACTTGTTGGAGTTTGCGTGAGAATAGCCAACTTTAAACACAAGAGTACTAGTAGATATTATCCATAAGCAGTTTCAGGACAAACATTTTTAGGTTTTAGGTTGTGGGCAGTATAACGTTCATTGATGTACTTTAAATTTGTATTGGCTGTCACTTAAGGGGACATATATTTCAGGCTTTAAAACTCAAAATGTTCCCTCTAGCTGCCCCTTAGGAGACAAAACAACCAAGGGATCTCCCAGGTTTGGGACTTTCCCTCCTCTGTGGTGCACCCATAGATTCTGGCTCATGTGTCTATGTCCAATACATGCATTAGGCCCCCTCCCCTTTTGATTTTAAATCTGCCCAAATCCTTGCAAACTAGTGTTACTCTGTCCTGCTCAAGAGCTGGAGGGAGCGAATACTGACCTGAAGGATCAGAGCAAAGCCTTTGAGTGGGTAGCTAATTCCCTCTTTAGCCCTCATCAGCTGTCCTCCAGGCTAGGATGGAGGCGTGAGCGATAAAGCAAAGCTTGCCCCATCTGGCAGAAACATACAAAATTAGCTAATAGAGAAGGAATGAAACTACTGTAGTTACTTGTATGTTTTTGTGCTGTTAAATACTCTTCTCCCATTCCTTTTATCATTTTAACATACATTAGATTAACTTTGGGTAACTTTCAATTCTTGCTGTCTCTGTGATAATCCATTGGCACATTCAACCCTTCATACCACCCCTTTATTTGATTTTTAAAGTATTCAACATCTGAAGCCAAAACTCAAACTTAAATCTCATACAGTACATATCTACAGCTAATGACTTGAGAAGAACATTGGGTGAAGATGGTGATTATGAAACTACAGTTGTTTCCATACTTTCAACACAACCATGGCTAATTTGACTTTTACTTTTGGTACTTTAAGTATATTTTGATGCTAATTCTTATATACTTTTGCGTACGATTTTGAATGCAGGACTTTTAATTGTAACAGAGTATTTTTACACTATGGTATTGCTACTTTTACTTAATATTTTTACACAATGGTATTGCTACTTTTACTTAGTAGATTTATACTAGCAAGTAAGTATCTTACAATAGAGTGCTACAAGAATGAGTCCTAAAACCTGGAAATGAGTTAGCATTTTAGCACTTACAGTTCACTCGAAAGTCAATGCGTTTTTTGAATGAATTTTTTAGTTAGATGCCTGAAATAAGGTCTGTGGTTAATACAAGCTGAAGAGATTTTAACGTTTTGTTCTACAACATAAAATACATCAATAAATATCCCACTCGTGAAGTTTGAAGCCTTTGTGTCTTAAAAAAGGCGTTTGCTAACAAGTGGCTAAATGAGACTACTAAACGCCCTCACACCGACTCGTCCGCCTTTACAGCCTCGTTGTGTATACTCGGATTCATGTGACCGTGGTGTAGTTTGGTTATAGCCTAACGTTAGCTTTTTACTTCTGGCGATTGCATTTACGCTTCAAAAATCATAAAAGTGGAGTTTATTTGTGGAGATTATCTTGCTGAACAAAATGTGTAAGTATCATAAATGTTTGTTTGCCACAGACAATTTTCTGCAATACAGTAATCCAAAACCCAATGGAAAAATCCCATTGGAAAAAAATATTTTTGGAAAAATAAACAAAATGGATATTTGTTCAGTTGTCCTTAGATTGTCAGGTAGTGAGAGGAGTAAATCAATAGAATACCTGGCTAAAGCTAAGGCAGTCAAATACAACAGTCCTCCAATAAATCCTACCTTCATTATGTTGGATGTAGTGTGTATTGCATAATACAGAGAGGTATTTCTATTATTTTTGTCCACCCCATTTATACCAATGAGGTTGGGCTAAATGACAAACACTCCTGCATAATAAAAATCCAGGAATGTTGTATTAGACTGCGTTAGTTTTAGCAAGGTGTAGCCTACTTAATGAACTGTCAACTGAGTGTATAATATTTAAAACAATGGCACCTACACAAATGATACAAAACCAGGGCCTCTTGAGGCCCCTGTTACTTACAGTGTCTGTGACTCTATTGCCCCCTGTTGCCCCAATTGAGGAGTAAGACAAGATAAATTGACACTGGGCCCAATTTCATCTTTACTTGAAGGCTGAACTGCTGCTGTTTAGAGTGGTGCCCTAACCTATCTGTTAGCCCTAATGGAGGCCAATATATAGATAAGTGTGTCTTGCCAGGAAAATCAATATCGATGTGGCCCCTGATGGTTTTTGAGTTAAAGTGCTTTGTTTTCTGCCATTGCCTCGAAACAAAGAGGCTGTGGGTCCTTCTATTAACAATTCCCAGTCAACCTTGAGACGGAGTGTCGCAGTCAGAGATAGAAATAGAAATAGACAGATGGTGGAGGGTTGCAGCATTGCTACTAACATCACTAGAGCGTTAGATTTGGTGGAGGATGGAAACGCATCATCAATGGAGCAAAGGCAAGAGCTTTGAGGAAGAGTGTGATGGGGTGTAACGAGACAGAGACGGGCTATGAATGGCCAAAATAATCTTTCAATTATATGAAAATAATGTCATTAGAAAAGTGTAGTTTGGTAAAGCAGAACCACAAACGTTTAGTAATGGTAATAGTTTTTATATGTCCCCTAAACTCAGGCTGATGCCAAATGTGTTGCAGTTATTAACAAAACACATTTTCTTCGAATATAGTTTTATTGATGGAAATAAAAGCAAGCCTCATCTTTCAATTTTGTAATTCCAGTTGTAGTACATAGGGGCTGAAAAGAATACATAATCAGAGAATTGAATACGGTGTGAATGGAAACTCTGGAAGGGTGTTGTGTTATCCAAATAAATATTACCAATGTTTTGCTTGTTTAGATATAAAAACTCATACTGCAAAGAAATTAGATAGAAATCAATAACAAGATACCTTCCCTTTCCAAACCAAGCTATCCAATTCAATTAGCAATCCAGCTCAATGTACCCTCACCTTATTCCTAAAAGCAAAGATATAAATGGAGCTTTGGCACAAGTAAACAAAGATCTTTTGTATAAAAATAAATATACAATTGGCTAACAATATCACAGTTGTCAGGTTAGCTGTGTTAGCTGAGTTGAGAGCTGTCATGCTTGGCTAGATATTATTGAGCAGATGCATGTGGTGCATTGCTGTTTTTATAAGGTTTACATCACATTTTGTTCATTTGAGCTGATTGCCAAGATGAGCAATAAATTGTTATACTCAGATTGACACTGAATTTGAAGATAATGCTGTATATTAGTCGAGTCAAATGTCACACTGCACCCAACAAAGCCCCTCATGGAGTTTACAATACAATATCCTTAAAGGAAAACCTCTAACGTACAACTATACCATGAAATAAAGAACAAATGGGGAAAATATAAAAGTGATTTCTAAACAACAAAACACATCCCTTTATAACACAAGCGAGCAGTTATTCTATATTTGACCAACTTAACCCAAGCAATTTGAGAAGGGTGTTCAGATATTTGATAATTTGGGAAAAAAATGTTTCAATGGTAGCTCAAAGTTTATTCAACAGATGAAACATGCAGACATATCAATGGTCACGCCAGAAACAGCGTTTGCTTTCGTGCACAAACAGCATTTCCACTATTTGATGTAAGAATTGGGATGCTTTTAGAGATGGTGGCCAACGTCAATTATTCAGTGGTAGACATAGTGTTCATATGTATTTTACATGACACATATGCTATTGTCAGCTAACGTATCAGGTAAATGTTAATGCAGGGAGTTTCATTCCAAATACTGTAAAGTGTGGAAAGTGTGTCATAATACAGTATAAAACATTTTTCTAGGTCTATGCTCTTCGGTTTTTATACTATGCTTCAGTTAACTTAACAGTCTAGGTGTGTTAACTATAGTTTCCTTTTACCTTGCATCACTTCTGGTGCAGTTTGACTCTCTGCACATGACGCTCTTTACTTTGTCATGCTAACTAGCCAGTGTATTTTCTGCATCAAACTAATTACTGAATTACTGTCACTACATCTTGCAATATAAATCATTTTCTGCGCACCAAATTATTTATTCTGGGTAATGCTACCAGATAGGAATAGAATAGCTTTCACGAACTGGCGTGGCATTAATAAATTGTGCGTCTAAGAGAAATCTACAGGTGAGAGTAGTAAGCTGTTTGTGAGGTATTTCATTTAGGAATGAAACTCATAATTTGCAGTTTGCACATGAACCAGATGTTTCCATATGTGTGTTTGTGTGTGTGTTTATCTGTACAGCTGTGTCGGTCTCTCTGGTAAACTAGGAGGCAGGGGACTCTGGGCTCGGAGTCTGGGAGAGCAGCGGTGGCTTGAAAGACGTACAAGTATATGATCTTGACAGTGACGGACTTGAGCCGTGGACAGTGGGTTGCTCGGTCTCCATGGCAACAGCCGACACCATGGAACACTCATACCCTCTGTTGTGTTGAGACAATGATCCTGACTCTTCAGACACAGTGTTGTCACCTGGCAAAGAAACATCATGGTTTAGAAATTGAATTGCAAACAAAATATGACAGTTTAGTTGCAGATTTGTCTTAGAAACACCCTGGCATTCATCTTTGCAAAAAGTATTCACCTTTTTCTTCTTACTGTCATTTTCAGGTACCTGTTTCTGAAGAGCAGGATGGGCAGACAGCTCTCCTGGGACAGCCCGTGGCAGGGATGACCATTCCTTCCACGCCATTTTCTGCCACCATGAAGAACTGCAGGTTTGTACAGTAATTCATTATGACGTTTGAGTTTTAAAAACATTTTAACAATAGCACCCTCCATTTGTTATGTTTTTATGGTTTCTTCCAATAACCAAGTTGATTTTCAGTCTACATAATAAAGCAGCATATTTGCCAACTCCCATGTTGATAAGAGTGTTAAATACTTGACAAATCTCCCTTTAACGTACATTTTGAACAGATAAAAAATGTGCGATTAATTGCGATTAAATATTTTAATCGATTGACAGCCTGAGTTTAGTTGGATTTAACTTACCCAAATTTGTACAGATTTGAATGGAGCTTTGTACTGTTACTAGTATGTTACACAAATGTATTCACATTAATCTCTGGTTCTCTGGATGACTTCCTTTTTACTTAAAGATGTATTTAAAACAGAGCTTGTTGATGATGGTCTTACCCGAGGCACACTGGTAGTGGTGGTCTCTGACATGCTCTCATCTGTCACGCTGGTTTCACTCACATTATCCACTGAGGGCTGTTTGTGGAAGAATTTTCTAGTTCTGCGTAGAAGACAGTAAAAGCAAACATGCAGTATTGTAATTTAATTAATAAATCACAAGGGTTCTCACACGGTTGGTTATCAAGTCACAGAGGTGGTGACCTCACGGAGAAATTATACATTCAAATTCAACATGGTAGGAAATATAAAATTGACATGTGCTCTGAATAACCTGTTAATAATGTAACACACATACATAGTGCAAAAACACCACAGATGATTGCTTTCAGTATACATAATGTCTAATCTACTTGTTGACCAGAGGGGCTAAATTTAGGTTTAGAGATATCAAGGGCTGTGCGTCTACGCTTTTAATGTATTTGTTTGCATATTTGAGCCTAAAAAGGCACAGCATGAGGAACAAGTTGTGTTTTTCAGCCCATATCACTGTGTACTATATGATACTTAACTTGTGTGTGTTGCACAGTTTTTGAGTTTGGTGGTTCAGTTTCCTCTGCGAGTGCACTTGCAGTGAAGTGCAGAAGGCAATTTGAGGCAGAGCTATTGGCGGCCATGTAGCGTTTCCTCTGGGGTCATACCTCAGCGGCTCCATTTTGTAGCTGAGAAATGACCTATTTTTATGTGTAATTGCTGTAGAACAAGCTAAACCAAGCATGTAATTGAAAGCGTGCCACTTCCACAGGGGAACCGAGACTGCAAACGTTAGGATATAGTAGGTGGAGGGGAGGGGTGTGTGTGCTTTGTGAGTCAAAAGAGTGGAGAATGCCAACAGCCTTGTCCATAAGCCAGCGAAACAACCGTAAAACAAATCAGCTACTTAGAGACAGCTCAGGTGGAAACAAAAGGGAGGAGGGGTCGCAGTGGGTAGTTTACGTATGCTCCTCACTCAGCTAACCAGGGTTGCATGCTGCCATTCGTTCCACATGTGATCTGCTCCCTGACCCCCTGCTGTCACGCTGAGACACCTACATTACACGGCTCATGCCACCTTGGGCTTGATAGACACCTCTAAATGCTGTCAGCTCATTCAGTGCTGGAGCAGCTCCTCCCTGGCTGTCTGTGCTGCCCTGTGCTTCCAGGGTCCAGAAGACTAAACACAACTCTGCTTATATTATACAACATTATTGCAGTGCATATACCATTGAAATACATACAGACATACATTGCAGAACTCTCTTTTTAACCATTAGGGTGTAAAAGCCTATGAATCCCATAACAGGACTCCCACATTTACCATTTAATAAAAACCCATATGGAATTGTTTTGTGGACATTATCAGTATCTCACTATATCAAGACTAGGTTAGTTTTGCATCATACTATCTTTTGGGATGACGACTTGGGGAATTTGCTATATGGAGTGTAGTTTTATGCAAACTGTTAAAATGGTCCTAAAGGCTGATTATAGAAAAATACAGGAAATATTTCACCCGTGTCCCTTTTCCATTTAAATGAAACATATTCTTGTTTGATTAGTTTTCCCTCCTTTCTCCACTCATGTGGCTCATCTTCCTCTTCCCTTCCTTTCTTCCATCTATCTTCCATCCATTGTTCCTATTATGCTTTTTTTTTTGCTGTCTTCTCCTTTCATTTTTGACTTTCTCCTTTTAATTTTTACCCTTTTTTTGCCTACTTTTCTTCCCCTTTCTGTCTCATTCTGCCTCCTCCCTCATTCCTTCAGAATGCCTTGCCATTTTGTTCCTTTTCTCCAGTCCCTACTTTCTTCCTCCTTTGACTCTTCACAAAGTTTTACCCTCTTCACTCCTTCCTTCCCCCCATTTCCCTTTCCTTTTTCCTTACTTCTTCTTCTTATTTCCTTAATTTTTTGACATTACAGTTTTGTATGCCTCGACCCTCATTTACCACTTCTCCTCCGTCTCCCCTCTCACCCGTAACAGTAGGTGACACAGGCAGCGATGGAGAGCAGGGAAACGAGCGCCACCATGCAGGCCGCGATGACCACGTTCCTCCTCTTCTCCTCCTCCGCCTGCTGAAGCTCCCACCACTCCAGGTCACTGAACTGACAACGCTCCCCCATGTAGCCTGATACACAACTGCAACAGGAGAAAAGACAAACAGCATACGGTACTTATGTAGTTCATGATCACAATCTATTATAGAGCAAGAGCGTACTTAGAAGAGTTCAATTTAGTGGGTCACATGCAAATGACGCATTAAACATAACGCAATGCAAAATGTATTTTAAAAACCTGAAATGTAAAATAATACATCTATTTTCAATACATAATGAGCAACGGTTCTGTTCAAGCCTGACTGACTGCACTTATTTCAGTAACCACAAAATGAACAGCAAAATACATGTTATAAACTTTATGTAAAGAATATCATAATGAGCAGTAGTGTTGAACACTGCAAGGGAAAAACTACACAAAAAAAATGGATTGGATTTAAATGTCTCTTGTGCACCCTGTTTATGGAGCTGGGTATAATGATGTCATTAAAGATGACAAAATGTTGCTGCTCACTGACTTGAAATATCTAACTTCTTTTGTTTGTAGATGGTTTTATGTAGCATATGTGTATAAATATGAAATAATATGAAAACTCAGAATCCTCTGTCCTATAGCCACTTGATCATGTGGCAATGGTTTTAATCATGAAACAATAGTGACACCTACTGGTTGTCTGCTGTAGTAAATAACACAAGAGATAAGACAGCAGTAAGCCTGCAATGTGTGGTGCAGGAGGTATTCTCAGACTTTCTGTTGGCCTAATGTGAATGCCGCTTGAAAATAAATACTTTCCAGAGATCAGTTAAATATTCTCCTGGTTACAGTTTGAGTTACTGCATATCTTAGAGTGCAACCAACCATTGTAAACTCTTGTAAAAGAATGAAGAGCAGCTTATGATTGAACTCCCGACAGAACAGATGATCAAATGATGTCTGTGTATGTTAACGATGCTCGCTTTCCCAAACTCAGTGCCAGTAAACTGTTAAACTTGGAGATCGGGGGTCATATTGAGGGGTTATTTACTTGCAAGCGTAGGACTCCATTTCAGGAAAGTAGAAGCAGACACCCTCGTATAGACAGTAGGACTCGTGGGTGGAGGGGCAACTCTCTACTGAGTTACTATTGTGGTGCCAGGTGGTGACATCAGCAGGGCTACCGGTCGTCACCCATGGCGACGTGGTCTCCAAATCTGGGAGAGGATTAGAGAAATAATTTCATTAAATTGGACATATGATATACAGTATGGCACTCTTACCTTTTAATATCTTTAATTATAGTCTGCTCTTAAAAATACTAGTCCTCCTCTGAAGTGATTCATGTAAACACTGTATTCCATGTATGATAAAAGGGATTATATTACATCCCAATAATGATAGATAGTGTTTGTTATATTGAGTCATAATGGATACAAGCCTCTGTTCTCTCACCACTTTAAATAGTACACCTGATCATCAGTAGCAAGAACAAATACACGTATCCTGTCGAATACAGTTTTTCTACTATTCTAATCGAGACACACCTTGACACGTCTTCCCGTTGCCGTGGTATCCAGCCTGGCACTTGCAGAGATGCTTTCCCAAGGCATTTTGGCATTCTGCGTTTTTACCACATTGGTGCGTTCCCTGTTTACACTCATCAATATCTAAAACAAAAGGAGAAGAGACCTAAGATTTTACAGTATTCAGAGTATCACAGGTTTACAATTTTATATATAAACTTTATGTTACCAGCTCATCAAAATGAGCGTTCATTAATATTTTTAAGCATTACGATCAAACAATGAAGAATGATGGTAGAAGTTCTCCATAACTGGGCCTGCACATCTCTGAAACACTGGTGAAAGTATTGTTTTTATCTATCAAATTAGTTGACACATGACCTCTGACTGCTGCATACAGACAAACATAATAAACACTTAGGGCGCTTTCACAAGCCAACATTTAGTCCGTTTTAGTCAAACTCTGGTGTAGTTCGTTTGGCCAGTTCTGAACGCAGTAATCGTACTCTGGTGTGGACCAAAACAACTGGACCGGGACCGCTTGCCAGACGTGGTCTCAGACCGTTTCCAAGCAAACCAAAATGCAGACTGACTGTGCGGGCATTTGTTAAGATGGACACAGGTAAACTACAGGTTAACATGAGTGGGAGAGGACCGACCTGGACTTCTGCAGAAGTTTGACGTTTGCTTGACATCTGGGCTGAAGAGAACATACAGAATATGCTAAATAAAGTCCACAAAAATAGAGACTTTTGTAAAGTCATTCGAGATAAACTAGAGGGGAAGAGATTCGATCAATCCCGAGTCAAAGTGAAAACACTTCGACAGCAATATATATCAAAGTCTGTGATTCCCAGTGGAAGCTCTTGAGACGAAAAACATAAATTCGCTCCTTCGTACACGCCCCTCAGCAAATACATTTTTTATTTGGTCTGCTCTAATTTGTGCACTGTGAAACCCAACCTGACTAAATAGAAAACAAACCAAAAGTATGACTTTCACTCTGATTCGGACTAAGCAAATGGAATTTGGCTCGTGAAAGCGTCCTTTAGCTGGTCTGCAAAGGAATTAATAAAGTAAAATTTTCCTTTCCTTTTATGCATTTGGGCTTTAGGTCCTGTTATTAAATATTGTGATTATCTTTGCTTCCAGAGCAGCTCTGCCTCTGAGAAATGTTTTTTATATCTAAAACTCATAGCTGCTCCATCCCCAGTGCTGTCACCTATGCCAAAATGTACAATTTTAAACCCCTTGCTAGAGGAAGTGAGATAAAAAGTGTCTCTGTATCAAATGTAATCCCATAAGCTTTCTTCAGGATATGTTGCGTACAGGAACAGAAATACTCACCCACACACACCTGTCCATCACCTGTAAAACCTTCTAGACATCGACAGGTTGGGCTGCCAGCGCTCAGCACGCACTGTGCATTTACATCACAGCGAAGCGAGTAACACTCATTCTGGTCTGACGGAGAAGGGGACATATGGAAATCATAACATTTAGTTAGAGTAAGATCTTGAGTGGGAAGAACTACCAATAATTTGCACTGTCACACTGTTACCTGAAACCATCTTGTCTGTGAAGAGAGTTGACTCACGGCCTTCATCAGAGTCTAGATGAGCCTCGGCTTCATCAGTGGACAGCCCAGGTGTTGTCACAGCTGTGCTCTCATCGTTGAAGGTTTTGTTTTTGAGAGACGTTAAATCAGTCGATTCACTGTCTCCAGATTCTACACAATCAATTCATATAGTTAACATAAGCATTCATCATTAGTCAATTTTACTTCATAGCTTATACAAAAGTGTGTGCACTTTAACGTAAAATAGCTTAAGATAAATCACCTGCTGTTCCATTCAAGGCATCGGCAGGAGAGCAACTTTTTCCATCAGCTGACGGGATGTAGCGTGACCGACAGGAGCAGTGGGCGAATCCCAGTTTGCTTTCACACACCTGGGCACAACCTCCATTCAGGTGAAGGCAAACGTCTGCTCCTGAAGATGAGGATGCAAAATGACAATTTGAAGCCCAATCATTAATTTTTAGGATGAGTTGTTACTGGTCTACATATATTTGAGCGTTTATCTCAAATGCTTTACATCTTAATTTAGAAATCGGCCATCTACAATGAAAGTGCAAGAATTTTTTTAGTCAATGTTTTTTGCATAGCTTAATAAATACTGACACGTGGTAGAAAGACAAAAAAGTCAGCAGAATATATACTTATCACAATGCACAATCTTCCAAAGATTTTGTTATCCTTCTTTTGCTATTGTTTGTGCTAGAGTTGCTACATGCAGTGTTTTTAAACCTCAGTGTATAATTTCTGAACAAATGATTCTCTAAAATAAATCCCTGTTGTCTCTCTGTACCTGGTTTAGCAAGGGGATGAACCACCACAATGGATGCTGGTTGGATCATGTTGCCATGGATACGTTGCAGTTTCCTCCCAGTCCGCTTGTGTACGCTCCTCAGCTGCTGGTGCTCCCGATCAGATATCCACAACCTGTCCTCAAATACTGCGAGGTCAAAAGGTCGACCTGGAGGAATCCGAATAGAGGGAAAGAAGACTTGAGTTCACCAAGTGTTTCAAGGTGAGAACTTTTGTATATCTTGTGTTCTTATTATCTTAGGGACTACTGTGAAGGCAAGGACACTGGTTAAAGAGGGATTTCAACATATTTGAATGATGTTTCAGGGAAATTGGGGACGTCACTGAATGAGAGGATGAATAAGAGCGTACATGAATTTATATTTCTTCCCTCTCTATAGCTGCTTTAGGACATTTTAAGTTCAGTTTGCTTTAGTTTAAGGTGCACTACGGCGTAGCTTACGTGTCTGTGTGACACGACACGGAGAAGCAATTGTTCGTTCTAAACAACAATGGTGGCTCCTGAAGAGGTTAGCTTAGATGCTGCAATAGCATCAGTTATATCAGAACTGGAGAGTATCTCTTCATTGATAGAAGAGCAAAGAACAGCACTGAAGGCTTTTCTCGATGGAAAAGATGTTTTCGCTCTTCTCCCGAGTCCGACTGTCTGAGTTTGATTGACAGTTCATCAAATCACCTGCCAAGTATTTTTTGAAAGTGCCTGTCCTTTCCAAACAGTTTCCAATGTTGGCTTCTCAGACGGTTCTGTGTAACAAACCATCTGGTGGGTCAGGTTACACTTTTTCAGGTTTAGGTCAGCATATGCCAGACTCAGCTGTACTTACTTACTTACTTTGTGCTTAATGGCAAGTAAATCTGCCTAGAATTACAATATTCCAACCCTTGTCGATACAGTGCACTTGTATATGTGTGTGTAACACAAGCCTCACCTACTTGGTTCTCTATCAGGACCTGTCGATCCGAACCATCCAGAGCAGCAGTCTCCACCAGACCTCTCCTCTGGTCGCACCAGAACAGACGATCCTCCGTGAAGTCGATGGTCAGGCCGCTCGGTGACACAAGGTTGGTGCTGGCAATGACCGCTCTGTCTTTCCCTTCAAGAGAGGCACTTTCCACGACAGGCTGGGCCCCGATATCAGTCCAGAACAACTTCCTCAAAAAGTAAAAAGAGCATTGGAAATTAGGCTTAGAAGATGTATTAATCCCACAGAACCTCCAGGTGTCACATGCAATATGCACCGCTGTTTATTGATGTCAGATTAAGGAGAGTTGCAGTTTTGTAGTTTTAATTTCTGAAACTATCATACGCATACAGCCACACTCACTTTGCCAAAGGATGAACTGCGATTCCTCTCGGTTTTTCCAGCCCTTTGCTTACAATGGTTTCTCTGTTCAGTCCAACCAAGGAACTGCAGTCAACAGTTGATTGGCTGGAGGAAAAAAGCAAACAGAAATGTAAAACGGACAATAAAAGCCTATCAATTTTGATATTGTTTAGCAACATAACCGTTACTTATATATATCATAAAAAACAGCTCAAAAAATCGACTGTCAAAATGTCAGTTAAATGTCCCCCTGGATTTGTTCGAAATTTACAAATTTGAATATGACCTAAGTATCAAAAGCTAGATAAAGTATTAAAAAAACAAAAACACTGAAAAGCAAATGTCCCATAAACAAATAGTCATAGTCAGTGAAACAATCTTTTCATAAATAATCCTCAACATTTACTTTCTGCAAACCCCACAGACCTTTTATCTGTCCAGTACATCCTGCGGTTGACCCAGTCAATCGCCAGTCCTTCTGGAGAGTCCAAACCATCGGAGACAAGAACGTCCCTCGACCCACTATTCAAATTAACCCGCTCAATTGTCTTCTGGCTTGTACTAGCGAAGTACACCTTCAAAATGCATACAAAAATATATAAGGAAAATGCATAATTGAGTATATAAAATAGCAGTAAAACATTTGATATGTTTGGTATTGCAGCTATAAAGTAGAGAAGATTATTTTTCATAAAACATGACATGGGTGAACCCTACTGGCCATGAAATTACAGTGTCTGTCCACTAGATGTCCCTGGATGTCTGCACCAAAACCTGAATATGGTCTTTCTAAATTCTGTTACTCCAGAAGACTCATGATACCTTAGGGTGGTATATTAGATACTATACTGTTGCTTCTATTGACAAAAAAATCTGAAACAACACGGCAATAAAAGACGTAAGGAGTTTTCATCTTACATTGTTCTGGACGGGGTCATAGTCCAAAGCTATGATTGTTCCTCTGGGCTCCTCCACAAGGGTATGATCCCCCGTGCCATCTGGATTAATTTGTCGTACATCCACTAGATTGGCAACTAGTAGATAAGGTGGTGGTCCTGAAGAATACAAATACATTATTTCGTGATCAGCTGTATTGTAGTAGAATCCACTAAACTCATAATTAGCATTTTAGCTTGTTATTTTTACCCTTTTGTTTAAATGACAGAACGTTTTTGTGAAAGATTGACAGTAAAATACACCATAAGATTAGATAGACAAGAGAGCGTTTATCTGCGTGGGTTTATCTGCCTCAGCTGACTGCGTTGCCATAGTATGACTCACCAGAGGCAATGCAGCGCTTTCCATCTTGGTGGAGCTGGTAGCCAGGCAGACAGCCACACTGCCACCTACTAGTGGTGACAGGAGTACAGAGCTGACTGCAACCCCCTTTGTCTGCAGACGAGCAGCCTGCAACACATAGAGGCCCCATACAGAATATTGATATAATCCTGCTTCATCTAATTAGTGTTAGACAAGCAGTTGGTAAACTGTGATGTAGTCCATACCAGTACAGGCTTGTCCATCCTCCTGTAGTACAGATCCCGCTGGACACACACAGACAGCACCCTCTTCTGTTGTCAGGCATCCATGGCCGCACTTGGTGACATTGCCTTCACATGGTATGATCTCTGATTGTGGAAAGAAAATCAATTATCTCGAAACACTGATATTTTCCATTGTGAATTAACAGCCCGGTCGCTCGAAAAGGCGTCTGAATGACGCAATAATCAGCAAGGTAAAAGCATGTAAACGCCGTTCTTGCTTTAGGCGTGTCACTTGTACGCCATGCAGTCTTTACTGACTGCAATGTAAATGCATCCGTGTGAATATGCTACGCTCAGAGATAGTGACGTAAAATAAAAAGTGATAAAGAGTGCTTATGGCAGGTGGGTGGGGAGGTGGATGTGTCTAAACACAGGACTTCTTTAGGACCGGTGTTCGAGACTGGTATTTTGTTTTGTAAGCTACGGCATGTTAGTGACATGTTTTTTTGTGACATGTTTTTCTGTACTTATGTTACGTTGTTCCCATTTGTATTGTACTTAGTTTACGTACTTATTTTAAAGCCAACCATGACGTTATTTCCTAAACCTAAGTGAGTGGTTTTGTTGCCCCCTGCTGGTACAGCACCGTCATACATGCATGTAATATTCACGCCTCGGCGAGGCAAAATGTTACAGTGACACGCTATCCTCCGGTGGACAGGCGGGTCTATTACATGCTTTGGCGTGTTATTGGGTTAGAGCTAAGGCTAAGTGAGTTGAATTTATAGAAACGGATGAAATGTTATAGTAAGTTAAAGAATGTGCTATTGTACAACTGTTCATTAAGGGCCATATTAACAAGATCAAAGGGATGTTACATGTTCAGGAATTTCCCGGGTTATATGGGTGCTCAGCAGGTAGTATAATCTAACAGCCAGATGGACAACAAGCTTCTTAGTGAAATCCCTTTATGAAGTCAGCCCTAACCCTATCAAAAAAGGTGAAAGTGTGAGAATGCAGTCAAAGTCCACACAGTGAGGGTGATGTGATGTTGGCTCACAGGAGTGTGGTATCTCCTGTCCTGTACCTGTGATGGCCAGGCAGGTATACAGAGTCAGACCATACAGGTATGAATCTAATGTGAAATAGTTACAGTAGCTGTCGCTGTGCCTTCGACTGGGAACTTCTTAAACTTAAAGTTTTGTTCTAGCCTTCCAGCTTTTTGCTCTTTTTTTATATAATACGTTTTTGATAATGTCAAAAATATGTCATGTCACTGACTAGATACTGCACTTGAATATTTTATGAGCAATTATACAGGAAGAACTGTTCTGTATATAGAAATGATAAAAAACTGAAAGACAGCAAAAAAATGTACTGTTCTACTCTCAACATTAACTTGATAACCAGACACCACCAGACACAATCATTGGAAAAAAATATTTTTTTTTTTATTATTTTGTTAATTTTTTCAGTTTTTTTTTTGATGAATCAAAAATATAAGGCACAAACAGCCCGGTTATATACTCTGCCATGTAATTTCTGTTGTCTGCTCGATTGTCTAGCCTGCCACTTGGCTTCATGTTTGTTTTCTTCTGGACCTTGGCAAAGGTTGTCTGCTAAACAGCTTAGACAGACAAAGCTGCTGACCAGATATGTTCCCTATTGCAAATGTCACCTCGTCATCTAATCTCATTGTGTATGTGAACCCTCCCCTTTCTCTCGGCCTCATAGCTGTGAGATTAGAAGAGAAGAGATTAGGATGTGTCCATAATGTGTTTTAGTATGTTTTAAATTTAATCACTGTGTAGACAGTGACACTACGGTATCAGGGTTAAACTAGACGGCAAATAAAAAAAAAACTATAAATAATTAACTAATAAATAATGTCACCAAACCCATGACGATATAAATTGGTTTTACCAGTTTACTTAACTAAATAAATGTTTTCTATACATTCCCTCATGACTGCAATGCATACGTTTGTTTGTCTGAGGTATCTGTTCATTAAAAATGATCTATTGTTATGCTGGCAGACAACAGACCTGCTTTATGGCAGGAATGACCAAACACAGACTGAGTTAGAAAAGCCATATGGAATACCATAGAATGGATGAGTAAAACAATCAAAATGTCTCTAAACAACACGTTTTAGTATAGCGCTTTTGACCATTTTTAGCAGAAAACTGTCTGTCGTATGGTTTTTAAACAAGGCTAGCAAACATATATATTGGTCTAATTCTAAAAAGAAATTGTTGATATCCTTGCTTCCATCTACCTTACACAGCCTCTCAGTCTCAGCACAACTCGACCTTTAGTGACAAAGTGTCAGTGTTTTGACCCAAGTAACTTAACACACAATTGGCAGCCCCCATATGTCTGGTCTAGCATGTCTAGCATAATGACCCAGCCTTTTTATTGGCTCCTTAGGGTCAAAGTAGTGTCTGGGGGACAAATGCCACCTTTCATAGTAGCACAAAAAGAAGAGGATCTGATCTGAAAGCAGAGCTGCTTTCATTATGCTGACCAAAACAAAGCGCAAGTGTTGCCACTTTTTGAATAAAACCTACATTTTTCGTATCTCCTTATTTCACTGAACAAGGATTCCACACAGCTAGCACCAGAATGATTCAGTAACCCAGACATTTTGGAAAATGGACATTTTGTCAATTCATTATGCAGTCCTGCTTCACACTAAGGATGCACCGATCCGACTTTTTCAGTACCGATCCGATACCAGTCTTTAATTAATGAGCTGCATGCCTCACTGTGTGGAAGTGACTGGGATCATTCTTCATGTGTAAGGCAACATCAGGCTTGACTTAAACATTGCTTTCTTAACTTGATATATCAAAATGTAATAAATAAATACATAGATATAAATTTACTGAATCGTTTTTTTATTATTAAAATGATAAATAAATCTTACACCAGCGATTTGTTAAAAATATCTTTAAAATTAACAGAAATTACAATTCAAGTGTAAACGTTTTTAATGCAGCAACAAATTGGTCGAAACTTAAACAGGAATTAAAATTCCAGTATATAATGTATATAGTATATACATATAGAATCTAATTGAATACTATTGAATACTGCCCCATTGTCATGATACTCAATCCAGCTATTTGAGTCAATATCGGCCCGATACCCGATATCGGTATCGATGCCTCCCTACCTCACACTTCACTTGACATAGCTTCACATAAAGGACAAAACTGCCACATGGTATTTTATTGAATACTACATTAATGCCAATTCTCGTTAACCAAGGGGTTGAGCCAATTTTATCAATAGTGTCAATATCATCCAGAAGTGTATTTGCAATTTTTTTAAAGTCACAAATGAAAATGTATGAAGTCTCAAGTTTGAACTCCACAATTAACAGCTAGTGCTACGTGATTTCACTGCTAGCTAGCTTTTATGCTTTGTATAACTCCATCTGTTAATTAGTTTCCTGTGTGCCATGCATTGTTCATACTACTAATGATACCATTATGGAATCTAAAGTAAGGCTTTTAAAGAAATTAGAATAGGATAGAAATTAGTTAACATAATAACAATAACACGTATGTTTCCACTATACCTCCACATGTCTTCCTGTCCGGTAGGAGGGTGTATCCTTTAGGGCAGGTACAGAAATAGGAGCCTGGGATGTTTTCACAACCAAGAGAGCAGCCGTGGTTCCAGTGGGCACATTCATTCACATCTATTACACACACACAAATATAGTGATATCATTTTTTCATGTTATTTTCGTAATGCTTTTTTTTTTTTTTTTTTTTAATGGCATGGATACCAACCTTCACAGTAAGTGCCTTGCTTACTGAGAGCAAAGCCTTCACTGCACTGGCACGTCCCTTGCTCGGCTAGACTGGAACACACATCCACGCAATTTCCACTCTGTTCGTCACAACCTGTTTGAAAGAGTTTACGGTAATACGTTACTAAAGCATTTTCATGAGACCTATATAAAATAAATGTAAATACAAGTGGTAAAATGGAGAGACGCTACAGAGTAATTTAAATGCTGTAACCTGGAAATGATGACTGGGAGTCTGCCATTGGCTGGTTGAGGGGATGCACCACCTTGATATCAACTGGAGGTTTCGCTGTTTGTTTTATGTTAACATTCAGTGGCTCTCCACCAGTGTACTTGTTAACTTGTTTTATAACTCGAGATGCAGCATCAGTGTAGTACAAGTGCTCCAGAAAAACTGATATCCCCAGAGACTGAGACCTGAGCAAAGGAGACAAAAACAAAGTGTTTTATCCCAGTTTGATAACAAAAATAAAATGATAAATAAGTACTCGGAATACAACGATATGCTCACCAAAGGGGCTGATCCATGATGTGCAGGACGTTTCCGTTGTAATCACAAGAGGCAATGGCGCTTTCTCCTTGTTGGCCAAACTGAACCCAGAACAGTCTTTTGTCCTCTCGGTCAATCGACAGTGCTTCCAGTTGTTCTGCTATTTTAATAAGTGTAGTTTTCATCCGTCCTGTTAAATCAGACCGCTGGATACTTGGAGTCATCCCACCAGACAGCCAGAAAAGAAACCTGCAAAATATTAGTTTTGAACTAAGAAAGGGCATTCCCAGATTTTCTCTATTTTTTTTGTAGTTATTTGGTCGCTTTGTGTGTTTCTCAGTTACAATATAGTGCCAGTTAAGTTGCATGTTTCTACTAATGTCCCTGTTTGGGTATTTTCTCTTATGAATATGTCAATTGGTAATGTCAAACTATGATAAATTATTAAATCATTTTTTGCATCATGGCTATCTTCCCTCACACCTGTACTTTCTCCAACACTCCTGTGTGTTCCTCCTCTCTCCCACCCTCGTATGAATACTAACAGGAATGCCCCCAAATCAGTAGCTTCATAATCTTTTTGCCTCATAGTCATATTATAGTAATATTTAATAAATTGTAAGACACCCCTCAGACATATATGACAAAATAAGTAAAAAAGTAATTTAAAACATGCTCTTGGCATGTTATTATCATGGAGAAATGTTCCAAAATATGTTAATATAAATCCTCAACTGCCATTATTCACTTTTGCCTATCCACTTCTCAATCTACTCGACCGAAATGTATTAAAATGGCGGGCAGTATGTGGCCAAGATTGGTGGTATGTGAAAGTCATTTTGCACCTCTGTGGCAGCCATGCTTGATGGAGGGAGATGAAACATTTATAGTAACACACAAACAGCATGCCAGGAATCTGAACTGTGTGAGGAGCTCCCTTAATCTGTCTCTATGAGAAAAAAAGTACCATCGTGAGAAACGTAGAAGTATAATGCAGAATGGATTACCTGTTAGTGGGGTCCACGTTAATAGAACTTGGTTGGGTCAAATGTCTTAAAAGAGTCCTTTCATTTTTCCCATTTATATCCATTGTCTTGATTTTTCCCTTTTCCCCACTTGTCCAGTAGACACGGTTCCAAATCCAGTCCACTGCAAGGCCCGAGATATGTTTGTCAGATGAGTACAGTTTCTGGAAAACAAACATTCAAATACTTAATCGAACCCCAGACCAATGCATAATTGTCGAATCTTAAGAAAAATAAACTTAAGATTTGAGTTTCGGTCATTTCTTTTTATGAGGGATCTTCTATAGAATCCTAAAAAAAAATGTATACTGTTCCTTAACTGCTATACTGATGTGTTGGGTGACCCAATTTCAGACAAGGGACTTGAATCTATTCACCACAGCTAAAATCTCTACAACTTCAGAGTAGTTACATAATCACCTGTCTGTGTGCTCCTCTCACTGACGCTTTGTAGATGACCCCAGTGTGTTTGTCAGCCCAGTAAACTCTCTCCTCTCTGAAATGAAAGTCGAGCAGGATCGAGCTTCCCACCCCAGCCACAAGCCTTCTCTGGTTCTTCCCATCGAGGTCCATCCGATGAATAGCTTTTCCATGGCCGAATATCAGGAAGGGCTGAGAGACTTTACAAAATAAAACAACAAATTATGAATTCTATTCTCTTAAGGCCCTAACACACAAGTTTCCGTACCATGCTGTTACGTTAAATGATAAAATGCTTTCAACCAGGCTTCTGTATGCCATTTCAAGTATGTGTTGGCTAACACCGAAGCAAAGCTCCTCAGCTTCCTGATTAAAAACAATCGCTGATTGGCTCTCTTAAAAATGCTCTCTATTTCCTTGATTAACTGATTAATCATTTAGTGTATAAAATATTAACCTGCCATTCACAATTTCTCCGAAACCACGGCAATGTCTTCAATTTATGTTGTCCGACCAACAGTCCAAAACCCAAAGATATTCAGTCATATGAAAAAGAAAAGCAGCAAATCCTCTCATTTGAGAAGCTGAAACCAGAGAATATTTTTAATTTTTGCTTGAAAAATAACTGAAATGGTTAAACGATTATCAGAATAGTTGCTTATTCATTTTTTGTCGTTCTACTAATAAATTAATCGACTATACCTTGCAGGTCTAAATATTAGTAAAATACGGATATACAGTAGTCTGTAGTATTTCCCCCTTTTTTCCAACCATGGATTTACTGACTGCTTTACAACAGAACATTTATACATTTGATTAGGTGCACGTTTTTGGATGTGAAAACTGTCCTTGACACTTGTTCTCAATTTACTAAATGAATCCTAGGGACAGGTAGGTAACCATGGCAACATTTAACATTTCAATAGCTGCTTCCTCCCTCTTTGTGTCACGCTGCAGTTGTCGTTACTTTTGTCAAATTATCTCATTAAAAAGCCTGTTCATGGCTGTAATGGGATGAAGTTCAAGGCAGACTCGGCTGCTTCTGGATAAAACATTGTCCCTTAGCAACAAATCACTCTTGCACTACCGTTTGACTCTGACAATGCAATTAATGACGTTAAAGGCTCAAGTGGTTAGTGTTGTTTTCTCTCACAGGTTTCTGCTTTAGTACACAACATTTAAGGTTCTGATCAACAGCTATAAGCAGCACATGATTTCTACATTTGTAAGTGGAATGAGAGGATGTTCATTCCAACATGTCCGTTGTTGAACACTGAGCTAGATTTCATAATAGATGGTAGTTTGCTTTAGAGCCCATTAAACTCTGACAAACTGGGCTATGAGGTGAAACCAAATCTGTGTTGGCTGTCTGGATGACTATTGATAGATAGGTGTGCTGGTCTATCATGGTAATAACACAGTCATGTGCAACCATGGATACCGCTCTTAACTCTGTGGAATGACGAAAACAATGAGAAACACCAGACAAACAACATAATGAAATGTCTGGCCTGAGATCCCCAAAATGGCTGCTGGTGCTGAGTTGCTAGGAGGCATCCTGATGAATCATTAATTGACAAGTTCATGTGGTGGTCAGCATGATTCTTGACCTAGTAAGCTGCAGTTCATTGAATGTTATTGGAAAAACGGATACTTTCAAACCAACATGTTCCCATTTTACAATAAAACAAACAAATGAGTAAGCGCTTTTTGGATCTGACAGCAAGGTCACACAAAAATAAAATTGCTCCTAATACACAGCTAGACAATCAATATGGACATTGATTTCACATTTTACATTGTGGTAACATTCATTAGGGCAGTGTGAGTGGCCATTTTAGATGCTAAGCCAGTTCATGGGGTGAATCAATGCAATCCTGTTGCTCATCAAAAGAACTGTTGAGTATTTGAGCTGTGGATGAATTGTTAAACCCTCAATAAGCAACATTGCAGATTGACAGTAAGTGTTTGGCAATATGACATTATATACCATAAGAAGAAATGTGTATATACCATTAAAAAAGATTATATCTATATCACCCACCCCTAGTGATGGTCCTAAATACATGTGAGGAAAATGTCTAGTTTCTATAACCGAATATGTAGAGTAATGTTATTGAACAGCTCATAGTACTTGGCCTCTAATTTCTTGCATAACCTTTAGGGTGTGGCCAACTAATTTATGTAGCTCTAGTTACCAAAGATGTAAGAGCAATCTTGGCACAGCATGGTGGAAACTTAAAAAGGGTCTTGAGTAGGAAATACAATTTGATTAGGAGCAAAAAGGTATTGGTGTGTTGGGATAGCCATCTTTGCTGTTGCAGCTACACTATGTGCTGCTTCATGCTGCTAGAATGTAATTTATTAAAAACAGTTTATTATATAATATTATTATTATTATTTATTTCTAGTTAATTGTGAAGCTGCCTTTCACATAAGGCTCCAGGTAGTAGTATCCACCCTGCTGGAGTGGAAAAGAAACTAAACCAACTCAAAGGAAAATGTTCTGTTACTGACCATAACCTTTGACCTCTCTGTGGTGGACACAGACTAGTGGAGAATTTCTCCATGGGTACCGGAAAAATATCACACATTACAAAACTCATTATGAAACATTAAAATCATTTTTACTTAACTGCCATCTGGCATGACATCGGCCATTCCAACAAGATTTTGGACATCAGCGATCACCATCTGTAAGCTTCAACTAATGTCCTTGTGGCATCCCACAAAAAACTTGGGCTCAGCCTGAGATACACCCACTCGAGCACAGGCCAGTTTACTGTACCCTTGCTACAGTGCATTGTATTGTCTGCTTTGCCAAGTTCACTTTGCCACACATACTGTAGAGTGACTGACTTTTACCTCCTATTGCTCTGCTGTTCCTTTAGATGGGGTACTTCTTTTGTGAGCAATCTATTTCATTTTATTTCACTTGATTGCAGTTTTTTTAATCACTGAGTAGTAATAGTAACTATATTAGTAGTTGTAATAGTAGTTTACAGTATAAAGTCTGTTATGGTGTACATCCATATATATAAACTAGGTTATCTAAGTTTGGATATACTGACATAAACAAGTTAATCAAGCTAATCAAGTTCTACTAATCCACTTAAAATTGATACAGAAGATTGATAAAAAAAATGTTACGGTGAACAAGCACACGTTTTTTGCTGTTCACAGGATTGTATTGTACATCAATAAATTGAATACTGTGCAGTGTGGCACTATGCATTTATATACATAATAATATTTAGCCATATATTGAGCATCATCACATTTTACCTTTTATTTATTTGTGCCTTATAAAAGTAGTTCATGTTCTCTGGCCAACCTGCCCTGTGATAATGTTATATTACTTTACAATTTCATCAGAAGTACCAACTATACATAATAATATTTAGCCATATACTGAGCATCATCACATTTTACCCTTATTTATTTGTGCCTTATGAATGTAGGTCTTGTTCTCTGGCCAACCTGCCCTGTGATAATGTTTCATCAGAAGTACCAACTAGATCCAGAAGTTTTTGTTTGGATTGTCATCTTAACTTTGCCAAGTACAATCTACTGTAGTGTAGACTTCTGACACACATGGTTTAAGGAAAAAAAAAACTCATAGAGTGGAGTATCCAGTATTCTGCAGTACTTTGACATCACTTCTATCAATACCATGAATTGGGAGTATCACATTAGACAGGAGAGGTGTGAACCAAACTCACCCACACAGCTGTTGTTTCTCCCCGCTCGCGATAGGCGTTCATCCCAACATGCTGTACCGAGGGCCAAGGCTCCAGAGCTTTGAACCATAAAATAGATCAGCGCTGCTGTGATCGTTGCAGCCAACATAATCCTGCACTCCGTCCCTGCCTCAGGAGCTGCACTTGTTCACTATTTCTCAGGCATTCCCACTATTAGCACTGGCACACAGGAATTCCCCAAAATTAAGCAACATTTGTTTATGGACTGTTGGCATCCTTGTCCAAGGCTTCAACTTAAAGAGACAGTGGAGCTTTACATACCAGAAGATGTCGCGCTAAAGAGAGATGTAAAACCCCACTGAAAAGATGGGAGTGCTCAGAAAGAAGAGGATGATACTGTCAGTGCAGTGTTCAGCCCAAAAAAAAAAACAGTGTGTGGGATCCTGCTCACTCCCCACTTTGGCCCCCAGGCTGCCAGTCTGTTTTGGAAGCAAAGATTGAAATTCCTGACACCCCCGTGGTAAATTTTGCACATGCTAGTCCAGCATTGGAGCAAGATCTTCTTTAAGTTGCAGTCAGTGTCTCAAGCAGAATGTGGAATATGCAAGAAATGAGGCAGGGCTAAGAAAGGTCCTATATAATAACAACATCTTCTCCTCACCCCACCCCCTGACCTATGTCCTTTCTGATTGTGGATGTGTGCTTCTGTCTGAGACAGAGTTTTTGTGTCTGGGAGACAGAGACTGGGAGATGGACATTAGACCAGACACAGCCCTAAAATACTCATTGTTATTTAGTCATTGGGGAACAAAATTGACCATTGGTATCTTTTTTTTCAAACTATAACTCCATTCATAAATGACATACACTTACAGTATGAGTGTAATTTACATGCCACACACATAATAGACACACTGTTTTGTGTCCTGTGTGTGAATGAGACGTCAGTGTGTCAGACTGTCTCCTGTTGAAGTTCATCTGGCTCCCTGGGGGAATCGGTAGAATGAGTAATTTATAGAGAACGAAGGAGGAGTGGAGCAGATTATCCCTAAATTGTTTGTCCTCTTTTTACCCAGAAGAACAACTAACAGACTGTCCTCTATTCATACCCTCCATGACTAGGATATTGTCAGCGACAACGTCACCAATAACCTTGTAGAGGGGCAGTAGAAGATTTACATGGCTGAGAAAGTTGCCTTGTCTCCAGACTAATGTTAGCAGTCTGAAGGGGCACTGACCTTTTCCCACGATTTCACCCCTGGCAGATAACAATGGAAATGTTAATGTCTATAATTTCGCTTCAGGTGACTAGTGTGCTGAATGACGATCATACATGGGTTTGAATCATCAGGTAGAGTCTGTATCTAGGAAACAGCGAGAGTGTAGATGCTGCTTCCGTCATTGCTTTTATAAAAGAAATACGTAGATCCTCTCCTTAATTCCAGCTGGGTGAGTCACTTTCAAGCAGTTACAATACAAAGCATTTTAGACTATGCAACTCTTGATTTACACAATGTCATGCTTCATTTTGTGTTCACATTACTTGGCTGTTGATTTGGATATTTTTGCCACAATCTGTGTCAACGAAAACGTCACAAATGCAACATTAGGTGCTCCATAATGTTTGCTGTAATTTTAATAAGTGGAAAGTTAGTGGATTGCAGGTTTGAATTCTGATTGACTGCAGTGACTTATCAAGCAAGCTGCAATGGCTTTGTGCTTGACCTCTGGCTGAGAGGGCTAAGGATAGGCTTATTGTTTCACATTAACATCGTGTTGGAAGCCAATCTGCCTCCAACATTAGACTCATTTATCTCTTATGTTACTCATTGGTCCAACAACCACAAGAATCTGTGAGCGATATCTTTTTCTAGCCTTGTAGTTATATATTCTGTCACTATTTGCATGTGGCCAATTTTCCACTGGACTTCTATAATGGTTCCAAGACACGGTTGCCAGGAGATTTGTGGTGCGACTGTAAAGCCTCTAGAGTTGCCCTCTCTGGACTGCTATCATGGACCTCAGCCCAGTGGCAACTGTTTCACAATTACAGAAGAAATGGATTGTATCTGTTTGTATCAGTCTGTTCATTGATCTATTGTTCTGTCTCTCTCTTTTCCCTCTCTCTCTCTATCCTCCTAGCCCTTGTGCCTCTGAGATCTACCTATATCAATCCATCTGTCTTTCCATCTTCCTGTCTATCCATTCATCGTTTATCTATCATTAACAGCCCAACCCTTCTCTACCATCCTTTCATTGTTTGTTATACACAGCCTGGTTGTTGCCATGATAACAACACAGCTGGTATTAGAGATTACTTAGTACTGTGGGCTCATATAGCTGGTGGCACAGAGGTATCCATGGGAACAGTTTTCCAGATCCACTCGTCATCTTAGCGGGATTTACGGCAACGCCTGTTCAGATGTTCAGAGAGCGTGACAACTGTGACCCATTGATTTTCAGGATGAACACGTCCGCTCTGGTTCATAACTTCAGATGTGATATGTCAGTGTACCTCTATATTTTTACTTCTATATGAAGTATTGTGTTTGATTCATAATAGATGATATTCAGTTTTTCCAGGCGCTCTTCTCGTCTTTGTGTTTCTGTGGCTTTGCCCAAGCACCTGCATCTCGCACATGGACAAATACAGTACACAGAAAGATAGTATATGGTGAGGGTAGCATGATAAGGGTTCTACTGTATACAGTACATGGAGTATAGTGTGCATTGTAACACTGGGATTTAGTTTCACCTGGTGTAGCCTAGAAAGAGCACACAATCTGTTGCTGATGGAAAATTCAGAGAGATTATTGGAGAAACAAAAAGTATGCAAATTTAAAAATACAGAATAACATAGATTTTAAATGTCCATATTGAATTTTATGGTGCCAGAGAGGTTGGGTGTTTCTGGTGATGGTTTTGACATCTGAGTAGTATTTACTAAAAAGTTTTACTCTTTGAAAAATGCCCAATGTATGCATTTTGATGACATTAGACCATTGTTGGTAAATTAGAGAGGGACAGTAGTTTTAGTGGCTTTCTATCAAATATACAAATAAATGCCCATTTAAATCTCATATTGGCAACATTTTTGAAAACTGTATTTCTTAACACAGATATCCTGACACAAATATAATTCAGCAATTGTTAAATTTATTAAAAACAAATCCAACAACTCCATTTATAGACAAATTCAGACATAAAGTCATAGAAACTGGCAATGTTTATCAGACGAGACACACATTCTATCAAACACACTGAACATACTTTCTTGTCCGTTAAGGCAACAATCAGCTTGATGCTTAAAGTAACAATAATGGTGTAAATGTGATGGGAAATGGATAATGCGTCTTCTTTGACACCACCACATAATATTCATATCTGAGACTTAAACTTTGGCATAGCATAAAACACCACACACAGCTAACGGACAGACTCTTTGTATGGCACTATTTATACGTTATATAAGTCCAATAAAGGTGCCGTGCTGTAGTGACAACCATTCAAACGTCTTTATCAAATATAAGGCTCCATAATAAATAAGGACATGAAGAAAAATATCAGTCATTGACTGATCTGATTGGGCTTTTACTATAGGTTCTTTTGAACACTCAACCAACTTCCAGGGAATGTTTTCATGTTAACTACACTTTTCTAAATCATTATATAAATCTTTATAGATTTTTATAGATAGAAAATGTGGAATAAATGTGTTCAATACAGCAAAGCACTTCTTTACTTTCCCACTGTGTGAAACAAATGAATATATTTATAAATTATTTCATAGTTAATAGTTTTCATAGTTAATAGTTTATCAGTGTCATAAAAGGCATATGAAGAGTATTTCATATAATGTGTTACTAGCATGGCGTTTGGACATTGGCCATGGATTCCTGGCGTCAGCAGAGATACTCCGACCGGGAAGTGTCACTCTTATAGGTCATCTGGGAGTCGATGCTCGACCTGGAGCACAGGAGCATTCGCTCCGACTCATGAGTCGCTCTCCTTGCCCAGAGCTCAGTTGGATGAGAGTTCAATGTCCTTTGTTTCATTGAAATTGTCTCAAACTTGACATAGCTGTCTTTTTCAAGCTCTTCGGCGTCCAAAGATGTGCTGCGTCCCTTGCAGTACAGAGCGAGAATCTTGTACACCAACAGTGCAATAAGAGACAGAACCAAAGCACAGGCAATGCCGCTTATGATATTGAAAAGCCGGCTCTGCCCACCGTCCTCTACATTGTCCAATGTGTAGAAGTCAATGCAAGGGTCTTTTCCAGCAGCACTGCCTTTTGCTACGAGGCAAACTGAGTACCTCATCCCAGAGGACAGTCCCTCTAGGAGCACTTTTCCACTGCCAGCATTAGTTTCTACTGTCCTTTTGATGTCATCCTCATCATAGGGTGAATATACCACTGTGAGTGGGGCATCATTTGGTAACCCTTCTGCTGTCCAGAGCAACACTGCAGTGTCAGATGTTTCCTCTACAATCTTAATGGCTTTGACAGACTTGGATGCATCACTTTTCTTGCTCTTTTCGTCTGCTGCAAGCTTTCTCCCATTACTATCTGGCTGGGTTTTTGGTTGTTTGAATGAGCCTTTCTGTAAACTGTTGCTGGTGGTAGTTTTCGGCTTCTTAGGGGCAGCAGTTGTTGTTGAAGTTCTTGGGAGAACTGTGGTCGTGATGGTGGTCGAGCTGGGAGTGTCCGTTGGGGGAGTAAATGTTGTGCCTTGGCTAGTTGGTTCAGTTTCGATGCTAGTCCTCAGTGGAAGGATGGTGGTAGTGATGTCACCAGCAACCGAGATAGAAATGGTAGCTTGTGCGTTGCCGGCAACATTCTTAGCTGTGCAACTGTAGTTCCCGGCGTCTTTGAACAATATTCCATGCAAGCTCATGATGGACCATCTGGTGCCCGTTACAGGTGTCTCCTGGACTAAAAAGTGGAACAAAAACACAAAAGTCAACATGGATCAAGTCTTACCAGGTCTTGAACTGCTTTTCTAATGGATTATGATTTTGTGACACTAGTACCATGCACCTGTTAATGTTACCTACACACCAGGCAATGGAAATCTACACACAATATATAGGTTACTAAAGGGTATAAGTCTCAATGAAGTTGAAAACAGCATTGTTTTGCTTTCTAAAACTTTCAAAAGCCTGCATATTATACCTGTGTTGTTGACTGGTGAGCCATCTGACCTAGCCCAGTAAAGAATTGGTGTTGGAAACCCTGTGGCGTCACATCGCAGGAGAACATTACTGCCCAAAGGAGATGTGATCTTGGTTGCTGAAGTCATGACTGATGGTTTTACACAATTGTCAAGTTCAGCACGCTGAAAAAGGACTCCAGCCAGATTCTCTGGTCCACTGCAGGCCATGAGTAGGTCCATCAGAACCACTGGTGTGCCAGTCATTTTGGAAAGCTCAATCAGCTTGGAGATTTTACAGTCACAGAACCAGGGGTTATCTTGGAGGCCTGAAGATGAAAAAGATGAAACAAATTAGGATCAGAATGCTGTTTCATACCATTGCAGTGTCAAACACCATCCATTTAAATGCAGTATTACTTTAAAGTATTTTTGTTGATCACAATGGAAAGAATAGAGGACATAGATGGCAGTGCAACAGTGAAGAGGCAAAATACATTTGCAAATTTCTAAAATGGCTTATTGACATTCAGTTCTAGCAGAACTCAACTACTTTCCAAACAACTGCAATGATCTTGGTGATATGAAGTCATGTTAAGAAAAAAAAACTTAAAAAAATGGATTACAGTATTTGAGGCAGCTTTAAGACTATGCAAGTGTTACTTTCCCAATGGATGTAAGACTTTATGGAAGCATGGCCAACCAGTGGAATAGAACATAGTTTCTAAATGGCAAATTCTTATGGAGGTCACAAAAAACAAACAAAACCCAAGACAACAAAAAACTTAACGGCTAATAATACAGGTATATACTTTGAAGTGAGTTAATCACCATTGGGCACCAAACAAATAGTGGGTGCCATTAAGCTGCATATTATATGCACAAGCCATATTTATCAACCACCTTTGAATTTAGCTTTTTGCCTTGGAAATTCACAATTTTATGCATAATGTCAATGAAATTCAAGGGCTGTGGAAGTGAACCAATTTTAACCTATATATACTCCCTTACAAACACCTGCTGCACACAATAGTTAAGCACATGTACTGGTGCATATTAAAGCCCTTTTACCAGATTAGTTTGTCTTAACAGTTGCAAAGCACCTAAGCTGGCTCTGGCCTCCCTCCAGTTTGTGGCAACACACTCTTTCCATTAGCCTTTCTGTTAGCATAAATGTCAATAGATCACTGGAAACATTAACCCTTTATAATCCATGTCTTAAAATCCCTGAAATTCTGGTTTCATGTCAAAACCATATTTAAATGTTCTATATTTTAAAATAATAAATTAATAAATAATTCAAAACAGTAATGGTGAGCATACCTCTCTCATAATACTAACATGAAATGGTTTTAGGATATGTTAAAGAAGTGTCGTCTGTTTGTGCATGTACTGTTTTTTCCCCCTAGCCTAATCCTGTATCTCCTTCAGGTACACCAGAGCACACAGCCAGCTCTTTCGGCACGGATAAGCTAGCTTGCCCTTATACAGCCTATTAATAATATCCCTCCCACTGTCCATGCAACACGGGACAGTGAACAAACATCCAGTCTTGTATATGCTAGACTGATAGAAGCCATAAGAAAATCACTTAATTATTCACTTACATGCAAGACAAAAATACATAAAACAAAAAATATGATTTAAGAATATGACGGGAAATACTGAAAATGGATTAAAATGCTAGACATGTTCTAATAAGACTACAAACGTTTGGTTTCACTCAATACTACAATAACTTTATACTGTTTTCACGCATCAGAGATTAGACTTTAAAAAAAGACTATTAAAAAGCACATAAGTTAGTATTTTATTGTTTCTACACATACCACATAGTGACGGACCTCCTATAATTATGTGCTCTGACTTTTGACTTTGAAACCTCCTTTTCCGCTCTGCCCTGCTTTAAAACAAAAACTCAAAATTCCCATCTGCATATTTGCCCCTCCCTTGACTCAGTAATGGAGGACAGTGCTATAAGTAATTGGCCATTTGTTCAAGATATTTCAGTGACAATGCCAAAATCAAACACAAACAGAGATTGTTTCTGGCAGTTGGTGCGTTCCTTAATCTATTAGCTTGATCTGAAACCATTATATTGGACATGTACTGACATATCTGCTCATAATTGCCCAAGCTGCTGAAGCACAAAAGTAGGGAACACTATCTGTTATCAACTGTCTGCAATTCCCGGACGAGATGAATACAGATTAATTCAACTGAAGTAGAAACCCTTTAACATTTTTTTTTTGGACCAAACTTTTAAACACATATTTCTCTCATTTTTGAACTGAAGGTGTATCAGTGTAAGTTTACTTTAAATTACCAAAATGAAGTAAATCTGCTTGTTTCAATCATCACTGCAATTTTTTTTTGCACAGAAAGTTTTTGTAGTTGTCATATAATTACGGACCAAATTGCCTATTCTGGATAAAGTGAATTAAAATTAGTAGTCCGTAACTGTAATGTATTTTTAAGCAATTATTGAGAATAAACTGGCAAATATCACATATTGTGTACTCTTAAATGAAGCATTAGGTAATTGTATATTTTTATTTCTTATGTCTAAAGAACAAGCCCTATTCACTACCAGCAGAACATTTTTTTCTAAAAGCATATAACTAGTGTCTTGCATTCAAGCAAGCTATCCCATATATGCAAATTTTGCCCAGTCATGCTTTAGTTATTGTCATTTCCAGTTTATGACCACAATGGTTCTCAAAATGTCATTAAAAGAACAATTAGCAAATGTGTAATTTTGACACTGCAGTTGTCTTTAGCTAGAGAGAGCTGTGATACTTAATCTTGTAGTTTTGAGTGTTTTAAAATGTAAATGAAGCAACCAACAGTGGGTGTAGCATAAATTGTGATAAATGTTTGATCACTGGAAAATATTACAAGTCCTAAGTCATCCTGGCGTGAGCAATATACACATACAGTATATGTGTTCTATTGTATAAGTTTAATATATTGCATGGGTATTTGTAACTCAAGGGCTTTTCACACTGCACTTAAAGGAGCTGTTAGCTTGGGGCTAAGGGAGCTGTTAGCTTGGGGCTAAGAAAAGTTTCACACTAGCACCTATCCTGGCACATTCCAAAGTTTGTGGGGTTATCCCCTGAAAATTGACCAAACACAGGGCTAAAAGTTGCCTGTGTGAAATGGTGCTAAAGTAAACAATGGAATTTGCGTTGCATTTGTCAAATCACACGACTTCTTCGTCACATCATTTTATTATGTAAACATTAGTCAAGTGTTCTGGACATTTAACCCAGGGCTAGTAGAAGTGCAGTGTGAATCATATAGCCCTGGGCTTGTGAAAAGGGGCTAAGTTACCCCAGGGTCAACTCTTAGCCCAGGGCTAAGCATAGCCCAGTGTGAAGTGTGAAAAGCCTTGCAGTGCACTTGCTGTCCTTGTTGTTTTTTCCTAATTTGTTCTGCTGAAGTTGACCCGGGCTTGGATGGCCAAAAGACAGTGTGTTAAATATTCAACAATTAATTAGGACATTAACTTGATCATGTAGGACTACATTAAACGTCAACTCTGCCACTACTTAGAATAAGCTAATTTGATTGTGTCCTGGCAGTCACTACCAGGGTCAGAACAAGTGTGGCTAGACTAACAGGTCATGGAAGGAAGTTCCTGAGGTAATTACCAGCAGCCCCAAAAGTAAGCCGGACATAACCTTCATATCCTTACCTAATACAACTTTCTGGGAGACATTAGTAGAGATGGGTGCTCCATTGAAGGGCGGCCATATATCCATGAGGTCAGGGGGCAGGGTGGCTAGTTTGTTGCTGGATAGATCCAAGTAGGTAATGTTGAGGAGGTAGGGTATTGCCTCATTGGGAACAGTAGCGATCCTGTTGTTGTGTAGATCCAGTGTCCTCAGCCTGGGCATCTCTTTTAGAGACTCCCAAGGGAATATGGAGATCATATTTCCATCCAGCCTCAGCTCATGGAGCACTTTAAGGTTGTAGAAACCTGCAGCATCCACTGAGCTTATGGAATTGTAAGTAATCCACAGGTACCGTAGCTCCACCAGGTAGTAAAAAGCTTCTGTGGGGATTCGCCGTACCATGGTTTTCTCAATACGAAGTTTGACCGTATCCACAGGGACGTTGACAGGGACGTCAGACATGTCTGGATCATTGCAGAGCACAGATCTGAGAATGAAAGATACATGAGTTAAATGGTTTGAACATCTTATGGCCAGATAACAAACCTGTTTTACAAAGGGTAACTATAAATCTTAAACCCATTTTCCAATGAAACAAGTCTGAAAGCTCCAATTATCTATCTATTCATTCATTTATTCATGCCTCCAACCATCCATCCAGACTCTCTGTTGTGATGTGGGATGCTTTTTCTGACATGACTGTAGTCCATCTAAAGGGCCCTTCCCAGATGGCAAGGTCAGAGCTAATCACTATCATCATAAATAGTGAGTGGTCATGTGGATTCACGTCCACTGCAGGAGGTGGAATATCTGGCATCAGTTATAGTCACAGATAAAGACCTATCTACAAGATAATCATTTAGTTTAATGAGCATTACATGATTATAAGCTATTTCTTTTAGCTTTTGGTGGCTATGATGGTCGTGTTAATAGTCCTGTACCAGAACATGTGCTGATATACCTATATAATGTCATCTTAAGTATTATCACGACTGCCACAGTCACCTTTTCCCTGTTTCACAACTGGCAAATCAAACTACCCACTGTTGTCTAACTTGTTAGTGAAAATTCCCTTTATTGAAACCAAACCAGCCCATGGAATATGGAGTAGTATATGTTTATATGCTACTATTTAGCATTTTCTCCCCTTGTACACTATGTTCAACATTGTCCTTTCTTTGTCGCCCAAGTTTGACTGCAAGGAGATGGATGCATTGTGGAAAAGGGTTCAGCACTAATCAGACTAAGTGTGCAGGTGGCCATTAGGTCTTTCTCAGGGATAAAGGGATTGGTACCATGCCAGGGAACGTGACTTATGTCAATCCAGGTCAGTACAACCTGTACAAATTGTACTGCGGAGCATTTTGATATATTTACCTTTATTTTCACATTACATGTGTAGACTTTAGATACAGAATTCAAAGCTACAGTACAGTGCATTAGCAATTTAGCTAATTGTTGCTCATCCAAATGGGGTCAGTTTTTTGTTTTTTTTACACACACTGATGGAAAAGGGATGGCTGAAAAGTAGCTTTGTGCTCCTCACTAAACATGTAAATAAAAAAAATTATAAATATATAACATGTAAATATAACTTGTTAAGTGCTTCTTCTTTACTTTCCGTCAATTTAACACGGATCACACAGCAGGCGGTCTGAGTGCAGTCCTACTTAATGTTGTGCTCATTCAAATGGGTCATCATTGTTAAGTAAGCATCTGAAAAAACATTTTACCAACTTTTATTATTTATTATTTTATAAGTGAAGGTATAGAGAAGGTGACCTAATTAGGCAAACATCAAAGTTTTTTCTAAAAAATCATGGCATTTTCTTCCATTTTATTTTTCCAAATTGCAAGTGTCTGTGAATAAGAGCACAATTTAAGTACAATTTACCTGGTTCCTGCTCCGTCGGTACGTCCATGGAAGACACAGGTGCATTGGGATGGACAGAAGGGATGAGCCATACTGAGGCAGCATAGGAATACATGCACACAGAGCAGTCGACGCATGGTTTCACCGAATGCACCCACAGTTCTCACATCGAGGAGAGATCAAGAAAAAAGACATCCGGATTCATTGAGAGCCCGAAGAATTGTTCTTCCCCCCCAAAAAAACCCAAATTGGAGAATAAGGAAAAGAGCTTTCAAAGTCCATAGGAGGCAACGGTAAACAGGCTGAGGATCTAATTACAGTACAGGTCACCTGTCAGATTGACTGTGTGAGGGAAGGGGGGGTGGGGATTAGTGGAGGATTTCTTGGGTTTGACGGGGCTACGCAAGCTAGGCGACGGGGCAGGACCAGCCATTTGGACATGACGCTATTCAGCTAATTCTGGAGAGGTTTCCCGTCAGGTGATCCAGCCACGCCTTTGTTAATCCATTCAGTTCCCAACCTCACCATTGCTTATTTAAATGTAACTCACTAATGTTCTATGGAGAACGGAACCTGCCAAAATCAAAAATAAATGAATGAATAAATAAATGACTCAATAAATGTATAACTATGTCATTAAATGTAGCAAAAATAATATGGAAAATAAATGACAAAATGTGACATAAATTGATATTTCTGTCTTTATTTAATTATCTTTGTATAATTCCCTTTTATTTATTTATACATTTATTTTTATTAATTTTTGAATTTATTTTTGCATTTATTTTTTATTTATTCATTTTTGCATTTAAATTAATTTTACCTTTTTATTAATTTACTTATGTATTCATTCATGTATTTATTTATACACAATGTTCCCTTTGCATTTCACCCCTTATTTAGCCTCCTCATATTGCAT
The DNA here is from genome assembly GCA_916701645.2 of Sebastolobus alascanus. Classification (NCBI taxonomy): domain Eukaryota; kingdom Metazoa; phylum Chordata; class Actinopteri; order Perciformes; family Sebastidae; genus Sebastolobus; species Sebastolobus alascanus. The sequence goes on along the minus strand of CAKAOJ020000415.1, from coordinate 76,779 downwards.
AATGAGGCAGAAATGCATACAGAAATGTTTAAAGGAATGTATAAAGAAAAGAATACAGAAATAAGTTTGGGGAAATAAATAAGGGGTTAAATGCAAAGGGAAAATCATGCATAAATAAATAAAAGCCTTAAACACATAAATAAATACATACATTTAAAAATAAAGAAAATAAAATAAATAGATAATAAATGCAAAAATAAATAAATGCAAAATAAATGAATAAATCCAAAATAAAAAAATAAATACATACATAAATAAAAGGGAAAAACAGAACAATAAATAAATAAGGGGATTAATACAAATATGGATAAATAGAGAAACAAATTAAAACAGAAATATTAATTTGTCACATTTTATCAATTAATTAATGATTACTAATGATTATTGATTTTGGCAGGTTCCATCCTCCATAGTGTTCATGCCCTCACCAATATCAAATTCATTGTTTGACCCATTGGAACACTTTTAATATCACACTATGTACAGCTTGGACCCGCCCTGTTTAGTTATATCCAATCACCGTTCCTTCGTAATACACTGTGGCTTTGACTGTAGGTTTTAGGTGGTGTTTTTTTTTTTTTGCATTCTGACGTAAGTCCCACAGACTCTCAGGACATTCCTTAAATGTAAATGTATTATTGAGCTGGAGGCCATATGTAAGATGTGTGAGGGAGTTCTGTCTGGCACTAGGGTGCAAAGTGTAATCTTGGATGTGATTTATTACCTGACTGGATGGAGAAGTGGCTTAGGATAGGGGGCCAAACTCAACCTGCCTGCCGATGACAGGTACACAGTAGTGGAGCCCTTTCATATTTTTTGTGCACATGTTGGTTTAACATTGGCACACACAGCTTTTGCTCCTAGCTCATTTTTAAAGGGTTGGCTTGAATGTGTTGTTACAGTATTTTATACTTAGCATTTGTTATGTTGATAGAAATTTAAGCCTTGCACGTTTCTCACAGTTAAATCTTTACCCTAAAGCTTAAATGCACATGTAAACTAGAAGACACTCAGAGTGCAAACTTCCTTTAGTTTTAGACAAACCTCCATCTTGATTGCATAGTGAGTGACATCATTCCTATCATTTATATTTGAATTGAAACTGATTGTGACTTTACAAACACAACTTTAGGATTTGGCCTCTAATCTGCATTTGTTTTCTTTAGTCTTGGCTACAAATTGGTAGAAATTCAGTATCTACATCACCACCAATATCAAATCACCTAGATTATTATTATTTTATTTGAGAAGAACATTTCATGGAATCTGTTCATATATTTTTTTAGATACTCTGCAATGTCGACAGACAGACATACAGTACAGCATGTACAACCCTATAGTCAACATAGATTTTAATAGTCTTTTTTTGTACCTCTATTGATCCTTGTTCTTTTGTTGGCTTTCTGACTTGCAGTACAAAACATAAAACATTAATTGTTTGGAACCTCATATCTTAAAAAGAGAAAATTATTCTTCACATATTGTGTATCAGGTCAATTGTAAAATGACCATATACTTACTGTATTGATATAAGTTATATTAAAGTGTTTGAGAGTGCTTCATAACATGCAGATGTAACACTGATAAGTCTCAATTTGTGGCTGACTACTTTTTTTGTTTGTTTGGAATGACAAAGAGGAAAGTGAGACATCTAGTGGTATGAAGTTGTACCGAGTGTATTTCCTCGTGATAAACATCAATTTCCTTTCTTCTCTTAAGAGATCCATTCAATAATCCATCTCTTGACAGTCTAATCCTGCCTGACCATATATCACGACTCACCTGATAGTTAATAACAGTGATATATTGGCTCATACGTAATCCTATAATACTCCCAGCAGGACTACTAAATAATTTAACCTAAACATCAAAACAAAATGGACACGAGACACAAAAAGTATTTATTAACAAGTACACAAGTGAATTTTATTAATGCAAGCAAATTTGATCATACAGGTCAAATAAGCCACTTCAAGCTGTTGGCACATGAATGTACAAAACATATTCAATTTAAAGCCTGCTACTAAGCATTCGTAGTGAAAGTACAAAAGACTATACGAGGAGAAAGCTGAAAGCATTTTTTTCAGATCATTACAGAGTAAGCAATGTTGGTACAAGTATTAGTTTTAAGACATGGTTGAGAGCTCATCACAAACTAAATAGACACAACTCAAAGACTACAGTCTCTAATATCAGTAGCATAACGCGGTAAGCGTGGGAGGTTTATTACTGCACATATAAACAAAGGGTTGATCCAGCAAGACAGTCAAAAGTGTAAAAATAAAGAAGTGAAATAAAGTAACTTTTGAGTCAATAAGACTATATTAATGCATGTCCATGCCACGAAAAACATCTAAATTCACAGTCTTTTACTAACAGTACAGTTATCCAACTTTGAGTTGAACACCAATGCACTTACATCTAGAGAGAGAGAGCACAGAAATGGTCAAATAAGTGCATGAAACTAGCTTTTAGGAATACCGACAAAAATAAATTTTGCCAGGCAATGAACTGACAGGCCACCGTCGTAGCGGTATGGCATCAGGATGTGTAAGCAATACAGTTACTGTCAATGAACAAAATTACTGTGACACACACTTTTCTCACATCTGACAATTCACCAAGGAGTGCCAATACACCAACAACTGTCAGGGTTTCTTTTCGGTTGAGACGGATAGATGTGGACTGACCCACAGTGACCTCTTCTTATTCTCACATGAATTGTCCTTAAATGTTAGTGCTTAACATATAGGTATGCTTTGATATATCAGTATATACAGTGCAGAGTTCTGCAAAAAACAGGAGTTTAGTATTTATAAAGTTCCACTGTTAAGAAATTAAAAAAAGGGGTTATGAAAGTATGTTTGCATGTGCTTTTGTGGCTCGTGATTCAAAGACCATGGAATCATTCACAGTCCTAAAATACATTTAATTGGCAAGATTATCATAAAATAACCCACAATTTGTCTTTAATTGACTCATCTTTGATATCATATCAAAGTCATTGTTTCCTGTTTAACAGGCTTGGCACATCTAGCAAATATTTGATTTACTCTAATGATTTGGTATTTATTATTGTGTTGTTTTGCTGTTGTATCTTCAAATAGAAAAACAGATTGAATTACTTTCACGTGAAAGCGGTTTTTAATCCCTGGGAATACTGGTATGACAAAGGCTTATGATGCTTCATGGTTGCGTTGTGTGATTTAAGATATTTTAAAAACTAACCACCCGTTCACATACAGTACATAGTTTTTGAACATGAAATCTCCAGACACACGACACGAGAAATGTGCTTGAAAACCCTTTTAAGCCCCTGTTGACCCCCTCAGAAATCAGCAAAAATAAATTATGCATGAGAGCAAAATGACACGTAGCATCAAATAAAAAAATAAGAAAAATAAAACAACTATACGCAAATTATTCAAAGTAAAAAAAAAAAAAGTTGAAATACTACTGCTACCTCTGATTCTACAAACTACACTAGAACTACTATCAGCACTAAACAACTTGTATCAAGAATAATATAACTGCCATAATGATAACACCATCCATGAGAGAGGTAAAGGGGCTTTTTTTCATCTGAAATGCTGTTTGTGACTGAGGAGGTTTGTGTGACGTTGCCCCCCCCAGATCACATTGTCATATGACGCACCAGTGACATCAGCGGTGGCGAGGGCCCTAGGCGCCATCCGCCCCCCCTCGGGAGGGGATGGTAGAGAGAGACAGATAGAAAGACAGAAGAGAGAGAGAGGGAGAGAGGCCGGAGTGGCAGGGCCAGGCCTCACGCTGGTCTTTATGTGTAGGCGTTGAGACGCTCCTTGGAGCGAGTGGAGTGGATGTCATGAAGCTCCTGCTCCTCCTTTGACTTGATGTCCTCGTACTTCTGCATCCGGCAGGCGTCCTTCACGTAGGCCCAGTTGGCAGACAGCACCATCAAGTAGTGGATCTGTGAGATGTGGAAAATTATGAATTGTGACACTGATACAAATCCAGTTTTTAAAAATCATATAAGATCTGCCTTTTTTGGATTTGTGTTCAGATTTGCTCTAATTCTATTGTGAAAACACGTTATATATTCCATAACATGTTATTAGAATATGATGTAGACATTATTAATCATTTCTCAGTTTCATTATCTTTTCTGGATACAAATTAATAACTTTATATGTAAATTTAAAATGCAATGAATAGACTTGTAAAGTAGAGCTGCAACGATTAACCGATTAGTTGTCAACTAACTCTTTGCTGCGTCTAGCTTCTAAAATGAGGATTTAATATGTTTCATATCTTTGTAAATTGAATATCTTTGTTGGTCAAACAAAAGATGTCACCTTAGGTTCTGTCGGTAAACGATTAATCAGTGATAAAAACAATCAACTGATAAATCCTTAATGGAAATTATTGTCAGTTGCAGCCCTAATTACATCTTTAAATGGCATTTCAGTAATAATACATCTAGAGCTGCAACGATTAATAAATTAATCGACTGGTTGCTAACTATAAAATAAATCGTGAACTATTTTGATAATCGATTAATTGTTTGAATATTTTTTTAAAGAAAAAAAAGTAAAGATTCTCTGATTCTTAAATGTGAATATTTTCTGGTTTCTTTACTCCTCTATGACAGTAAACTGAATATCTTTGAGTTTTGGACAAAACAAGACATTTGAGGACGTCATCTTGGGCTTTGGGAAACACTGATCGATATCTTTCACATTTTTCTGACATTTTATAGACCAAACAACTAATCGATTAATCGAGAAAATAATGGACGGATTAATCAATGAAAGTAATCGTTAGTTGCATCCCTAATGCAGAGCTTTTTGGGGTATACTGGCCCTTTGAAATTGAGGAGGATGTTTCCAATGATCCAGCAGGTGGCAGCGTAATGCCAAATGTTGTCTTGGACTTGCGTTACCATGGCAGCTAAGAATATAATGAATGTATTGTGCTTTAATGACTGAGGTTGTAACACAGCTTCTCTTTTCACAAGGAATGACAGTTTCATAGCTGCACTGCTCTTTGTTTCTGATATGCAGAAAGACCAATTAGGCGACTGAGATTCAGACTCTGAATTTTGAACATTTCTTTAGCACCGAGTGTGATTTTGGTTTTGAAGCCATTTTGAGGGCAGCTCGTTATTGGGATGCATCAGCGTATCTGTTGTGATGAATTTTTCTCGGCCACCAGCTGGGGAAAAAATAAATGAGTACGTACGGAGAAGAGTCGTGCTACATTTTGCAGCATCATCCCTGAATAGCAAACACTTTCTGTTTCTCAGAAAATGGCTCCTCACAAATTACTGAGTGATGTTTGCAACAATCTCAGAGCCTTTCTTCTCCCTGTTTCCATGACAACGGCATGACATGCCTGGCGCCTCCGAAGGAAGGAAGGAGGGAGGGAGACAAACCCTGTCTTTTTCACTGCGCCAAAATGCCTTCTCTCCCATCTACAGCTATTCTCTCACAGGCAAAAACAACACAGGCCACAACGAAACCCAACTGTTTTGTTTCCCAGCTACTGTATTACCCCACTATTCCCTTTATTTTCAAAAACAGTTAACATCACTGCAGAAATTACATGCTAACACCAAAGAAGAGGATGACATATTGCATTAGTAAAAAAAAAAAAAAAAAAAAACTCCAACCAGGATAGGTGTGCCATCTGCGGCATCTGCATTTAACAATACGTATCACATAAATGCGTTCTTCTGTTTTGTCGTTTTGTTTTTTAAAGATTTCTTAAGTTTTGATTTTTCATCCCTGGAGAGAGAGAGGTGCAAGTTTTATTGGTGTCTCACCATCGCAATGACAGCAGCTCCTGCTCCAGCGAGGGCGCAGATGAACAGGTGGAATGTCATGTCCAGCTGTAGCAAAAACAAATCACAGCACGTATTACTCTCCAAGCATCAGTGGACGTCTCTGCCAATGCAAAATCTGCTTTTGAAAATGCACTTGTACACATTCAGTTTATTCGGTTTTACATCCACAAACCAAACAAAGTGATTGTGATCAACTTTATCGTCATTATTTTCTGAAATTTTTGGTTAGATGTAGGGCTGGGCGATATGGCCAAAATCTCTTTTCCCGATATAGATCATTTCAAAACTCGATAACGATATATATCACAATATAACATGTTTTCTGGTAATTCAATAAATATATAGTCTATATGAAAAAAACACATGGTAAAGCCTGTTTTTGTATACTCCTGAGTGAATTAAATACTTGACAAATGAAAAGTACTGAGTTTTTTCTCATTTGATTAAGAACTTTAGTGAAAATGGAACCGTTTCAAGTGAAATTATAGAGAAAGAAAATTAATAAATAAATAAATAACTCCAGCTATATATATGTTTACACGAATGCACACAAATACAGAGTTATCAGATTAAGACACTTAAGATTTAACTGCGTTTATTAGGGCTGTCAGTCGATTAAAATATTTAATCGCAAATTAATCGCACATTTTTTATCTGTTCAAAATGTACCTTAAAGGGAGATTTGACAAGTATTTAATACTCTTATCAACATGGGAGTGGGCAAATATGCTTGCTTTATGCAAATGTATGTCTATATGTATTATTAGAAATCAATTAACAACACAAAACAATGACAAATATTGTCCAGAAACCCTCACAGGTACTGCATTTAGCATAAAAATATGCTCAAACCATAACATGGCAAACTCAAGGTGAGAAGTTAAGGGGACCCCTTTGAAAGTGCCCATACCAGTTTTTCCTCGCCAAAATTGTGCGCAAGTTTGGAGCGTTATTTTACCTCTTTCCCGACAAGCTAGTATGACATGGTTGGTACCAATGGATTCCTTAGTTTTTTTAGTTTCATATGATACCAGTATCTGTACTCTAGCTTTAAAACTGAACCGACTTCAACCTCCGAAATATCGATTGCGTTAATGCATTAAAGAAATTAGTGCCGTTAAAACGATTTTGCGTTATCATCGCATTAACTTTGACAGCCCTACTCAATATATGATTTCATGACAATACGATTCCATTGAGAGACGATAAATGATCACATTGAATTATCGCCCAGACCTAGTTAGATGTAGAATGTTGTGCTTTAAGGCGCCTTTTGAATTTTGCATGTAAGCAATATTCCCAGTGAGCAGTTGTTGTCGTTGGTTTTTGCAGTCGATGTAGGTTGTGTTTACATGATGTTACTCAGATTATTCACTTTATTCACAGGAGTAGTGCGTGTGTTATTGTAAGTAACCACGGCATGTTCCATTATACTGTAAGCTGACAAGGAAACAAGATAATATACAGCTCTCTCTGGTGCTTCTAATGTCTTTTACTGTCTGAGCAGCTCCACCAGAGCAGCTGGGTAAAACGCCTTGTTCCAACTGTCCAGCTGTTGTTGGCATTCAAACTGGCAAACTGCTCATAATCATTTCTCTAATATGTATACAGTATATAATTCTCCTTAGATTGAAAACATGTCTAGCATAAATGTATTGGTAAGATTCGGAATTTATGTAATCTACAGTAATTAGTAGTGTTTGATACTTGGATGTTGCCTTCATACCTCATTGGATTCACACATCTTGTAGAACTTCTCTGATCCAGCACACACGGTTTTCGCCTCAGCAATTGGCACAATACCTGAAATAAATAATGTTCATGGTGGCAAAAGGTTCATGTACAATTAAAGCATTGTAATACAGAGTTAATGTACACAGTGTCACACAAAGACAAAGCACAGGCCTCTAATATGATGGTGGCAGCTGAAATGGTTGTTGACACAGAGGCTGTATTAGTGGCCGCCGGTGGCTAATGGACTGAAAGATGTGGCACTAATTAAAAGTAATGAGCCAGCCATATAAGCTACTGATGGGAAGGACCTTTATCCCAGCTCAACATAACGTTATTCTGGATCATTAAAGTTTTCATGGCAGTAATTTGAGTAACTGTCAATCCAATATATTGTAAATATAAAAATTGGGTCACTTGCAGTGTTTCATCTCAAAAGCGGTTTATTTAATGTACTTAAAGGACCAGTGTGTAAATTTAACAGGATCTATTAGCAGAAATGGAATATAATATTAATAAGTATGTTTTCTTTAGTTTATAATCACCTGAAAATATGAATCGTTATCGTTTTTGTTAGCTTAGAATGAGCCGTTTATATCTACATATGATGCGGGTCCTCGGCTCGGTTCATTGAGTCGGCCGCTATTTTTCTACAGTAACCCAGAACGATCGAACCAAACACTGACTCTAGAGAGAGCCATTCGCATTTTCACGTTTTCATGTTTTTGCGTCGGCCACCATAGTTCTCCTACACGCTTTGCACACGTGAGAAGTTTCAGTTGGTCTGCAACCTCGCCACTAGATGCCGCCAAATCCAACACACTAGACCTTTAATGTCCTTGTATGCAAAATAATGTAATAAAACAAATTAAGTGTGAAATGTATCCTATGTTATTAGATTCCTGTGCAGTAGGAGATGAGTTCTGTTATATGCCAAAATATAATTTTACTCACCATGAGTTATCCATAATCTTAATAGTTGCATTATCCATCCAGAATTTGAAGAAGAGATTTTTACAGGAACAAACTAGGGGCTGCACATGTTAAATCAACTTTATAGCCTGCTAGATGAGTTGGGAAAGAACAACCTTTCCGAGAAGCTCAAATAATAGCAGCAATTTAGACAGTACAACATAGATGAGAGAGGTGTTGTTCAGCAGTGGGGGCCAGAATATCCATCCTTACCATACTGGCGTGGGTCCAGGCAGAGTGTGGCCCCCTCCAGCACGGTAGCATTTTGGCAAATATTCCAGATGTTGAAATAAATAAAGACTGGGAGGGAGGTGAAAGCAGTCACTCCGAGCCAAGCCAGCATGAAGATGTATGTCAGCATGATGAACTGCAATGGCAACAGAGGAACACAGATCACATTTAGGTACTGTGTCGATCAACAATTTTAATGCAATTTATGTAAGATTGAACTTTTTCTGAATTATTTCAAATTAGACTGATGTTTTCTGTATCCTATACACTACTACTACTACTACTACTATTACAGAATGGGTTCCAGTGCATTATGGAAGGACACACAGGTCTTTTGGGTCTTAGTCGACTAAGATTTCTTGTTGATTAGTTGTTTTTTATGCTTTTTTTTCATTCATCAAGAAACTTATGAGTACTTCTCTGGTAAACACAAGATCTAAAGTGGTGCTTTTGTGTGATTCTTTGTGGAGAATCTCAGTTTTACAGATCTGTTGATTAAATCAACGAGTCAATAAGTCAACAAAATTGTGTTGAGTGTTAGTCGACTATTGAGGGATACAAATTGTCTGGTGTGAACCTGTGGCCCTATTAGATTACAACGTGTTCCCAAGCCACCACTTGCTCATTTCTGCCAGTCTTATTTTGGTTTGGACATTTCCATGGGCACAAGATTAGTACACAAACTTAATGACCCCAATGACCACAAATACCACGGCATAGCTCATTTCCTTCGCCTCCCTGTGGGGCTTGAGATTTGCTAAGCAATTATGTCCCAGAGATAATCTCGTTAGGATTGCCGCAGGCTCTCTGATATGCTCCGTATGAGAGTGCTCCTAATTTTTTATTGTTATGGCAGTATAATAAAATTACTTTGATAAATGTTTTCAATAGAATTTTAGAGCACTTCAGCTGTGACACAGTATGTGTACTAGGAATTTTTTTTTTGAGACAAATCATTTAGTGCACAGAACCATTGCAATACGTTTTGCTGCCTGATTAGTCATGCTTACTCAATTCCTACATATTCTACATATAAAGTTGAATTGTAATTAGCTAAAGTAAAAATCCATAATGTTTGATTAACATTTGACGTAACCCACTTTCTTTTCTACTTTCTGTTAAACTCCTGACAGGCTAACGTGATTTGTTAAAAAGAAATAATTTAAGCAGTGATAGCCACCATGCCTTAAAGACTTGTGGAAGCCTTCACCTACTCAACCTTCGAGGGTAACTCCCGGGGAAATGACCTGACATTTAGACTGCGTGATTACAAAGTGATTCCTCAAAATGTGCAGCAGAAATGGGAAGCTTATACACAGTAGTAGATATTATTATAATAGCAATAAACTGTGGATATAACGCGACCTAAATCTAAGCTAAATTTGACTGTTAATATGCACTAAGATGTTAGTCGTACCCAAGCGCTGACGCAGCGTCCGCAGGTGGTGATCTTGAAGTCTCCATACAGATCTTTAATGGCTCCGCTGGTGAAGAAGCCCTCCACCATCAGCAGGATGCCGTAGACGAAGAAAGCCGAAGCAATGCCGTAGATCACATACTTGATAATGTCAATCCTGAAGAATGAATAGAGAACCACTGAAAACATCGACGACAACACACTGTTACACTTTGTTCTAAGAAATATAGCAGGTCTTTATGGGAAATTGTCACAAGATGGGGAGTTTTTGTGGGTCAAGTGATGTTATTCTCTCCTTTTGCTTTAACATAGATTAGTTATTCCCAAAGACTGGGTTTTTGGTTAGATGCCTGAAATAAGGTCTGTGGTTAACACTGAAGAGATTTTATCGTTTTGTTCTATGATATAAAATCATCAGTAAATATCCTACTCTTCCATCCAATCTACTTCTTAAAATAGGCGGTTGCTAACAAGCGTCTAAATGAAACTACTAAACGTCATCACGCCGGCGCGTCCGCCTTTACAGCCTCGTTGTTTATTGCCTAAGTATCATAAACGTTTGTTTGCTACGGAGCTTATTGTCTGCAATAATCCAAAACCCAATAGAAAAATCCCGTTCTGATAATTGTAGACTACTTATAACATTGAATCTAATATGAAAGGCTAGCGTACACTCTGTTTTACTTGAGAGGAAAAAAACAAGGGCCTGTTAACTCTGCCGAAACGCATTTATTTAGTCTCATTTATGATTTATAAATTTATAATTATGTGTATATGTTTTCAATAACACATGCATAAAACAAAGTTGTGATTTATCAGAGGTATATCTCTTCGAAATGGCAGGTTTACCAATATAAGATTTATAAAGTGATGTTGAAATGAGAGTAGAAATGGTCAGGAACGTTCATTTACGCACAAATTCACTCCTCTCGCCATTTATAGATGAGGCCCGTTGTGAATTGGGTAGCGATGGTTTGTCATTTTTTAAAAAGTGGGTCCGCAGAAAAAAAGGTTTGGGAAACACTGACCTAGATAATACAGATGCCATATTGTTCTACTCTTTGGTGCAGTGTGGAAATTGTAGTGTAGGCTGTGTAAAAGAGCATATATTAAATGTTTTCCCCCCTCGTGGGTATGCAAATTGCCAATTCTTTAGGGTCAGCAATGTTTTCTTCAACAACTAAGTGACCCTTAAATCCGATGCCATCGTTTTCTACTCACATGGTGAAGACGTCCAGTGCATCCACAGGGCTCCGCACCACCTCGAAGTAGTTCTGGAGGATGGTGACGGTGCCAGAGAGGGCCTCATGTCCGCAGCCGCAGAACAGAGCAACGCCCGCATACAGCAAGATGGTGGCTATCAGAGATGGGTACGGGATCCCGCCCAGGCATTTGATGCAGCATTCAAGGCATCCTAAAGACACACAGAGATAAAAAAAAAAAAAATCAACTATTAGTCAACAAAGACAGAAAAGGACAGTTCAACTTCTCAAAGAAAATCCAGGTGTGGTTTGCTGAGACTCAAAGTAAGACAGGATTCTTACTCTTTTGCTGAATTTTAAATAATTCAACAGATGGGCGAGTACACTGTACTCCCATTTACTTTTTGAGAATCTTAAACATTTAAACCACAGTTGGGGGGAGCAGCCCTGCATGCATGCATGAACAAAATACAACAACTTGACAGCTGGACTGCAGCATTCAAATCCACAAAATGGAGTAGGATATTTAATGGCCACTTCCACTCTATCCATGCGGTGACCTGGCTTCACATTTCCCCCGTATTCTTGGTTTGTGCAACATATTCGTTGTGTCAGTTGTCCAGCCCTACAGAGGATGCTGACATTTTATTCAGCACTAAAAACTCAGCCTGAGCTTTACGTAGAGATCCTGACCTTTAACCCCATTCTTCTTTGCCCGGCTTCCTGTCGCCGGGGGCCCTTAAGGTGACTAATCGCCGCTCGGCTCCAACTTCAATCTCCGGTCGCACAGATTGCTCACAGAGAAGCTGAGTCTGTAAATACTCGTGCATGCGAGTGTGTCTGTATGAATTACTTAGATTTATGAGTCTCCCAGTCGTGCTTGTGTATTAGTGTGTGTTTTGGGGTCCGCCATTTCTCAGAGTAACAACAAGAGAAGTGGAGTTTATTTCCTGTGGAAGCACTGAACAAAACCTTATAGACTTTATAGGGTATTGCAGTGCATTGCAGTATAGTAACCACAAAGCCCAGCCCATTTTGAACCAATTTGTAACTCTTCATTTAAAGCTGTATTACAATGGAGAGCTGCTTCCTAAATATGCATAACCGTCTGAAGTCCAAATCAATACACGCATGTGAAATGCACAAATGTAATTCCATGTTCATAGAAACGGAAAATTCCTCTTGATCAGTTGCATCACTGCCATGGCTCGTGATTTAATTCATCTGCATGCACACGGCTGTCCTCGTTCACAAAAGAGACTCCGTGACAGCACGGTCGGTTTTCATCGTCAATTGTAGAGATGATGAAATATCTCAGGATCGTGCATCAAGGATGTTTTTAGCACCGTCTCTTTTATGGTTATCTCGCTGTCTTCACCTGAGTTACAAAGCAGGTTTGGATCAGAGTCGGAAGCAGAGAGTTGATGATGAGGAGAGGGAGGGATATTTGCTCAGGCTCCTGAGTGGAATACCAAGTAGCTGGTCCGCCTGCTGGGCTGTGCCGAGCGCTCAGACACACTTGGTGCAGCCCCGACCCTCGCCCAGGCTTGCCTCGATTTTCTGCATCCTCACTGATGTAATCCACTGCTAGAACGTAGAATAGTAGTCTATTCTGCCTCGCTACTTTATTTTTAACCTCTTTTGTCCTGGAAAAGCTGAGAGTTGAAGTTTGCTGAGAGTATATACGCTATTTCCCAATAACCCCTGCAGCTTTTCACACTCGGAATCCACGAGGGTCAGCTACAGTTTTGAGAAATATAAATAGCTCCATGAGATCAATGCCCGTTGGACATGCTTCTGTTGCCTGTTTTTTATTCTCTATTTGTGGGTGTTTTCAGGGCTCAGTTGTGCAAAGTTGGAAATATGCCCAATTTATGCTCAAGTGGATGGTTTAAACAGCAGGTGTACGTCTGGGAAGGCAGGTTTTCCGTAGGTTTTCATCTAAAGGAACGGGGGAGGTTTCCTGTGACAGCAACTGTTTGCTGTTTACAACATTCCTGTATCATCACTGCTTTAGTATTTCTCCATCACACCTCTCCCAGCCCGGGGGAATGGGACATTACCTGGCAAGGGATATCAAATTCAGGAGACACCTCACCTTTGGTGCCTTTTTAGACTATCAGGTACTAACGGTGCCATCTGACATCCACTCCCGGGTGCTTTCACACCAATTCACACCTTAATTCACGTGACTCTGTCTACCTGCAGTAGTTTTACATGGCTGGGATTATCTGCCAGTAAAACTGGTGCCACCACTTGGATGAGTAGAACTTCAATTCTACAATTAAGCCCAATGGGTAGGTTAGTTTTGATAGTCATAAAGGAAAAGGAAAAATATAAATCCCTGTTAAGATAATTAATGTCAAACAATTCATTGCATTGGTATTTTGTCATTAATTTAATGTCACCATTTGTCCTCAACTTGCCTTGTCTGCACAGTTGCTAGTTGTTACTGTTGGACAGCTCCCATTTAAAGCAGTGTGAATTTGTTGCTTTTGATAAAAAGGTTGATTTATGTAAATTGTTTGTCTAAAACGTTTGCAAGTGTTATCATTCAGCTGTGGGTTAGGAGTGTCGAGTATTGTCTTTATTCAAAATGCAATATCTGTCTGTACTGTACTGTACTGTGTAATATACTGTTGTCATTATCTTTACGCCTGCGCTAGAAAGACATCACAATGACTATATGTGGCTACTTATGCATGGAAATAATTAGTAAGCACATTTTATTTTTAACTACTTCAGTACCACGGACAGCGCCATGAATTTATCAATGCACGAGCAGCGTGAGCCACTTCTGGGCCGCTTCTCTATCATTGTCCAGAGCGGCCGCGATCAGCTTCGGCGGCGACGTCAGAGCCGGAATGTGGCGCAGCTGCGCCCGGAGGAGGCTGATGATATGTCAGAGCCATGGTTGGAGCCATAGATTGTAACTTGCACAAACCTCAGTCAGATAAAGGATCAATGAGTCAGGCAGACTAGACTAACATATTCAACTAAACAACCTGTCTGCCCCTGCACTCTTTCTGCTACTAGGGGATGGGTATCCCCCCCCCTCAAATCCCCTACTGGAGATAAGAAAATAAACATGTTCCATTAAAAGACTGTAGCCATAAATGTGCGGTACAGTATCGAATAGCCGTTTTTTTCAATGTTTCTAAGACTGAAAGGGATTCTGTCACCACTCCTTCCCTCAGACTCATTATCTCGAGTTACCTTTTCCTTTCAGGAAGCAGGCAGTGACAGGATTTATTGATGCGATGGTGTTTTCTGACAAGATGAGAGAGCGCGGCCACATTTACCCTCCACACTCTGGGTCAGTGTGCCTGTTTAAGTGACTGTAAAAGATCAAGCTGTCCAGTCAGTATACTGAGGCAAACAGACGAGTGACTATTTAGATGATTAAATACTGTAGATTAGCATTGTTATTAGTGCCTCAATGTCATATGTGAGAAAAACTGTTTGGGTTTTTATGAAGCACCCTGATGGAGCACATGAAAACTTTATAAAAGTATAATATTTATTGTCATTTGTCCAATTAAGTTTTTGTATTCAATCTCAAAACAGGCTTTTTGTTTGCTTAAGTAAGATAGAAATTCTTACAGAAATCAACTGGAGTGGGAGCAGTTACTCCAACCTTGCATGATGAGCAAAGTGTTTTCATTTTAAGAGAAAATTCATGTTGTTTTTCTTTAACCCACCTTTGAGACATGCTGGTTAAATCTGGTGCTGTGGATGTTTGGAGCCTGTGCTCTACATGAAGGGAGATGAGCAGTAATATAAATGATTTATGTCGTGGCCTCAATCAAGGTTTATTACCTCTGCATTATTTACATTTCTGCAGACAGATTAAACCAGCTGGGGCTGGCATCTTGCCTGTTCTTCATTTTAAATACATTTAACTCTTCCCCGATTTACAACAGCACCAATCAAACCAATAGTCAGGTGTCATTACTGCTTATTACCGACAAAGACCTGGCTGGCTGGTTTGCATTATAATAGTTTGCCAGCTACAACAAAATCTTGTGACAGGACTGAATGGAAGTGTTGTTTCCATGGAAACAGTTGAAGATGAAGTTACAGGGTAAGATGGGAGCGTCAGTGAGTGGATGTAACAAGAGTGATGTTATATTGATTGTCTGCTTTTAACTTTGTGGGGGAAACTCCTCGGATGCGGTACAGAGAGGTGTATTGGGACAGGGGGAAATTAAATGATGGGTTGAAATGAATACATCATGGTCATAATGGAGTCTAGAGTGAAGCATTCAGTCAAGGCTACAGTATCATTTCCTCTTTTTAGTCTTTCATTTTGGCGCCTTTCCCAAACATTTTGAGGATAACATTAAGACCATGATTGGCCAATGCTATGATTGCTTTTTGTCTGTTGATACAGCTGATACACGTCCTCGCTGCATTAGACACAACCTCCTCTCATACCAGCACTTCCACTCATTTCCTCTCCGTAACTCGTCATTGATCTTAACCGACTGCAGACCGAGCTGGTGAAAAAATGGCAAGTGGTGGTGCGATGGCGACTCGGAGAGCTACTGGATGCTTGATCCATAATTTAGAAGCGGCGCTGTGCAGCCGAGCACAAGCCTCTCACATTCATTATTCATGCTTTCTGCTTAGCCCGACATTACCTGCGATGAAAATAAAAGATCCTCAGCTTGATGAGGAGTCGCGAGTATTCGAATTGATCTTGCTCACAGGTGTAGTGCTGCTTGTCTTTTGAAGTACGGACAGAGAGTCAAGTTGGGAATTTGGCCTAATTGACTTTGGCTAAGCTTATTTAAATGGACAAGTAGAGAAAACGATGAAGAATCTTGTGTGTGCTACTTGGTGTTGGTGAAGCAGGAGACACTATGGAGCTATTCTAGTATTTTGGATATTATAAGTTATTGTTTTCATGGCAGAATAGGCCAATTACTAACTAAATTGCTTTATTTTTTGTACATTATTACAGTCTGGAAGCTATCCCCGAAGCATTGAAGGTTCATGTTTTTAAAAATAGATAAAAATAGATGCTTTTTTTGTGTCTCTAACTGGGACGAAACAACTAAGGATATTCTTCCCTCTGAGTGTTAATCAAATAAATAACACTTGCCAAAATTGAAAATCTGGCAACACGAGGATTAGTCTCATGAATTTTGAACAAAGAGACAGGATTTCAGGAGACGGTGGGGTTTTAGATATTTTATCCTCCACACAAAAAAGCCTCTGTTTAAAAAAAGAAAAAAAAGTGAAGCCTACATGACCCCAAACACCGAGGTCCAATCAACAGAAGGCATCTCCCTAATACAAAGAGAAAGGATGACCCCCTCCCAAGGCCCCTCCCACCTCCTACTTCTCCTCCATCTGTCAGTGTCACATCCTCCGACAGGCAAAAGGGACACAAACAAACACACACACACACGCACACACACACACACACACACACACACACTGAGACACTCTCACTGACCCAGTCAACACACGAGGGATGAGGTTATCTTTAAATAATGCTTCGAGCTGAATGACGTCCTTCAAAGCAAACACGACTCTTACATCCGAGAGACAGTTGGGGTTAATTAACGAAGCATATGCTGCCCTTTTTAACGCACTAATGAGTTAGATATTATTGGTTCATATTGATAATTACAATATTTTTCTAGATTTCTTTCTCAAAGTTCATCAGTTGTCTTAAGCTTATATTTGTATTTTACCTGTTCTTTTTATACCGGCTCACAGCAGGTCTGGTTTAGTGCAGTGATTGAAGCAGTCAATATTACTTATTGTAGCTTATTGGATTTTTTTTCCCTTACTGGATCTGTTTACAAGATTTTGTCAAAGGAGAGATGCAACATAAGCGTATTTAAAAGTTTCACTAAAGAACTCCCAGATATACCTTATATAATTCCAATATTACATTTTATTTCATTGACCCTTCCATCAAGCTGAAAACATAATTTCTCCTCATATAACCTTAATTCTGACTCATTCTGTATTTTCTCCTGAGTTGCTTTTGACACATGTGCAGACTTGGGCTGGGCAATATATTGATATTATATCGATATCGTGATATGAGACTAGATATCCTCTTTGATTTTGGATATCGTAATATGGCATAAGTGTTGTTTTTTCCTGGTTTTAAAGGCTGCGTTAGAGGAAAGTGATGTCATTTTCTGAACTTACCGGGCTGTTCTAGCTGTTCTATCATCATTTGCCTTTACCCACTTAGTCATTTTATCCACATTACTGATGATTATTTATCAAAAAATCCCATTGTATGTATTGTAAAAGTACCAATGGTCAACCCTACAATATCATCGTAATATCGATATCGAAGTAATTGGTCAAAAATATCGGGATATTTGATTTTCTCCATATTGCACAGCCCTAATGCAGACCAAGTTTTCATAATCTTATTAGCTATGATGTGTACTGTCTATCGTATTAGTGTCAGTAAATAACCCTCTAAACTTAAAACTTACATTGACACAAAACTTTTTGTCAGTTATTTGTTGAAGCCTAATCGACTCCTTAATCGTGTGTTTGTCAGACAACAGTCGAGATAAGAGAGATGGACACATTGCACTTGACGTTGTGTTTTTAATGGAACTGCTTTCAGCTCCTGTAACTTGAAATGTTGCTGTCTAACTGAGCTTCAGTAACCAAAGTGATCTTTACTATTTTAGCTTTGTTTGGCCCAATAGCAGCAGCAACACACTAAATAACACTAATACTGTCACTTTTTTCATCCCTTCATCCCACTGGAGGGTGGGATTAAGGCCTGATTAAAGGCAACAGACATATCTGATACTTTCTTACTTGGCCAACCCAGATTTTGTGTTGTGTGTGTGTGTGTGTTTTTTTATATGGCTGTATTATCCTTAAGACATTTTTTTTTCTTCTGCTAATTTGACAGAAATATTCCTAGACAAAAAATATCATAAAAATAGTAGCTCCACAGTCAGCAGAATAAAGTAATATTGAGTTGATTCCAAATAATTGCGTTTTAAAGATGATATTGGCCCATAATGATTTTATGTCTTTGTTGGTGCATCCATAATTAAAATGGATCTTTTCTTTTTGAAGAATATAGGCTTTACTTTTTATGCAGTTACAGCCACAGAGAAAATTAATAAGATGCCGCGTTAGAGGAGGAAATGAACAAATCTAAATAAAGGTGGGTGACAGAAAAGAAAATGGTAATCTAATTTGAAGACTGGTGCATTTTGACTTCATGTACACTGCAAGACATCTAATCAGACTCCATTTTAGCGCATTCAACTAGCAGTTATTAGTTCCTTGTTACCAGAGGAGTTTTGTATGGGGGTGGGGTGGCAGTGAGCCTGGTCCTAGAGAGAGAGAGAGACAGAAAGAGAGAGAGAGAGAGAGACGGAGAGAGAGATCTCAGTGGGGGGATGGTGTGTCTGTGTCAGTCTGAGAGTAATGGGTGAATACATGTCTCGTTGCTTTCCTATATTTAATGCGCAGCCCCCCTTCCCCTGAAGCGAGTAGGTTTTTTTTTTTTCAGCTCCCGCACGCCCTCATCTCCTCTGCGCATGTTTAATCAACCAGTATGGTTGCCATGTCAACGGCAGCGCAAAATCTGAGAATAGACCGGGTACTTCAGAGCCATGACCCACTTACTGTATGTCAACAAATTCAGTGGGACAATAGTGACTGAGACACATTACACAGATAACCCCTCTGGGCTAAAAGGACGTTACAGGCCAGGTCCAAAAGCCCAGCCACTGATTTCCTCTCTTTCTTTTTCACTGAGAGATGAAAGAGTCTGAACATGACTACGTGACTGCTGAGCGGGGACGGGTCTTTTGTCTGTGCCGGGTTCAATCCAGGAACTGAGGAGCAAACGTCACTCAGGAGAAGGGGACGAGGGTTGTCCTTTTACTTTCAATTTGTACATTTTAAGCGTGCGGCTGGGTGAAAATCGGCTTAAATGTCTTGATCGCCAACATTATTAGGAGCAAGCACCAAGGGGTGTAGGGATTTAACTCACAGCTCCTAAACAATAGAAGATAGTAATAGCCTGTCTTCAGCATATGATTGAATGTGACACCAATCTGTACAGTTGTACTCAATTTTTATTTATTGTCTCCAAATGCACTCTACTTTGAATTAGCTAAATATTTAAGCTTGATTGAAATTTCTTAACTTACTTTAACTATATTTTGAACGTCTTTGTATCTTTGAAATGGGCCCAAACAATGAAAACAACTTTTATTGGCTTAAGGGGAGACACTGCAGGCAAAAAAACTTATTTTTCATGCACTGCTCTATATTGAGATTTTGGGCTATTTTGCTTCCATAAGGTGTCTTCTTTCAGACTAGTGGAAAGAAAACATCCATAATGCACATTTAGGTGTTTATTTTACGACACTTTGTCTATTTGTGTCTGTAGAATTTTCCTAAATTCACCAAAAGTTAGCATTAGATAATGCTGCATTTGCATATTTAAATATAATGTAATATAATATATGTGTATGTAATATAATGTCAGAAAACTGCAAATACATATCTTTTGGAGGCCGTTTTCTCAAATTTAGTTTTTTTTCTCATACTGTAAGCCAGAAATCTCCACTTCAGTAGCACTTACATACACCGAACTTTCCAATTTCATTCCTATCTATATTCTGAAGGTTTTTACAGAGGGGTTTGTTCATATATCATTCATAGCCGGATTTATATTACATTGTATTCCTGAAAACTCAAAACTATGGCTGTTGACAGTATTTAATGATTTATGGAGTGATAAAAAGAGATATCCAAATTCTCCTCTGTTAAAACCTTTGACTCTAATATGTCAACAAAATTTAACTAGAATTTTGAACCTGGCTTTATCCAATGTTCAGGTTTCTGTTCTGGAAATGTATGCAAATTAGTGAAAATTTAACAACATAAAGCCTCATTTGCATATTTAAACACACATTTTCAGAAAACTTGTAATGCAAAAAATAGTTGGCTTAATGTAAGCAATCAACTGGGGAGGTTTCATGGCGATATCTATTAGTTACATTTTTTACCCTATTCACCTGGTGAACTCCCCTAACCATCAGTCAACATAAACATATATTGTAGTCCTAATATTAAAATAGGGCAATGCAAAATCACTATCACGTTGAATGGCTGCACTATCATATTATGATTTTAAGAAATCATCATTGCAAGGACCCAGTAAGGCTGTTCGGGAATGGTGTCAAATTATGTTTTGAACACCTGTTATTCTGTATCTAAAAATCTATACATTCCTGTGAGTACAATAAGAAAACCCTCAAAAGTCCTCCACTAATAGCTCCAACGAATTTCAAAAGAACAATTGGTGGAACTCCCTTGACTTCTTCTGGGCCGGGTCAGGTCAGGATTCAGAACAATGAGTGAGAGAGGGAGGGAGAGACAGGGGAGGAGAGGGGTTAAGTACTGTAGCATGGCCAGAACTCACTGAGCAATGATACTGAGCTGTGAGTTGAAGCTGTTATGTCAGAGTGGTATAGCCTCAGCAAAAAGCATTCAGGCCTTCATGAGACATAAACTCTCAATTGAAGTCCATGCCAATTTAATTCAGGGTTAGCAGCTCTGTAAGGCGAGATGGCCAGCCCAACTAAATGACAAAAAAACAACTCCTGGATATGCTAGTACTTAGAAATGAAGGAATTTATTCATGAATGTTGTACAAATGAATAATATCTTCAAAAATAATCAATTATATACCTTTTATAAATTCACAAATGAAGAATCAATTGTGGTTCTGTATACTGACAAAACATACAGGGTTCAACGTTAACCATGGCCCGACGGCCCGTGGCCGCAAAAAGTTATTCTGTGGCCACCAAATATCCCCCGTAAGTGACCCACTGTGGTCACCAAGTTCTATCAACTCTCTCTGGAGAAGAGGATTGTATTGTTTTCTATTGGAGTGTATTTCGTCAGACGCCCTGTTTCTATTTATTCCTGTCGTGTCTTGTTATATCCTAATCATTTGAATAGTGTTTTTTTTTATGTGAAAAAGACTATATCTTTTGTAGTGTGTCCACTAAGAGACTGTGAGAGAACAAAGAACTTTATTTTTCAATCTAAATAAATATTTACATATTTTCATTCTGTTAATGTCACAGTTAAGAAAGGCTGAATTAAGTTGTGTTAAATTGCTTTTTCTGTATTGTTTTTACATAGTTTACATTTTGGCCACCAAAAATGTACGTTGGCCACCAAATTTAGGGGCTTGGTGGCTCATGGGGGCCAGTGCTTAAAAATATTAGCGTCTATCCCTGCCATCAGCCTAACCACAGCACCTATATTCAAAGCAGCCTCTTGTGAATCCACCGTGCTTTAACCTCAATGCAAATGTGACATTTATTATGGGAGCTTTTGATTGCATGAAACTCAGTGAACCATTAAAAAATACAGCAAAACTTGTGCATTGTGTCTGCTGTGTTGATGCCATGTTTTTTGACAAATTCTGCTGAGTTTTATGTTGACGGACACAAATATCAATGAGCTTCTCGTCATGTGACATCTTGCCAAGTAAGTAGCTTGATCAAACAGAAGGACAAGCGGTGCCTTGCAGAGTAGATTCTTGGCTCAAGAAATGCGAACAGGTGTGCCTTTCTCGGTTTTTCCGTTCAGCGACGATTAACACCACCAGTGTGAACCATCTCCAGAATGTTGTTTGGTTTATTCTTTAAAAGTATTCACCCATCTTATGCTCATTTGCAGAACTTCTCTGCAAAACCCCAATAATTTCAGCTCTGCGTTCACATCAGTGAAAGCTGCTTTTTCAACTGTAGGGCGTTGGTTTGCTTCCCGTAGCTGATTGGACCCCTGTGGTACATAGAGTGCACTGCTACATTTGGCTAGCAGCTGAAGTGAGCGGTGCCCACCTGGTGCATCTGACTCATAATCTGAGATTTGCAGCCTCAGAAGAGGAAGACAGAAGGGCATTAGCGTGCTGTGAGTGCACTCGTTGACACCTACACCTTTTCTGTGGTGGAAGTACCTATTTGCAGTTTTTTTGGATGAAGTGTATTACATTTTCACCAACAAAATTATATAAGATTGTCTTTAAACAGTGGTATGAATTTCTAATAGATCGTAAATATGGTACACAGTTGTTGGCAATAAAGGCCCCTATAAATGTCATCACAGAGCGGCCCTCTCATAGGTAAAAAAAATTTTGCGTGACATTCATAAGCTTTTAAAATTGTCATGGCTGAACAGAAATATTGTTATAGTGCTCGTGTTTTAGAGATCTTTTGCTGTGAGCAATGTTCGCTTGAATGCCTTGAGTGTTTCTGCCCAACCTCTGACTTGATCTTTGATGGACTGTAGCTTGCTTTGCATCACAGCAACAGAGGCCAGTCTGACTTCTTCATTGTATTCCTGACAATATATTGTTTATTTTTTTCTTCACTTACTTATTAGCCTGTTTATTGTCATGTGTGATTGTAGAGCTAGGCTTTAACCTCTCCTGAAAATGAGCGATGACTCATACAAACGATTACACATATTTACAGAAAGATAGGCATGAGATCAAAGTGACATGGAACGGAACCTGACAGGGTGGCTTTATTGTTCATCATGCTTCGTCAGAGCAATCATTTCAATCGTGTTGTCTTCAGTAACCAGGAAAGGAGCTGACAGTTTTCAAGTCCCACATGGTTAGGTGACCAGTCAGCCCCGCTGCCTTGTTCTAACATACCTATCTTCCATTGTGTCATGCTTTATCAACCATAAATCTCCTGAAACATTGTGTCATGATCGTATTGTAGCCTGGTAATACATGGGGACCTTTCTTTAAATCGACTGATAGCGCTCGTGTTTCATCCACAGGGAAAACATACACAACCTTCCAAACCCAGTTAAAACTTGAGATTGATTTTAGAAATCGATTTTACGAAACTACTCGTCCCAAAGTTTTTTTGTGTGTTTGTAGTCTTGTATAAGTGTAGTTTAATAATAGTATAATTTAGTTAACTGCCAGATTAATCTTTTAAAGGTTAGTTAGAAATAGAGTGGTGCAAGAATGAGTCCTAAAACCCAGAAATGAGTTAGCATTTTAGCACTTCTGGTTCCCTCGTCTGGAAGTCAACGGGTTTTTTGAATGTTTTTTTCGTTAGATGCCTGAAATAAGGTCTGTGGTTTACACAAGCTGAAGTGATTTTAACGTTTTGTTCTATGATGTAAAATACATCAGTAAATATCCAACTCTTGAATATTGAAGCTTTTATGTGTCTTAAAAAAGGCGGTTGCTAACAAGCGGCTAAATGACAAAACGTCATCACGCCAACTCGTCCGCCTTTACTGCTTTGTTGTGTATATTGGCGCTCATGCGACCGTAGTGTAGTTTGTTTTTAACCTAACGTTAGCTTTTTACTTCTGGTGATTGGATTCACACTTCAAAAATCATAAAAGTGGTGTTAATTCATGAAGATTATCTTGCTGAACAAAACGTATCATAAACGTTTGTTTGCCACATAACTTATTTTCTGCAATAATCCAAAATCCAATGGAAAAATCCCATTGTTTTTTTCTCAAGGGAAACTAGGCGATGCTAACTTCCTGGTTGGCCTACAAAAATACGTCATCCCTTCACCACTCTATGGACTATGCATCTCACCATGTCATCTACTGCAGCTTTTAGCTGGCCTTGAGCAAACTTTGAATTGGTTCAACCTTCACAGTCCAGATGGTTCTTTTAGCATATCATTATCAAAGGATAAAGTACTGCAGAGTTATGAAGAAAAAGTTGGAAGCCAATCATTTAAGTAAGTTACTAAAAGAAACAAATCGCAGATTTCCTTATGATTGTGGTGAGGTGTGGGCAGTGATTCATGAAGGCAGCTCACCCTGGTGGCTGCATACATTTGTCAGGCGGTGGACCAGATTGAATGTCAGCGTCTGAGGTAACAGGTTGGTTATTTACTTTTTATCATTTACGGTCATTTACGGAGTCTTTTTGAATGGTGGGAACGTTTACAGTATTACACAACAAACGTCAGCCATACACAACATGTAAGGGTATGATGACTTTTTTTTTTTTTTTCTGTATACATCTTAAACTTGATCTTGAACCTCTTTTCCCTGCTTGAGTTTTAATCTCAAAGCCATCCTTTTCTAACATCGAAGTTTATCAAGTGGAAGAAAAACAATTACGTCATCTGCGAAAAAAATAAATAAATAATTGACGTTTCTCTTTTGCATCCCTGAAATGTCTAGTGTCGACCAACTCTGACTGCACTTAAATACAAAATACATCTATAGCTGTTCGTTTTGCACGTTTTACAATCTCTTAGATATTCAGAAGAAAGGGTTTGCCAGTGAGCCACATTTGGGCTAACAAAGCTCGCAGTATATGAGTGCGCACTAACTCTTTACAAACCTGAGCTTGGCCCAAATGAATGGACATGGCATACAGAGATGCATGCACAGCTTGCATGGCTGCATCTTTCAGTTGGGTGAGCATTTGTGTTAGTGGCCAGGGCTGACAGATTTTGCTTTCTGAACAGGATTGCCTGAGTACACACCTAGTAATGGCGACCAAGAAGTATTGGATCCAAATCTGTGAGGTTGGCGGTGCATATGCCAAACGTTACAAATTGTCATGGAAACAGCGCCCTCATCAATGATCTTGCAGCAGTTTTGTCAATCCCTTTCATCAACATAGCTACTGGGTGTGCATAACTAACATATAATCAAGCGTTATTCTCTCTCTATTGTAGATGATTGTGCGACCTACATTCTCCCAAACCTCTCACTCCCTCTTTCTTTCACTCTCCCAAACCTCTCACTCCCTCTTTCTTGCACTCTCTCAAATCTCTCTTCCCCTCGCTGCTTCTTCTTCTCAATTTCTGTCAGTCTGACTCTGCCTATGTACCTCTTTCTGTCTTTTTTCCTCCCACACTCTCAGACACAGTGAACTATTCCTGTGTTACTGAAATGTCATCAGCAGGAGTGGGTGAAGAGAGAATAGATAATGACTACACTTGGCCACTGCCATGGCAACTGTTTCAGCTCATGTGTGTTGCAGGGAGGAGAGGCGGGAGGGATGAGAAACACAAACATGTGAAGCCATGCCTGTATACATAAAGTAAATCTGAGACTAGGGAGGCAGAGACAAAGGTGTGTCCTACAACACATGACAACAGCATCCTGTCCGTCTCTGCTCACGTATCATTTCGGGGTAGCTTTTAGAAGGAACATCTTTATTCAAAATGCGGCTGTCCACTAGTAAACAAACATACTCTCACTCTCTTGCTTTTGTGGCTCCCAACCATACACTGAATCATTCATGCAGAGAAAAGGTGGTGGGGGAGTGTGAAGTATAAATAGCAATTCCACTTTGCACAAAGCAAACACTGCCCCTCTTAAATGCACGAAAGAAAACCCTGCTACTGCATCAAATCCACACTGAATGTCGCAAAACACTGCTGCAAGATACAACGTCTGGGTATTCGGTACACAAAGGACAGAACCTGAAAGCTGACGGATTAATGAGTGTAGAAGCTTGGGTTGGTTCTTCACTCTTCGTGTTTCCCTCTCAGCCATCACGACAAGCATGAAAGCCTCATCAAGCAAACAAAGACAGTCCACCCCTCGCTGAAGCGGTTCACACCCCTCTGACTACCCAAACAGCACATATAGACGTGCACTCTTCAGTGGAGTGCTGACACTCAATGGACAAAGGAATTACCACAAACAGCTGCTCCCCTATTCATAACGGGAAAGGCTAACATTTGTGCAATTGTCTCTGCAGAGGCAGCACTGGCACGCTGACAAAACAGCCATGTCAGATTTACTTAAGGAAATCTCCCCAAACATGCAAAGAAATACTTTCTTACCTTTCTGGGTCTGCCCCTCATCCATGTCTTCTTCCATTGTGCTGATTCTGTTTTTAGAGCAACAAGAGATGTGCAAAAGGAAATGCCTGTTTGGGCAGATTCAAGACCTTATTTTATTTTTATAGGGTAGTCCACAAAGCACTTCCGCTTTCTTTCTCTCACTTTTTCACTTTCTCTAGATGTCCCTACTGAGCGCCGAGATTGCCTGTCAGTTGTGTTTTCTGTCAAGCGTCCGGGCGATGCGAGGGATCACTGAGCCTTTGTGGTGCTGTCCATTGCGAGCTGCCGTGGCAAGTGCTGAAAACCTCCTTGGTCCCTGGTGGAGAAGGAGGAGGAGGGGAGTAGGGGGGCTGGATGGAGCAGAGGGTGGTCTCTATGGTAGGCAGGAAAAGCGCATGTGTGACAATGGGGGTGCAGCTGAAGAGGCAGGTGTGTGAGAAATGTAAAATTAAAACACTGAACGCACCATTGGAATAGAAACCGACCAGTGAATCTAGACCTTCTGACTGAGTCATGTTTAGACGGGGGTGTTCATGAGTGTGGGTCAGCATTAATTGCGCGGCCCACCCCAAACACCCCCGGTTCTCAGACAGAATGGTTAAGCCCGTCGCCCCCCCCGCGGCAGTGACTCTACTGCATTAACTCAACCTCTCCTTAAATAAGGGAGGGGGGGACATCTGATTTCGAAATGGGATTCTCCTAATCTTGTTAGTCATACAGATTCAATTATACGATCACCAAGGAGGTGTCATTGGGTTCCTATCATATAAATAATGCATGCTATATGTGTAGACAGACACTGCATAGGAAAGTTGTTGCCCACTTTTGGTGATTTTAAGATAGGGCTGCTCGATTATGGCAAACATCATAATCACGATTATTTTGGTCAATATTGAGATCACAATTATTTTACACGATTACTCATTGACTTTTCATTTAAAAACAAAATGTTGTAAATTTTGAACCTAAATGCATCAATCTGGTGCACTAGATGCGCTAGATCTATGAGCAACTTTGTGCTCTTGTAAACAATTTCATGAGCGAGGTTCAGGTGAGGGTGCTGTAAAGCTGACGGCCGGAGCCGCAAGCCACCTTCACCCCGGGGCCTTTCCAAGCTGACCTACAGCTGGTTGCGGCGCAGTGCCACGGAGGAAATGCGAAAGCGCATCGCCATATAGGAAAAGGGTGCGCTGGATCTACAAGACCAGACAAAACAAGAGCATCATTGCAAAACGGAATACGGCACAATAATTGTTTTATCTCGACTATCTTGTTTTCATAATTGTTGGAAGCCAAAATCGTAATTGAAAATAAAATTGTATTGATAGACCAGCTCTATTTTAAGATTGAAATTCAAGGATTATGTGGTCTACTTTGGGTTTAGGTTTTACAGCTCATGGGTTGATAATTCCCCCCCCCTGGATATATGCATTTGTCATCGATAAATGATAAAAATGTTTCTACACAGTACAAGAAGACTTCCATGTAATGCAGATGTCATAATGTAATACGATACAGAACTAATAACTCAAGATTCAGGAGATTCACTTTATTGCCATTTCAATATAGTCGATAGGAATTTTGTTTGTTGAACTCACACGAGGTAGCTAATACCTTCCACTGATAAAGACCAAGGCCAAAGGCCACACTACATAACAAATATATTGACACACTAAAGGGTGGATAGAGGGATGGGAGCCACAGAGGAATAATTAGAAGATCATTGAGGTACATTAAGCTGCTCTGGGATGAAATGTGCTGCATAAATAGAATGTGACTTGACTTGCAGTACGGACAGATGGGTGTATGGATGGATGATCAGACAGGTGGATTAGATGAAACTTTAATGATCCCTGTGGGGACATTGAGCTTCTGCTGCAGAAGGGAACTGGAAAGGCTAGTAAAGAGGTCTGAGAATGATATAAGTAAACACATTGACTTAAATAGATTATAAATAATACAGGGAGGGATGGATTGGTGCATGGAAAGGCCAATTTGAACAGGTGGAAATTACTTTTAGAGTGATGGTTTGACCTATCAGACCCTAATGGTCAAATAAGGAAATGGATGGTGGCAATCTATAGCTGTACTGGTGTCGGAACATATTGAAAGTTATCTTTTCCTCAGCTTTGGCCTACAGTATATTTTCCTTGATTAAAGGAACTCCAACAGCTTAATTCGTAGGCCTTCTAGGAACCGCACCATCATTTTGATTATGTCCTTTGTTTACGGTAATTATGCTAATGTTTCAAAATGAATGTGATGATTTATTGATGTTAAAATGTAATGCTTTATTTATGTTTGATTGCTTAATGCAACATCTTTAATTAATAATTCAATTAGCCTTCTGTGGCAGCATATTGTCCAACCAAATGGTCTGACCTCCTGCGTCCACTAAGTGCTTACCTTTTGTTATTTTAATTTAGCAACTTAGCTTTTTATTAGCCATGCTAGCGGCAAGGCTCGAGGGACGGCAATGTCTGTCTGATGGTTGGTCAGTTGGTAGGTCCACCACTTTGATGCAGATTAAAGGGCGTGTCCATTATTTTGTATTTTCTTTTTTTTTTAGGTTTTCTGTAGCTTCCCAGTGGTGTTCCTTATGTATTCAAATCCGAACATTAAAATGTTGGTTAAATGATGTATGTTTTAGCATCAAAATGCTATTTCCCCAAGCCCTTCTGAAGTTTTTCCCACGTTACCTGATGTAGGTTTATGCATGATGACGCTGCCACACAATAAACACAATACATATATATATATTCTTATAGTCAGTGTATTAACGTTACGTATGGTAACTTTGATGTGGTCGGCGCGACTGAATCCGTTATATCGCTCTTTTCAAAGCCACCAGACTACGTTCATAAAAGCAGTAATTTTACCTTGCAGAATGTGGGAGTATACATACAACCCCACTTCAAAAAATCCGAACTAACCCTTTCAGTTATACCTTCCTGTTGCC
Organism: Sebastolobus alascanus; assembly: GCA_916701645.2. Classification (NCBI taxonomy): domain Eukaryota; kingdom Metazoa; phylum Chordata; class Actinopteri; order Perciformes; family Sebastidae; genus Sebastolobus; species Sebastolobus alascanus. The sequence goes on along the minus strand of CAKAOJ020000415.1, from coordinate 47,603 downwards.
ATTGCCCTTTCTATTGTGAGTCTAATGCTAGCAGAGGGAGAGTGGTGCAGTTTTCTAGCATTTAAAGGGCATTGTTGGTCTCTTGCTTTCACTGTACAGTATTTGAACTCCACTATTCATTTGCTTAGTAACCTGATATAGTCAGGCTGCTGAAATGTGTTGGGCTTACTGAATCAGTTCTTTATTTTTTCCTATGCCAGTTATCATTAGTTAGAAAGTTAATTACAAGCCCACTGTTCTCTTGGTTTACTGTTTTTCAGTTTTGATTGAACATTTCTGATCTAAATTTACACAAAACATGATGTCTTTCATCAGTGTTGCTCTTTAATAAATATGTATAATGCATATGATTTTAAAAACTGCAAATAGCAGTGATCAAAGGAAGTCTCTCAGTGAAGGAAGTGAATTGCACTCCAATCTAATGAATAATGTTTTAATATTTGTTTAAGCGGTATTGTTTGCATGTGGCACGTAAAATAATACTCATTTGCACTTAATTAGCTTTAGTCTCCTGGGATTTTAAAAATGAACAACAACAGGGGGCAGCAGCTTGTTGGTGACTAATGCATTGTAACTAAATTGAAAATATGTAAATGAGTAAAAGCAGTTCATTAGTGGATGCTGAATAAATACACATAGATATTAGAATCTGACATGCACATGACTTCTCACACGTCTGTGTGCACGGCAACATGCAGACACACAAAGTGCCCCACCCTTGGCCTGGATAACATGGCCACACACTAGCTTACCGTGGCTCTGTTAATAGGGGTGGGAGATTTGCTGTGGGGGAATGGGGGAGGGCTTTTTTTCTAGGGGAATCCTTAGCTTAGAAAGACTCACAATAACCCCCCCTGGCTAGTCGTGTTCCTGTCTGTGCTTCCAACAAGGCACTGACCCCCCCCCCCCCACCCCCTCTCCTCCCCCTCACCCTGCTGCATCACCTCGCCTTCGCCACTAGAGCTGCCTTCACACTGTGGGTTACCATGATGACGATAGGAAAAATCGGCAGATGGTGAAACACTTTCTTAGGGCATTTCAGGCGTCCTCGGCTTCTAACATCAGTTGCCTGGCATCTCTTATTTTCATCACAATCTGTGTTTTGTACATGAGGTGTGTGTTTTCATCTTGAACGAATGCGTTTGCATATTTTTTGTAAGCACGCGCGTGCAGCTTGAGCCACTGCCTGTGCTCATGACCAACCGAACGAGCCAAAGAAGCTCACAGTAAGCTTATTAATGTCTCCTGGTCGCTCTCCAGTATGGGCTTGCTAGTTGCCATAGCAACCAGGACCTAGATATTGTTCAGTGGAAGAGGCGTGTAGATGTAGAATAAATATAAACATCGCCCTGTAACCCCGACCACTGTTTATTATGTAAAGCATCTCACTTATCATTATTGTGCATTATAAAAATAATGTGTCAGGACTCTGGCTATTCTGTAGGATACAGTACATGTGTTATTTTGCATTTATATGGTATCACTTGCTGCCGGTTGTAGTTGTACCTCACAATCTGGGTTTTCAGTATAAACCAATGCAGCTGATTGCGAGGCTCGACACTGAAAATCCAAATTCCGATGCTCATCTCCCAGCGCCTGCAGAAATCAACAGGCGACAGCGCTCTTCGTCTTAAGTGCTGATGTGTGTTCACGCCCAGTCAAGCTGAGGGAAATCAAAAGACACTGAAAGATTAAGGAGGTCAGGTTTTACAGCTCCACTGAGGGAGGCAGGGAAAGAGGCATTACCAGGCAGCCATTGACTACCATGGAAAAGGGACTGGCTGCTTTCAAAGAGACCGTGAGATATATTATAGGCTGGTGGATTTGTTTTTCAAAATGTCAGATATCCTCTCTTATAAAATGGTTGATAGATTGATTTGTTAAAGTGTCAACGTGCTGTTCACAGTTTAGCATTAGCTGTTGTAATTGTTTGGTTTTGCAGTTGATCCAAAGGATGCTCTCCTCCACAACATTTGATCTAAGAGTCAAATTCTGGCGTATCACTATGGCAGCAATAAATCTCACGGTCATCTGTAGCTAATAGTCTGTTGAGGCTGTGGCGATCATATCATTACAGCATTGTCCCATCTCCCTATTGAAAGCCCGGGCTCTTAGACCACATGAGAAGCCAGGCAGTCAGCCAGAAACACTTATCATCCTGTCATCCGTTTTTCACTAGCTTCACAGCTCAATTGTACTGTACACTGAGCATCCACGAGTGCTCGGAGATTTGGGGCCAACGGAGTGATCTCAATCTCAAAGTGAATCTGAGTGGCTTTGGCACCACAAGAGAACCAAATCATGCTCTCCACTAAGTGTGCAAAAATAAGCACACAATGGAGGAGATAATATTATTTGTTTTGCAGGATTATCATGGATGTACACTTGTGGTTTTTCAGACATTCAGTGTGGATTAAACTGGTTAGAAACTAGACACTTAAAAGGGCAAGTCAATAAAGTCCAGAGCACTATTCAGTTAAATACTAGTGTAGTTAATGCAGGCAATGACTTCCCTTGCTAGTCAGGTAAAACCTGTACATTTGGTTTAAATAAATTACAGATATGTACGCAGTGTTTAATGTAGCACCAGCAGTAACCATAAAGCAAATTAGTGACAGAGTTTAATTTTACACCATCAGACAAGACTGTTAATTCTGATTGAGATATAGTAAAAAGTAGCAGCGAACACGGCTCCTAAACTTGGAACAGAATCGGGTGCAAGGTAGTGGTAAAGACAGACGAAACACATCACCGGTACTCACAGATACAGGATCTTTCTTAGTTTATTCTGGGCAAAAAAACGAAAGTGTCAGACGCTGTTTTAGCTGAAACACGTTTGTTTTTGTGAGTGAGTGAGTGAGTGCCTGTGATTTGTTTCGTCTGTTAACTCTAATGACCACAGTACCAGCCGAGTAAGGACCACAAATCAGTAATAAAATATTTTGCAGTTGTTTTGTAGTAAATGAAATATAGCTGATGTGTGTTTGTTTATCCCTATTTGTACATTTCTTTGCCTTTTGAGGGAACAAAAAAGTATAAAACCATACAATTTCAACTTTAGCTTTAACTGAAATCTTGATTGTCCTCAAAGATAAATGCATCGTGCACACATTAAGTTTTAAGAAGCTGTTGTTTTTGGGGAAAAAAACAGACCATGAGCAGAATAACTCTCCTGTAACTGGCTCAAGATGACTAAATAATTAAAAACATCAAAATGTGTCTGTCAGGACGGATACTTCTGCAGTCATTCACGTACAGTGTGTACAGATAAGGTGAAGCGACACAGCCCGGAGGTGATCCAATGAAACAGCACAACATATGGTGCCATTAACGCTGATCATCTGCCTGTCAAGTAACAAACTCAGGATTCATGTTAAAATTGGACTGTAGTTTTCTAGCTAAAATATACGATCTAAAGGGGAAAATTTAAAAACAGACAAGAATGATACTTTGGCCCTCAAGATGCTTAGAAATATAATAGGTGAGAACAGCATGAACAACTCGGTATGCAAACTGTGAGTGATCTAATAGATCTCCTTTTTTTTTAAATTCCCTCCATATCCAGTGAAGTGAGGCACACAATCATTATCACACGTGTTGCATTTTTACCCACAATCACAATTGTTTAGCTTCTTCTTCTGCTTTAGATGGCACAAGATGTGTCGACACTTAATTTGTGTCACCATGTGCAAAGTTTTATTGACATATTCACAGAAACACCTCTTAAGCCTTTAGTCATCAACACCTTTGACAGTCAAGGCCAGTTATTCATCATTCAATATTCCTAAAACATAGACGCTCACTCCATTCAAGTGCTTAAATCTATTTAACCGAGGGCTGAGGAAAATGTGGAGCATTGAATGAGAAACTAGACAGACAAAAAAAGCTTTCATGTCTCCATTTCACAGTGACTCGTTATTCCCCAAATCTAGCAGGCCAATTTAAGAATCTGTTATCGGTTGCCTAAAGTGACTTCTACCACAGTGAATGTAATGAGCTATAGCATAATTTTACCAGCATTTTGCAGGTGGCTGATCATAATTTTTTAAGATGCAGATTGAGAAAAGGTCCTTCTGTTGCCTCGGTGATGGTAAAGAAGGGGAGATAATGGGCGAAGGAACTCAGGAATAGCATTTAAGCACTCAACACAGTGAGCAACACAAACAGATGAACAGTAAGGCCGGTCAATTTCTGCTGCATACACATGATTTATTTCCTCTTTTTGTCAATGGTTCACCTACAGCAGTGGATTTTAGTCTAGAAAAACACTGAGGAGAGCTCTGCTCACGACTCAATGCTGCCACCTACTGGTACAAACCGACAACTTGATTGTAGGGGCACTAGAACATTACATAAGCCATAACAACAGTGACGTCTTCTGTTTTTCAAAACAAATTATACTCCAGTAAATACTTGTGAGGCATAATAGTTAAAACAGGCTATGCTTTGAGTGAAAAAAACATCTCACTACATCAAGTGACACAAAGACAATACAATAATCGAGCACAGAATTCCGTCCAGTTCCTTTAATAATTAACCAGGGAGCGTCTGACAGGCTGGTGCACCTTTATCTCCTTAAAGGAAACAGCAGCTCCACTCCATGCCGACGAGGAGCAGCACATTTCTAAAGTAGCAGAAATGGGAAAATAGATTGGTTAGACATTACTGTGTCAATACAAAACTGTCACGATTTGCCAAAAAAACATTACAATCTGCTACACCCAAATGATGCATTTGAGCACATTTGCAGAATCAATATTCTCTGATTATCGCTGAGAGAGAATAAAAGATTTAACACTTACTCGATGTGTCCTCAGATGAAGCAAAGCACTCATCACCGAGGCTGGATGGAACAGGATTTTTGGCTGCCAGCCGACCCCGATTAGGCTTCACTTTAAAACGTCCTTTCAACAAATCAAAGAAATTGTCCAAAGGGGAAAAAAATCAGAGAAGTTATAATGGCACCCTATATTTGCCCCTACAGAAAGCCCGATGTCACCCCTGCGTGACTCACCAGGGTTGAGAACCCTCTCTGCAGCCTTGTGCTCCAGGTGCCTGTGGAGGATCTCTTGTGCCTTCCTCTGGTTTGTGCTGATGTCGGGCTCGGCCACGATCTCTGTCATCCTCAGGTTGTTCTTGATGGCCTTGGAGGCCGTGGAGCGGGCCACTGTGGGCAGAAGCTCCTGGTACTCCTGGTCAGTAAAGTCTGACTCTGGGCCCTGAACATCTCTGCTACTGAGATGGGAGACTTAAAACGATTAGAATACCTACAGGATTATGTTGCTATATTTAGGTTTTGTGAATATCATTTTTACACTGTGCAAATGTGCTTTATACCAACCAACACTTACCTGCGGTTAGTTAACATAGTATAAACCTCCTGCACCAACAGTTCAGCTGCTCCTGGTTTACAGTGGATGCTTCCATCAATGGCCTCTTTCATCAAGTGCAGATTCAGCTTCTGTAAAGACTGGGACAAGAAAAACTTTTGGTGATTATCAAACTCAAAATAAGAATGTCACGTTTGAGATCCCTCAAGTACATGTAGGTAAAGAAAAATATCATATGGGTCTTCAGTATAGATTATTTTATATGATTTGATATTGAAGTTGTGTGCTGGTAGGAAGTTGTATCACAAAATTTGGGTTGGACACCTAAAAATAGTTATGCAAATTCAGTAGTCTACTAAAGGGAAAATTAAAGCACATTTAAACCACATGCCAACTGAGCTGGACAAAGAGAGATTTCTTCCCCGCTCATTATATTTTTTTAGATTTTCTCCTCCTCTTACCCTCTCTATTTGGCTCCAGTTCCTCTGTTTGGCAGAAAGCGATGTTCCTTTGTCATATGAATGCACTGGGAAGTATTGGGGGTAATAACGAGACAATATCTCTGCCACAAGGTAACCATTGGAAAAATCTCTGGAAATGAAAAGCAGGGAGAACAGGCTGAGTGTATTTACTCTACCAGTGAAATTCAATTGGAACAGTTTGCTGTCTCGGCACCGTTGGAAAGCACTGATGTTTTCTCTCTGATCCGTTTTGTGATCCTTGATTATTCATATTTTATCTACAGTATTTCATTATAAGTCTGTGTGTTATATATGTTGCTACCTTATGTTTTATGGTGCAACAGGTCACACCTGTAAAATATATATTTAATCTCAGTGAGGCTCTTTCAAGGTTAAATCAAGTTTTCATTACTGCTAACGTTGCATGGCAGAGTCCCACTCAATCATAATGACTACGGATCAATTGTTAACTGAGCTAGTAAGAGGTGTTCTCAAACTTTTTGGGGTCAGGGACCCCTTACAGGAGAGAACGTTTTCCAAGGACCCCCTAATAATCGTAACACCGATTAAGCATAATGCTCACTACCATTTGTACTCTTAGATGCCATTGAAACTATTTGTATTCTCAAACTTTTCGACCTAAATACTTCAAACAGGATGATTATATTCAAATTGCATTTGGACTCAACTTAATAGGATTTATAGCCTATATTTCAAGTAATTGATCTTATAAGCTTTCAGAAAATGAACAGTAGCAAGACTGACAGTCCTAATAAAACCAGATATTTAAACGCACCAGTCTAAAACTGACTTTCAGTAAGTGCTTCAACTTTAAAGTAATGAACGTTTTGCTAACCTGGGTGGGAGTGATGGACGCAATATGCTTGTTATATTGGTGCAAATGTGTAGATTTGCACTTTTTAATGATACAGATTTATAATTTATAGTCAATTATCTTGCGGACCCCACTTTGAGAATCACTGATCTAGCTAACACTCACTATGTTTCAAGTCAGAGCACGGCTAGATGTGTGGCTCTTTGTTAAAACCGTGTTAACTTTGGGTGAATTTCTTTCGACATTAAGCGAGCTAACCTTTGTTTTAGCTTTAACTGCATTGATGTTTGCTGCACGTTAAATAGCCACCTAGCGTTAGCACGTTAGCTGGATCCTATTGAAACGGTTAACAGTAACCTATAGCTAACTTTATAAACAATAATATATATAAGTTAGCTTAGTATTGTATAGTTTCATTCTTTAACGTTACCTGCTCACATTCTTCGGATAAAATGACAAGTCGAGGCTCTGCAGCCACTTCACTACTTCTCTTGGCAGTCCTGTCTTTGTGGGAGACTGTGAACAAGACATGCTGCTCTCAGCCTGATGAAATATCGAGAAACAAACCGTGTTTTTACTGCTACACGCCGCTACAGTCTCATATCTATATGGTGGCGCACCGGACTGTCTTTGTTTATATCACCATGGCAACGATACGTCACACTTCTTTATGGGCAGCACACAGACAGGGGTGGGGGTTTACTGCCCCTCAGAGGATGTTATACTAATACAGCATTTTAGGGGTGATATTCCAAAAGAAATCATTTAAATCATTCATATGGATAACAATCTGACTTTTGAATGTAATATACTGAATTGGTTGCAGGTCAACAACAACTGTTTTGCCTAAGAGAACAAGCCAAGTTTCATGTTGACGGGTCCCGGATGAGTCTTCTACAAACCTGATGATGATGTTGATGTTTTTACCGATTCTTATTTCTTGTTGTGTCGTCGCTGGACGATTTTGTTTGCTTGTTGGGTGTCTTGATTAGAATGCTATGCTGGATATATTTAGTCGGGGGATGACAGGTAGTCATCATTGTACTGCTTTGTTTTCTATCGCTGTTGTTCATTGATACAGTGCTGTTGAGTCTGTACTATTTTTACGGTGGATGTCATGTTGTCTTTATGTTTTATGATGCACTTTATGCTGCAAAACTAATTGCCCTGCGGGGACAAATAAAATTGAACTTTTACAAGTATATATTAAATTGAAAAATAAGACATTATGAAATACACAATTTTAGCAATATTGACATGTAACAAAATTATGGAATTGTGAAATAAATCAATACAAAATTTGAAACTCATCTCAGTATTATGAATTGTGAGTTCATACTACTTTATTCATATGATTTCGTTCATGATGTCTGGAGCCAGAGAAATAGTCTATTTCTGTGTCTGGAGCTTTATTTAATTGCAGTATTAGCTAGTGTCTCAGCAATAGAAACAAACACTCGCTGCTCCACTCCCTCATATTTTCCATTTGGGATTTAACAGTAAAGTCAGCCGCCTCCAGTTGTCAGTACTCAGTAATCCAAGCTTTAACATGTCAACTATTTTTGTTTTAAAAATGTTTGTAATAATTCTCCCACTGCACCTCTAGGTCAAACATCGTTGGCAACACAGACATATTTGGAAGGCACGAGGCTTCAAAACAACTTTAATCATCTAGTAGTGTGCAATACATTATACATCAAATGCAAAATCTAGAACACTCATTCACATACTGTATATTGTGCATTTATATGACGTCATGATCTCAAAGTTTTCAAAGTGCATTACTCTCTGGTAGCTATTGCAACTATTAAGGCATCTTCTAAATACAGCAAACCTGAATTTCAAATAATATTTTATTTATTATATTTTTTAACCATAATTTATCCAGGGAAGGCTAAGCCTCAGATTCTTTTTTAGAAACCCCCTGCTTTACATTCATCCTGGTCCACAATCACATATGGGATGCAGGCCAGCTCAACACAGCTTGGTACTGCCAGCTACTCAGTGACTTAATTGACTGGTAGCTAAAATTAAAGGTAGGAAGAGTTCATGGAGTTGATTAGCTCTTTGTGACAATGGCTTATTATTTCTGTAAGTCCCATTTAGGCAGGCAGTCTGGTTGTTTTGCCTGTCATTGGTACTGCAGGTAGTTCCTTAGCCTGTTGGGCAGGGGAAGGTGGGAAAGAAGGTGGAGTCTGTCACGGCCGACGCAGCTCCTGATGCACTGACGACACAGCTGGCTCAGCAGTCGCGGTGTAACTATGAAAATGAGACAATGAAACATTATATAAGCTGATGCTAATGCATAGACCATTCACTTTGGTTGGACATCATGCTCTGTCGTGCTACAAGCTCAGATTAAAAGAGAGTAAAAGGACAGCTTTTATATCTGTCGATGGAGTTGTTCTGACCAAGACATACATACAAGTTAGACATGCAAACGTATATTGGCCTACAAAAACAAGTTCCGAGTGTTCTTATACCTTCATATATCAGTAGGAACCTCTCCGTTAGACTGCTGGGTGGAGCCATGTCTACCGGCCTCTGACACTCTCTGTTTCTGGCATTAATATCTGCACCGAAGTCCAGCAGCAGCTTCACTACAGCTGTGCAGTCCTTTTCTGCAGCTGCATGTAGGGGTGAATCCATGGATTTGCCTTTCTGTACATCTGCACCTGTGTGGAGGACAACTTGATTATCCATTCAACGTCAGATACTTATATCATCAATATATGTTGTTCATTGTAATCCAGGACTTACTTTGTGTCTATATATTCTTATTTCAATGTTTAATGTAACTGCCTCTCCCTGTTGCCCTCTACCTAACAATGTATTACATTTCCCAGAAATTACTTTCATCAGCCCTGAGAGAGAATGGATGTGAACTTGTTACTTTCAATCAAAGGTAGCCGGCAGTATGGGCATACAAATAAGCTCGAAAGTGTGATCAGTCAGCTGTGGGCTACATGTGACTGCTGTGCCGCTCCTTTCTCAAATTGCAACACGTAGTCTGTCTCCATTAGTGAGGCCAGTACCAGTAAAAATATATATATATTTTTTTGCTTCCTCTGATTGAATTGTCCTTATATGATCTCTACTAAACGTTAAGCAGTTTGAGGAAAAACTGACATACTAACGCCTCCCGCTGGAGTTTACCGTTGCCTTGATAATTCCCATAACTGATGAAAAATAAAGCAGTTTTGTTGCTGCTGCTGGAAATGCCTGTCATCTGCAATTAGGAATAATAAAAGTACACCAACATAAGGCCAAACAAATGTTTTTTTTAAGAACTGCTCACCACAGATAATTATGTTACTCTCTGATTTGAATGTATTTCTGTGTCAGGATCTAAATGCTTATATAGAGGCTTTTAAATTCCTGTGTGCATGCATGTGTTTTAGGGTTGTCAAAGTCAACACAAATTTCAGTTTTAAAGCTAGAGTGAAGATACTGGTAATATATGAAACTAGAAAACCTAAGAAATCCATCGGTACCAACCATGTCATACGAGCTTGTTGCAAAGGAGGTTAAATATCGCTCCAAACTTACGCTGGAAAAACTAGCATGGGCATTTTCAAAGGGGTCCCTTGACCTCTGACATCAAGATATGTGAATGAAAATGGGTTCTATGGGTACCCACGAGTCTCCCCTTTACAGACATGCCCAATTTATGATAATCACATGCAGTTTGGGGCAAGTCATAGTCAAGTCAGCACACTGACACACTGACAGCTGTTGTTGCCTGTTGGGCTTCAGTTCACCATGATGTTATAATTTGAGCATATTTTTTTATGCTAAATACAGTACCTGTGAGGGTTTCTGGACAATATTTGTCACTGTTTTTTGTTGTTAATTGATTTCCAATAATAAATATATACATATATTTGCATAAAGCAGCATAAACTGTATGCCCACTCTCATGTTGATAAGAGTATTAAATACTTGACAAATCTCCCTTTAAGGTACATTTTGAACAGATAAAGCCCTAGATTATGTATTTATTTCCTTTTTTAAATGTGCTTGTGTATCTGTGTGTGTTCATACAGGATGTGTGCCTGTCTGTCTGTATGGAGATGTAAAGATCCACACTGTGCTGCGAGCTGACCTTCCCTCAGGAGTTTCCTGGCACACTCCAGCTCTTGGCAGACGCAGGCTGTATAGAGCGCTGTGCCCAGGTGAGGAATGTCCATGTCCACATCTGCCCCCCAAGTCACCAGAGCCTCCACACAACCGTAATGACCTGGAAGTAATGGAGCATGAAGACGGCAATCAGTAAGTGACAATGCGAGATAATTCTCCAAGCTGTCTGCTCGGGTCACGTTGGGATTTATTTTTAAGGCTATTCTTCACAGTGCAGGTTTGTTAGAAAGTGCTTTATAGCACAGCAGAGGACACAGATATAGGTTGAAAGACAGGATCTAGTGTAAGCTTTAATTAGCAGAGCTGGAATTATGTACAGGTTCATTTTATGTATTAATAACAGACATTGAGTGGTAATGTTGTAATGTAAAGATATTGAATATCAGCAAACAAACATATACAGTTGGTATTGGTTAATTGCATAAATGAATTGCCTTGAACCTGAACTTGTGAGAGCTAACTGCCACACAACACTGTTTACATGTACACTATATTTTAAAAAGTCAATAAAAAAGCTACCTGATATATTAGTTGGTGCATTTCGTCATAATGCAAAATACTTATATACACGATATACCTTTGCTCGTAGCTTCATGGATTGGTGATGGATGGTATACGAGCCTCTGGGGTTTTGCTCCATTTTCCAAAAGAATTTCAGTGCATGCCACACTGCCCACTGTACAGGCGTTGAACAGAGGGGTGACTCCATCAATTGTAGAAGCATTGACCTGTAAACACATTTTCTTAAATCGTTATTTTTAGGCCTTGTTTAACCATGCAAGTTGACTAATAGCAACAGCCTGGGGGAACAACAACTTAATAGCTCTACAGTGACTGTAGGAGAGGAGCAGCAATGCTCATTTGTTACTTCTACCCAGATTTTCCCAGCCGTGGAAATGACATTTGACCTGTGCAGTATAGCAACAGTGAAGGCCAGTACGTGACTTACATTTGCTCCTGCATCAATGACAGCTCTGGCACAAGCGACATGGTCTCCAACACAGGCCTCGTGGAGGGGTGTCACATGGTCTATAGTCAGAACATTCACACTGTGACCCTGGAAACAGCCACAGATATTTAGATATTTATATGGTGCATTAAGCAATACATGACCTTTGTCAACCTCTATTGGTGAACACCAGGAATTGCAAGCACATCAACAAAGCTCATCTTCTTTTGTAAAACAGACCCATCCTCCTCAGTTATGGTTGTCAGTAATTGACAAACTATAATTTACACTCACATTTCAACAATAGCAATTAATAAGCTTGCTAATTAAAGTGCAGACCCAATAGAGGCTTGGTAAAGAGCTAATAAATCACCATGCTTGTAAAATACTGTAATGATATCACTGCTTTGTCATGAGCTTGTCTGAGTTAAGAAAAAGACATTGTTGGCTTTGTAGCAGAAATGGCTTACTCTGTCGTAGCACAGCTCTCAATCTGTGAGCAGCTGAAAATGCAAGTGGGAGAGGCGATTCTCCCGTTTATTAGTATTTGGCCTTAATCAGCAACTCTGTTGACGCCGTTAGATACTACATATAAATGTTATGTAATACTGTATATTGTTATTATTCTGTGCTGTGTGTATTTACCTCAAAAACATGTTTTAGTGATGTATTGTCTAAGATGGCAAGTTATGGTATTGTAAGCTTAAATAAACATGTCAGTTTTTCACCTGACTTTTACTTAAAACTAGGGCTGTCAATCGATTCAAATATTTAATCGCATAATTGTCCATAGTTAATCGCAAATTAATCATACAATATTTATGTGTTCAAAATGTACCGTAAAGGGAGATTTTTCAAGTGTTTAATACTCTTATCAACATGGGAGTGGGCAAATATGCTGCTTTATGCAAATGTGTGTCAATTTATTTTTGGAAATCAATTAACAACACAAAACAGTGACAAATATTGTCCAGAAACCCTCACAGGTACTGCATTTAGCATAAAACAATATGCTCAAATCATAACATGGCAAACTGCAGCCCAACAGGCAACAACAGCTGTCAGTGTGTCAGTGTGCTGACTTGACTATGACTTGCCCCAAACTGCATGTGATTATCATAAAGTGGGCATGTCTGTAAAGGGGAGACTCGTGGGTACCCAGAGAACCCATTTTCATTCACATATCTTGAGGTCAGAGGTCAAGGGACCCCTTTGAAAATGGCCATGACAGTTTTTCTTGCCAAAATTTAGCGTAAGTTTGGAGCGTTATTTCGCCTCCTTCGCGACAAGCTAGTATGACATGATTGGTACAAATGGATTCCTTAAGTTTTCTAGTTTCATATGATGCCAGTCTTCACTTAAGCGTTTAACTTTTAATGCATTAAAGAATTTAGTGGCGTTAATAGGAATTTGCGTTCACGCGTTATCATGTTAACCTTGACAGCCCTACTTAAAACACAAGATTTATTATTAATGGCTAAATGTTGACTGTTTACATTTCACGTTTTGTGTATTTTAACTTACAACCTGTGCAACAGCAGAATTGCAAGCAACCGATAATGGTCAAGAGGAAGCTTTGGCTTTGACAACTTTACCAACAATGTCATGACCCTGTTAAATATCAGTCTTTCATTATTAGTCTAATCATATATTGTCATGCTAGTCTGGCTATACAACGTTATTCCCCATAAAAGAGAGAGGTATTCTCATAACATATTGAAGCCTTTACTTTCTGTAGGAATGCCAAAATCTATTTGAGAAATAATGGAGGTGGAGATGGACGAATTCTATAAAACATCTGTGTTGGAACGTACCAGTTAGATAATTACATGTATCCCAGATAACCCTAGTGACTCCTTACTTTCATCCAAACCTCTGAATCCTTAACATCTAAACCAGGAGTCTATAAAGACACTGATACTAATTTAATTACACAAGGGACAGTTATAACAGACCCCATGTGTATGGATGAGGGGATTAACCTAACTCTCCCATGAGATTGTGTTCTCTTCACCTGTAAAATGAGGGTTTTCAAAGCCAGGAGGCGGCCGTGACTCGCAGCATCGTGAAGGGGTGAGCGGTCCGCCCAGGATCCTGCAGTGAGAATAAGAATCCAGTGCTTACGTCTATTTCATTTCATTTAATAATGATAGAAAGCACTGGTACATACAGCATGTTTAACTTGCAGATTCAGTTGTAAAACACTTTAATGTCTCGGACATATTTTTGTCTTATCAAATCTTGTTTTTTCATCATGTCTTATACTATTATAATTCCTTTATTGTTTAATCAATTACAGCTGCTTAATGAAATCCCAGCCACAAATCTAAATTTATCAATCCTCCATCCTCTTGATATATTTATTAACGTCATGCTTTACCCTTCGTGTTCCAAGAGCTAATGCATGGGGCAGCATATTATTATCTGACTAATGGTGCTTGAAAAGTCATTATGCAGTATAACTCAGCACATTAACACTCCATTCACACGAGACATTAATAGTTGCTGTGGCCGTTTGATGTAATTTCGGCAACAAAATCTGATTCAGCACACCTGAGTCAATGTCCAGTATAACAGCCGTTGCGTTCCACACGTTGTCATCGTCATTCTCACCTTCCTCCATTTTAATTTTAATTTATAGATAATAATCAACCTAATGTTTCCTATTAAATTCAAGCTCTTTTATTCATACAGCCTATTTTCCTTTGACTGACACTAATTTGGAATACGGCTATAAAAGACCCAGCTAGACATCAAACAGATTTCTTAGAACAAGGAAGACCATATCTACAGGACCGTGACTAATACCCTCGGCTTAGCTAATTAGTATTCCATGGAGTAGGTCCACTTTAAATTAAACATCCCCTTGAATGATAGATACAGATTATGTTGTTGTCGTGTCCCTCTTCCCCCAGAATGCGCCTTCGAACTGCTTGTCCCCGAGAATGTGGAGTGTTGTTTTGGTTGCTGTCTGAGTGTGAAAGGGTGCACTGCATAGCTGGGAATGGAAACTAGGGCAGGATGGGGGTGGGCGCATGAGTAGGGGGGGGGGGGTATCATGACTGTGTTCTATTAATACATTAGAGAGAAAGAGCTGCCAACCAACAGTGTCTTCGTTTAATATTGAATGTACAGTTCAGGATTCATAAGTAGTTATTAAGCTGATGAGAGAAAAATCATTCATATCCATAGTTTGCATTAATGTGAATACAATTAATGTTTTTTATGTTCATTGGATTAGCAATGCAGCATTTATAGCTCATTTGTAAACACGTAAATTGTGAGTGCATGTGTGTGGATTTGTGTGTGAGCGAGGAATACTACAATTTATATATTATATTCTACCTCTGACCTTATTCGCCTGAGGTCAAACATGTTGCTTGGTGTATAATGTGTATACAGTTGTATTGTTGTTACACCAAATGTGCCTTTAGCACACAAATATATGCTTTAAATGATGCAGTTTGTGGAACAAAGAAACCACCTCAAGACAACAACAACCCTTTAAGACCTTTTTATGTTTTTCCTCAGAGTACTCACTGTGTTGTTGACATTCGTAGAACTCTGCAGATATCCTGGCAGCCTCTTTGCGGTTCCCACGGACAATGTAGAAGTATGTCAGCAAGTTGAGAGAGATCTTAATAAAGAGTTTAAAGCAGAACAGTGCCAAGATGCTGAGGTAAACACTGGTCAACCGGGCCACAAAGGACTTGTTGGCGAGTTCCCCTGTTGGGTCTGACATTTCCTCCCGACACGTTACAGAGGGGCTTTGGCTATGATGAAGGCAGGATCAGATACCACTCCAGAAAGCACAAGAGTAGCCTGCTTTTTCTCCCAGTGTACTGACTGGTTGGCTGCAAAATGCCCTGCAGCTGCTACTGTGCCTGAGAGCAACTACTGCACTGTTAGAGTACAGTGTGGGTGTGTTCACAAGTTATACACATTAAGTTTTACACACTGTTCCAGTCGCAAATTTGACATGAATGGCTTTTTTACATACATTTTAACTCATGATAGTATTTAATTCTGCATAAATGAGATTACTATTTTTATGACAAGAGTTATTTCAAGCTATTTAAATATGCTGATGAGGTGGCTTTAGTGGATCTTTTCCACAAACATGACGGTGTCTCTGATTATTTTTGCTCAGGTTTCCAAGCTAGAACAATGGTGCAAGTCCAGCTCATTGTTAATTAGTGCTGTAAAAACAAAAGAACTTATTCTAAAGTAAGCAGATCCACTATCATCACTGATACTTTGTGACCAAACTATGGAAACCGTTTACTGTTTTAAAGGACCAGTGTGTAACAACTAGGGGGATCTATTGGCAGAAATGGAATATAATATTTATTACTTTGTTTTCTTTAGTGTATAATCACCTGATAATAAGAATCATGATTTTGTTACCTTAGAATGAGTTTCAACAGTAGCCGAGAACGGACAAACCAAACTCCCTTAACCTTTCCTGCTCGGGCCGGAGTCGATAACGTTACTCGCTGCTGTCGCCGCAGCTCTCTCTCTCTCTCTCTCTCTTGCTTCACCACTCACTTCCCATGTACAAACACACTCTACGCACTGGCTCTGCTCCAAATGGCTCTAGAGAGGGACAATCACGTTTTCACGTTGGCCACCGTAGCTCTCCAACACGCTTGGCACACGGGAGAGGCTTCAGTTGGTTACAATTTCCTCACCTGACAGCTAGATACCGCCAGATCCTACACACTGGACCTTTAAGTATCTGGGAATACACATAGATGACAAACTGAGTTTTACAAACAATGTTAATTCTACATGTAAGGAAGTTAGTCAGAGAACCCTTCTCAGTCTTGACGTTTTAGAAAAAGTGTATGTCAGCCTGCTCGAGACATCAGGGAAGATAGTTAGCCTCCAACAAAAGCAATTGGATGACCTCTGCAGCACTTCTGTACACAGGAAAGCCCTGTCAATCATGATGAAACACATCCTATGAGTGGGACATGTGGACACTTGCTAAGGGAATAGGATCGTTTTGTACATGTAATGATAGCTATACACAACAGAATTAGCACTTTGGATACATTTTGATTTTGGCAATTTAAATTAATATGATTTTTATCTATATTTATGATATAGAATTAAATGCAGTCTATTGAATATTGCAATTATAGTGTGATGCTTATTCTTAATCAGTGCTTCAGTTGACAGTTGAAACATTGGTACTTCGACCAATCTAAATCACCCTTGAGGCCAGTTAGCTCATTTGTTTAATATTCCAGAGGGAAATCCAACAATTCATCCTAGAGGTGTAAACCACGTTGGTGAAGGTCCGAGGAGGCCATGTAATGTTAATAAGCTTTGTTTATTTATTTAATGAATAAAATACTTAAAGGAATACTTCACCTACAAAGTGACTATTTGTATATCTCACCGCGTGTTACTTTGAATTCTTGAAGAAAACTTTGTTTTTCTCACATGCCTCCACGGTGAACGAAGAATCTGAAAACGGAATGAATCCTTGATGAATTGAAGTAAGTGGAGGCCAGGTTTAAGAACAGCAAAACTATATCAAAGCATTACCGTCTCATGCACGGACTCAGCAGCGTGCATGCGCAAGCATGAGACGTTGAAATGCAGGTGTTTGGGAAGCAGTGAGCATACGACTGGATAAATGAGACTTGGATTATACTGCACAGGTTGTGAGAGAGATTGTAAACGGATGTTTTGATATACCTGTAGTTTCTCTGTTGTTAAACCTGGCCTTTATTTACTTCAATTCATTAAGGATTTACTCTGTCTTTGGCTGTTTTTTGATTCTTCGTTCACTGTGGAGGCATGTGAGAAAAACAAAAGTATTTTTCAGGAAATCAAGGTAACACACAGTGAGTAGTTGATATACAAATGGTTATTTTAAGGGTGAAGTATTCCTTTAAGTAATAGCAGCTATGTCTCTGAATGATGCAGTCATTCATGCACAGAGGTCAAAATGAGACCTACACACTGTTGGGGGAGAAATTCAAACCGGATCAGCTGTGCGTAGTGTTATAAAGTATGAGAAATAAATGTCTTTGTAACAAAATTTACTTGGATACGGATGATAGGGGTCTTTTAAGTCTTCAGCTTACTTTAGTTTAATTGTCATATCTTTTCTACAAGAGATTACATATACTAAAATTAATCAGGTTGTGTGAATGTCTGATTATGTCCCTTTGTATCAAGAGAAAGAATGATTCATTAAAATGAAATGACTCTCCTCCAATCAGCAACAATCTTATATTGTATATCATGGGAAACAGAAAGGGTCATGCTTTAGAACACCTTACCTACGAACAGCTGATCAGGTGTGAATTTCTCCCCAACAGTTTGTAGGTCTCATTCTGCACTCTGTGAAACAAGACGGCACCATTCAGAGTCATAGTTGCTGTTACTTAAGTATTTTATTCATTAAGTAAATAATCAAAGCTTATTAACTTTACATGGCCTCCTCCGAACCTTCACCGACGTGGCTTACACCTCTAGGATGGCCCACAAGTCAAATGCTGGACCTCCCTCTGGAATATTAAACAAACAGAAATGAGCTGACTGGTCTCAAGGGTGATTCAGATTGGTCTAACTACCAATGGTTCACCTGTCAACTGAAGTACTGATTAAGAATAAGCGATGCACTATAATTGCAATATTCAATAAACAGCAACCAATTCTATATAATAAATATGAATAATAAGCATATTAATTTAAATTGCCAATATCAAAACGTATACAAAGTGCTTGTTCTGTTGTGTATAGCTATCATTACATGTACAAAATGATCCTATTCCCTTAGCAAGTGTCCACATGTCCCACTCATACGTTTTGTTTTTAATCTTTATTGATATGTTTATTAGGATCCCCATTAGCTACAGCATTGCAGCAGCTATTCTTCCTGAGATCCACAAAACAGACTTCTTTACATGGAGACAATGCAACCATTACAATTTGCATAGAATACAATAACATTTATTGTCCAGCTGACGCAGGAAAATTGTCTTTGGTCTCACCAAGGAAAATATAAACACAAAACATGTCCACAAGATTAAAAAAAAAAACATCACATTAACAGAGAAAAGGTCTCTCAATTGTGAACAATATGTTTCTCACTCGCTGGCTAGCGGGATAACGTCATTATTGCAAACAATAACGGCAGATTAAAATACATTTTTAGCCAACATAAAGACATGACAGTAATGCTGCATGACTTGCTTACACACAAGGAGAAATGGAGAAATTTCACATGGAGAAATTAAAACTCACCTGGAGGAAAAACATGAATGTTTTTAGTTCTATTTAGAACATGGGGTAGTGGTGCACTTTACGGCTGAAGTAAGATTTACAACAATAAACACACACATAAAATACCTGTTTTCACAGATGAGGGGAAAAAAGTAATTTAAAAGATTAAGCCTGGAAAAAAAAATGTTTTTCCACCTGCCAAAACTTTTTTTTCCCACCTGTTTTCATAGTTGAAAAAAATAATAATTAAGAAATTTAGAAAGATTATCCTGGCAAAACTTTTTTCCCACCTGTGTCACAGATGAAAAAAAAGATAATTAAGGAACTTAAAAAGATTATCCTGGCAAAACTTTTTTTTCCCACCTGTTTCACAGTTGAAAAAAATAAAAATTAAGAAACTTAGAAAGATTATCCTGGCAAAAGGTTTTTTTTCCCACCTGTTTTCACATGAAAAAAATAAAAATTAAGAAACTTAGAAAGATTATCCTGGCAAAACTTTTTTTTCCCCACCTGTGTCACTGATGAAAGAAAAGATAATTAAGAAACTTAAAAAGATTATCCTGGTAAAACTTTTTTCCCACCTTTTGAAAAAAAGAATTAAGAAACTTAGAAAGATTATTTTTTTAAGTAATACAAACAGGAGAGAAACAATTTAGACTCAGAAAATGGATCACCAGAAAAAAAAAAAAACTCACATGCCCCTCAGGGCTTCCGTAGCTTTTAGTGCCTCCTTCTTGTGAATGGCACTTTTGACCTGCTTTGGACTTTACTTTCTGTTTCTAAGGAAACGCCTCTTGATGGCTGCGCATGCGCTATAGATTATATCTCACCTTTTCCGCCAACACCACTTTTGTATTTACTTCCCTTTTTAGTAACTGCATGTTTTTAACCCACGTTTCTTGGTCAGATGAGGGTCAGCTCCGGTTATCGGTATCTGATTGTTACAGCGGCCGTTTCCACTCTCCTCTTGTTTCCTCTGTGTTGTCAACATGTGAGCTCGGAGGAGACTCGGACCAAGTTAAATGGCTCTGCAGCTGATTTCGACTCGTTCAGAGAGCAGTTTCACCGCATGTATGAAGTCAACAGCGAGGAATGTAACCGCCGTCGTCTTTATTTCCAGGTAGGAGATATTAGAACAAGAAGGAGACACACATGTGGACATGTAGAGAAACTCTGTTGTCACTCATCACTTTTTAAACTCTCGTCTGCTCGGCTGACGTCACAAGACCACGCCCGCTCATTTAAACGAAGGAAATGTATTTTTATTTAGTAGAAAATATATACAAATCATGTATTAATAGTAGATTAATATGCAATAAATGACGGATGCAAGAAGCACTGAGACTATGTAAAAGTAGCAATACCTCAATGTAACAATCGATCTCAATGCAATTCAAAATTGCTGGTGTACATAAGTAACATAAGCCTACTGCAAGCAAAATGCACTTGTAGTGAGACTATGTCACTTTTGAAATGAGAAATAACACCATTGTCTTCTTATAAATGAAAAGTTGAATTAATAAGCAGTAAAAACACCCTTGCATAATTCAAAACATTATAATGGTGACTAATGTTAGTATAAGATGATGTTAACAAACTTCAAGTATATATTTAGGCATTACTTAGTCAGTTCACTGGCTCTGTGACTCTTCTATACTTGTGCTACTGTGACACTAGGTTTTAGTATTGACTATTATAATGATTGATTGTGGCTACTGCTCTGCAAAAGTTACATAGTTGTTTTAACATTAAATGTTATAAATAAATACTCCGTTTCAGAGTGCTTTATTAGTAAATACTTAGTTGCCAGTTTATTAGGTACAGCTAGGTAAAACTAGAGCAGTCTAACCAGATTAATATGCAATAAATGACCATGGAAGAAGCACTGAGACTATGTAAAAGTAGCAATACCTCAGTGTAACAATACTCTATTACCTGTTAAGTTTAGTTCCTTTCCACCACTTGTTAGTAATCAATACTAAGATGTAGATAGCTGGTAGGATTTTCAGACTTACTCATGTTGTGTTATCAAGAAAGAAAGAAAATCAGCTCCAGACCTCTTGTCTGTTTATTCTTGGTTTTCTTTCTTAATCTTCTTCTCAGTATTATTTAATGCAATAAATTTGACATAAATAACTAATTTTTCTGCCCCTTCAGTTAACTCTACCACACCTATCTGTTGTGTGTGTTTTTGCAGAATGCTACAGAGCGGCATGCATACCTGAACACATTCTCCACAGTACCACAGTCTGCCAAGTACGGCATCAACCGCTTCTCTGACCTCTCGCAGAAGGAATTCAGAGGTAGGCTGAAGTTTTTGTCACATATCAGGTGAAATTAATTCACTTATTTTATATCTGTCCAGTGGATTGTTTTAAATGTACTAAGCGTCTTACCCCCCGGATGACTGAATCTGCACAGTCATTGTTTACATGCATATTTGTATCGAGGAATGACTTTGAACTGTATCTGTCTACAGATCTCTACCTGCGAGCAAGTGCTGACAGAGCTCCTCTCTTCTCTGGACCGAAGACAGAGGGGCTCCCAGACAAATTTGACTGGAGGGACAAAGCAGTGGTGGCGCCGGTCCAGAACCAAGGAGAAGTAAGGTTTACACAGATACATGATAGATATACTGTATACGTGGGGATGTACTGTAGGCACAGAGACACAGTTGGGTTACGTTCAAACTAATTAATGTCATTTTTTTATCAAATCTTTTTATCATTAAGAAATGAAGCAATCAGATGATGTTATCATAACAAACAGGTAAGCAATAAACAACCCAAATCTATATAAGGGCACCCATAATAGGCCTCAGAAATTATTAGGGCTGTCACTTGATTCAAATATTTAATTGCGATTGATCACGATTGTCCATAGTTAATCGTGATTAATCGCAAATTTAACGCACATTTTTTATCTGTACAAATTGTACCAAAGGGAGATTTCTCAAGTATTTAATGCTCTTATCAACATGGGAGTGGGCAAATATGCTGCTTTATGTAAATGTATGTATATATTTATTATTGGAAATCAATTAACAACAGAAAATAATGACAAATATTGTCCAGAAACCCTCACAGGTACTGCATTTAGCATAAAAAATATGCTCAAATAATAACATGGCAAACTGCAGCCCAACAGGCAACAACAGCTGTCAGTGTGTCAGTGTGCTGACTTGACTATGACTTGCCCCAAACTGCATGTGATTATCATAAAGTGGGCATGTCTGTAAAGGGGAGACTCGTGGGTACCCAGAGAACCCATTTTCATTCACATATCTTGAGGTCAGAGGTCAAGGGACCCCTTTGAAAATGGCCATGACAGTTTTTCCTCGCCAAAATGTAGTGTAAGTTTGGAGCATTATTTAGCTTCCTTTTCAACAAGCTAGTATGACATGGTTGGTACCAATGGATTCATTAGGTGTTCTAGTTTCATATGATACCAGTGTCTTCACACTCGCTTTAAAACTGAGTCCGCTACAACCTAAATATCACAAGTTGCGTTAATACGTTAAAGAAATTAGTGGCGTTAAAATGAATTTGCGTTAACACGTTATTATCCCGTTAACTTCGACAGCCCTATTAAAATTACATCCACTCCTTCTCCCTCGTTGAAAAATCCAACATCTACCTGCACTGGAGGCTTCAGGTCTCCACATCACAGAGTATGATTGGCTTCCAAACCCGTTGTGATTTCACAAAATCATGATTGAACAGATTTAAGGTGAGCACAAAGAAACTTTCCCCCCTTCAGCAGATTCATTTTGAAAACAGCATTCTAGTGTGAAAGTCAGCACATGCATTCATCTGCACAGTGAAGGTCAAACATCCAAGTGGAGTAACAGTAAGCAAACCACATTTTTGAGTGGACGGGCACTTTAATAATGGTCAAAGGACAAACTAGGCCATTAAGTGTGACTTTTAGTGAGATGGAGCGTTTGCTTGTCCTCGCTGAAGGTTCACTCTCTGCTCTTTTTGTCCCTTATCTCTTTAGTCAGTCAACTTGCCGTCGGGGATGATATTTTCACTGTGAGACTGTTGTCCTGAGGGAAAGACATAGCCCATACAGCAAACAGCCTACAGCATAACATATAGTTTATTCTCTTGAATGCAGGTAAGGCTTATCACTCCAGAGTCTGTACATGGCCACACTCACCTACCTCTCTGCTCTGCTGCAGTGCTTTTCTCTGCTTCTGTCTGTGGACCTGCCAGGGCTGAGCTTCCACAACAGATAGATAGTTGGATAGACAGAATATAAAATGCAGTACCATGCGCAGAGACCCAAAATATCAAGCCACTCACATCTCATAAATTCTTCTTGATTCAGTTTTCCCTCATCTTGATTCCACTTTTATGACTCAAGTGCATTTCATTGCTTTTAAGGAGAGAGCAGATGGTCCTAATATTTTGTATACTCAGCGCGTACTTATCTCCAGTGCAAGCAATAATGACTGATTTTGGTTTCAGTATTGATTTTTAAGCCAAGGAACCACATTGAGCAACAAAATATTGGATTTTTACACGGAGAGCTCAGGTTTTCATCACATTTATGGGAATTTATGCTGAGCAAGTGACCTGAGCATAGTCTCATGCTGTTTGGAGAATGAGATTGCCCGTGCAAATGTTATACAGGAAAAGATGCACTCTCTTACATAATGAAATACTGTGTTTTCTCTAAAAAAAAAAGACTGGTTCCAGGAAAGCAGTGCAATCTACATGAGATATGTAGTATATGAGCCACTTTTGCTCTATTGATCTTCAGCCTTTAAAGCTTAATTCATTAACTGAAGCAGAAATTAAGATTCCCCTCAAGATACAGCATACCTGAGGTGTTTCTGTCAGTAGATGGCAGCAGAAAACAAACTCAGACTGGCCAGATCATCTCACCTCGTCAATGTGTGCAGCATCAACACTCAGTGTAGATTCCTGGCTTTAAAAATTCTGGTATTTGGAACAAATATTTTAAGATTAGTGAGATTTAGCCACCAAACCTAATTTGAACTTGTATCTACATTTTGTGTTAGTCTTATTAAAGATGAATTACAGCATTGATTTGGACAGCACAGATGGCCGAAATGGCAGAGATCATTATTCAAAATAAAACAAGTCTTTATCCCGCTGAAGTGTCGTTTAGCCAAGACACCAACCTCTCTGTTGATGGGGATGAGCAAAATGACACTTTCTCATTCTGATAAGATGTGCTTGTATTCTGGAGTTTGGTTCCTCAACCTTTCTGTGTTGTTTTGTTTTTACTAATTTCTGTGAATTTCCCTTTACAGTGTGGCAGTTGTTGGGCATTTAGTGTGGTTGGTGCCACACAGTCCGCCCACGCTATAGGAGGCTCGCAGCTGGAGCAGCTCAGTGTGCAGCAGGTCCTGGACTGCTCTTACCAAAACGAAGGCTGCAATGGAGGCTACCCACTCAAGGCCCTGAAATGGTTGAAGCAAGTATGTTGATATTTTTTACATGATTTCAGGCCTTTGACGTATTTTCAGTAGGGAGGCACTGATCCAACTTTTTCAGTCCTAATACGATAGCGATACCTGGGCTTTGGGTATCAGCTGATACGAGTACTGATCCGATACCAGTGTATAATTAATAAGCTGTATGCCTCGCTGTGTGGACGTGACTGGGATCAGTCTTTTATGTGGAAGGCAACATAAGGATTGACTTGAACACTGCTTTTCTAATTTATATATATATATATATATAATAATACATAGATATAAATTTACTGAATTATTTATTATTAAAATAAGAAATCGTTCACCAGCAACTTGGTAAAACATCTTCAAAATTAACGGGGATTACAATTCAAGTGTAAACCTTTTTAATGCAGCAACAAATTGGTCAAAACTTAAACAGGAATTAAAATTACTGTATTTAATGTACATAGTATATAAACATAGAATTGAATTTAACAGATCGGCCCCATTGTCACCGATACCCGATCCAGCTATTTGAGTAAGTATAGGTGCATCCTTAATTTTCAAGTCTTAAACAGCTGCTTCCTAAATGGTTCACATTGAGTACAAAGGTAGAATAAACTCCCAGTACTTCACAAACACAATAGATATAATGAATACTTCTCTACTCCCAAAGCGACTGTTTATGAAAGAGGAAACCTGAGGGAAGATATGTGCGTTTAACTTTAGCTAAACATTGTCATGTATTTTAATTAGAGAGATATGTAGAGGCAGTAAGCAAAGATTGCTGTCTCTAGATAGACACAAATTAGAAAACTGCCTGTGCCAGGATTTTTCATAAACAAGATAAAATTGATATTTTGTATTCAGGTAACGCACTCTCTGAGATTAAACTATTTTCTTTTTAGACCAGAGTGAAACTGGTGCCGGAGTCAGAGTACCCCTACAAGGCCGAGACGGGAATCTGCCATTTTTTCTCTCAGTCACATGACGGTGTTGCTGTGAAGAACTTTACTGCACATGACTTCAGGTAAGAGACAATATTTTGCAAGTTTTTTACAAGCAAAAAAAGCTAAAAATTAACAGCACTGTGTTCGGGTAAAATCACATGGAATTTTAACGTGGTTTTCATGAAGCACCAAGGACAGAGAGGTGAGGCGGATCAGATCCTGCGCAATGACAGACAACAGTGTTTACTGTGTCAACACAGACTTGACATCAGTAACACAGCGGTTCTTTACTCTGGCCCAGAGAGTTCCCTTGAGTTAAAGTGAATCAGATCTCTTTTATTTAATATTGAACAGGATCGTGACACACACTCATGCATCTGTAATGCCTGTCATTTTTGTTGTATTTCTATGATAGCAAGGGTCAGGGTCTCTGTCGGTGTTGATGAAGTTTTAATTATTAGTTAACAGAGTTTGAAAGATTGTTGATTTGCCAACCTAATATATATATAAAAATGTCTCTTTTTGTATAGTTTCTTTCACAACTTGTATTTATACATTTTGAAATATAATGATATTTTTTAAATTATTCTTAAACAGAATCTAAAAGTAAAGTAGAGTGAACATGCAATTGTTTTCAAACCAAGCAAATGCCAATGTCATGCTACTAAAAGACCTCTTTATCTCAACAATCCACTGATCCCAGTATGAAAATTTGCCTTTTGACCTGCCCCCGCCCTCAGAAAGGTCAGCGTGCTGGATCATTGAGTTCATCAAGCTGCTGGAATTGGGCACTCGTGCAGATTGGAGACTCAGGGGTCACGGGGGCCTCTTAACCTTCCGGTTCAGGGGCTCATTCAGATAAGCCAGATCTTTACCGCTGCATAGCAAAAGAAAACAGGATCATAAAGTTTAGACAAGACCTCACCTCCTCTCACTGTGTATAGAGTGTAAAATGGCTTTATTCAGTATAGTTTTGGCACAGACCTAGACTCCCTTATGTCATGAACCTGGCAGAGGAGGGCATCACAGCTGTCCCTAGTGGGTATCATCTGCTGGAAGGACAACATGGGGTGGCAGAGGCTGCCCGTATATGTGCAACAGAGAGAATGAGGAAAAACACCAGTTTTATGAATGAGAAGAGCGGAGAGAGGTGAGATGCTGGTTCAGAGAAAATGGTGCAAAAAAGGCCCAGTGACATGTTGAATTTAAGCAATAACCCCCATTTAATATCTAGCTTCAAGTGTATCCTGATGCATTTCACAAAAAACTGACTTAACAGTATAGTTCACATGGCAGTGCCACAAAAAACAGTGTAATCACAGGGCCAGTCTTGCTGCCTCAAGTGTAAATGTTTCCGTTATTCTTCCTCAGTGGTCAAGAGAAGGCAATGATGGGTGAGCTGGTGGAGCGTGGTCCCTTGGCTGCTATCGTGGATGCTGTCAGCTGGCAGGATTACATGGGTGGAATCATCCAGCACCACTGCTCCAGCCAATGGTCTAACCATGCCGTCCTGGTGGTTGGATACAACACTATTGGTACACGCTGTCACTACACAATGAATTAGAATTCAAGAAAGACAGCTGGGATTTTATATTTCACTTGATTAATGTTAATCTTTCAGGTCAAGGAAGTTTTGCAACACGTAGGGCCTGTGAAAGTAATTCAAAGGCAAGATTTTTAGGTAAAAATATGCCAGTCTTAAAGAGACTCTATGTAAGGATCAGAAAGTGCTTGTTAATAGTGACACCTGTGGCCGTTAAGTCAACGACAGTCAGCGCACTGTTGCTCGCGCTTGTGCTCGCACTACCGACGCACACGAGACTGAACATGATTGACAGGCATCATGTTGATTAAGGTTAGCAACGTTAGCCAGCTAAAACCACAATATCACTACATATTTCACATGCTTGGCAGTAATGCTATCGAAGGCCCGGCCGATGTTGATCCTCGTGTTAACTTTTCCTGCTTCAGCCTCCCGACCGTGGTCAGAAGGCACAGGGGAGACACCGTAGTTTTGTTGTTCTCCTGGGCCGGAGTTAACCCCCGTCACTTCACTCGGCCGCCGGGAAACAAGACACGGGAAACCTCTGTTGGTCTTGAGGAGCTGCGGCATTTATATCTGCACAAACTGCAACTTCCACTATACATTCTCTTGATATTCTCAAAGCTAAACTAACTCTCTTCTGCTTCCCTGCTCGCTCGTTTTCTCACACACTCGCTGCCGCCCGCTCTCTCTTGCTTCACCACTCACTTCCCACGTGCACACACACTCTTTGCAGTGGCTCTGCTATTCTCCAAAATGACCTACGCTACTCCTTCAACACTAGTTTTCCTCCAACGTCGGTCATGTTTTTTTTTGTGCTATCGTGTAGTTTGTGTTGTGGTGGGGGCTGGTCGTTTGTTGGCGTTAGCGGACTCCATTTGTGACCGAATGTAAGCTATGCTTGCACACTTGGCCCTGAAGTGGAGCTCAAAATAAAGGCAACTCGCGAGCGCGCATGACATCATATCCGTTGGATTTTCCCGGGAAAAAAAGCCTGTATTCTTCACATTAAAAGCGGTCTGAAGGATGATAGAGGGAACCAAGAAAGTTGCAGAAGGTCTCATTTTTTAGGTTAGGTTACAACATGTTCACACATTGGCAATAAGAAACAATTAAAAAACATTTATATGTGTAAAAACTTACATACAGTCCCTTTAATCATAAATTGCTGCTGCGACAGAGCAGACAGTCTGATCCTCCCTAACTAATTGCTAAAACAAAAGGAGAGTGAAACAAATATTTTAAGAAGCCGTTTAGTTTATTATTGAGCCCCAAAATTACAATATTCTTATATCAAGTGAAATATCTGTTGCACGGTTCCAGTGAAAATTAGGGTTTATTTTGTAATTTTTTCGGTATTGTAGTGACGTGCCTTACTCAGGCTTAGAAAATATCAGCACTAATTTCTAGAATATCCTTTAAAGAAGTAGAACTGCGATGGAAAGATGCCATTATATCATCACTGTGAAATATTTCTGTGTGTTTAAGAAAAAAAAGAATATATGAAACTCAATTATTGTTTGTGAAAACTATTTTTTGCTAGATTTACAGTGTGCAGATTTCGACTTGTGCCTCCTTTGTCCTGTTGATCCTATTCGGTACACGGTGATCAATGATAGCTGGGTCGGTAAACATCAGTCACGCGTGCGCTAGATTTCTAAGTATTGAAGTTCTGATCATTCAGTTACCTCGTAAAGCTTCGTGTCCAAGGTTCAAAACACAAAATCAGTGTGAAAAGTTGTTTTGTGAAGGTCGAATTTGAAGATACAAGATATCTCTTATTTTAACAGCAGAATATTATCACAGCTACCTCACCTGTGTTTCTTGACATTGTTCACACACACATCAGTATTTTTTACTTCTTAACATGAATTATTTCCCACACACTTGTGTTTTGTGGGTATTACACAAGGATATGGGTGATTATATAATAGTCTAAAGTGGTTACATCTGCAATACACACACACACACACACACCTAGTGTTCCTTTACCCTGTAAATAATTTAATCTTGAAATGCATGTTGTCTGTCTTAGGGGATGTTCCATTCTGGATTGTGCAGAACTCTTGGGGAACAGAATGGGGGAATGAGGGTTATGTTTATATAAAAATCGGTGGAAATGTTTGTGGTAAGTATGATCTTTGCCTCTTGTCATTTTTCTGTTTATATCTCCTTTTAGTTTGGTGTTGCTGTCCCCACTATCCCCTCAGGGATTAATACCACATCCTCCTTCTTTTTCCTCAGGTATTGCTGATTCTGTAGCAGCAGTTCTCCTTTGACGAGATTGTTTGCATCTCTGTCATTGTTTGTGTGAGTAAGTGTCTGTGTATGTGTGTGTGTGTGTGTGTGCGTGCGTGCGTGCGTGCGTGCGTGCGTGCGTGCGTGCGTGCGTGCGTGCGTGGTTTCACCGCTGCCAAAATCAAATCAGTCTTCTGTTTGCCTCAAAGTGTCACTTTAAATAATGTTTTTTATTGAAATGTCACCATGTTACATCACAAAAAACAAACACTTTACATGCTGATAAATGTTGGATCATACCTGAGCAGCCTACACACACAACTATAATAATAATAAGAATAAAAGCACTGTACAAAAAAAAGAAAGTATCTTATTACATACATAATAATAATAGTTTTGGATGATATGGCTCATTAATCTATCTATACAGAGAGATCAATTACTGCATAAATAAACAACAAAATTAATGTAACACCATATAGCATACTATACAAAACACATTATTAACATTATGTACAAATTCTATGCTTCATGTTTTACATGTATGCTGTGCACATAGTTCTATTTTAGATGTTGACATTGATTGTCACACAGAGGATTATTCTAACTGTATGTACACTAGTGTCACTAGTCTGAACCTTCCCCATGCCGACATGAAAGATAATACGTTTGTTTAAAGCCATCAGAGCCACCGGTTTGATCACTGCTCTCACTGATCCGTTTGCTTTCAGGTCAGTCACAGTAAATTAACATAATTGTATTGAGAAAACATCTAAGTACATTTTTATCAAGGAGCCATCTGCTATACTTCGTCAGCGGTCAAGATTAGAGTAAAAGAGTCGAGTTTGGCCATTTGAAGTATTCAGGGTCAGACTCTGCGTCACAAGTTTCTGGCGTATGAACCTGTGAGATCAAAATTATCTTACAGGATCCCCCACACTCCCCCACCAAAATAAGGTGCCCCCATTTTTTTGAGAAAACAAACTTTTTCAATGTATATTTCTCAGGTAAATCAGCCTGATGTCGTGCATGTCCGAGCTCACAAGATTGAAACATCGTGTGTCTTCTCTTTACATGTTTTGATGGCCATCTATTCACCTACGCACCTGTCACTAAAACAGCTTCATTCTGCATAATAAATATAGTTTTATTATAAACTATGCGAGTTAACTGGCATCACCTCATTGACTCTCAGAAACAGAATAGCATCATTTTAAATTGAATTTAGTAGCTATGAAATTGAACTGAAGTTGCTCTGAAACTGTATTTGATCCTCACTGAAAATTCAACTCTCTTTATACGTCCACATTCAGTTCTCACTATTCAAATTCAGTTTACTGAGACACACCATCCCGTCGTTCAGGAAGAGCAATCGAGTGCAGATTTACAGAACTTCGGTCTGTTTGATAGTTTGTTTATTGGATTAAATCCAAAATGGCAGAAAAGAGAAAACGACTCGTATTTTTGCTGCTTGGTCTAACCTGTGTGATGGCAGCAAAAGAATGTTTGCTGAGCAGCTGGTTGCTGCCTTTACACAGCTTAGACCCAGTTTGCTTTACTTTATGTCTCACTCCGGGGTTCACAGCGGGCTGGTGGCCACACTGGGTCTGAACTGTAAACCCTAGGATTCATTCTCTGTGTGTAAGCATGTGTTTGACGTAGCGTGGAGCTCGTGCCACCTCACATTTTTCATATGTGAACACCCAACAGTTAAATGATATCATATGATATGACATATGATCTATATTCCATGAAGCATTTAAAGTAATAATTTCCTTTGTAATGATACATTTCTCTGTCCCAGAATCATCCCAACACTGTATCTTTGTGTCCAGGTCCTATTTTTAATGTCCCTAGGAAAACGGGACATCCTTAATTTGGAGCGCTGGGCCCCTAGTCCGAGTCCTCGCTGCTGCAGTAGGAGCTGTCGCAGCATTCGGCCATGTAGAGCAACTTGTGAACGTTGGGATTTAGCTTGGGGATCCAGTGGCGAGGCACCAGGAACGTTGCCAGATTGAACAGATCCACAAACACTTTGTAGCGGTCACTGAAGGGAAAGAAAATCATTTAATAAATATTTAACTCATGCACTCTCACAATATAATGTTACAAATTGTACTTTCTGAAGGACAAAAGCTAAATTAAACTGCTGCCAAAAGTGAATGCATAGCGAATAAAGAACTTCCTTCGAAATGAACTTTAAGTGTAGTTTGTGCATGTCAGGAAGAAGTGACCATATGACAGGTTCATTTAGATAAGCACAGAGTAGCAGTGCCCTGTCCTTATCTAAATAAACTCTGAAGTGTTTAAGATACTTGCAGTGTAAAGTGTTTAATCAGTAGGTTAAAGTTTACAATACCTGACAGTAGATCTCAGGTAGTGGTAGCCAGATGAGCCTCCTGTGCCGGCTTTGCTGCCAATCATACGATGCACCATGCATACGTGATTGTCTAAAACAAAAGACAGAAAGATCCTCTGTGTTATGAGCAATGTTTTGGCTCTGCATGTTTCATCTGAGCTGTAAATTGTTTAGACATAGGAAAGTAAAAACTGCATTTCATGGGAATATGTTGTAGGATTGATCAGCGGGCATAGAGGATGTTATAAGATTCTTCTGCCTCTGAGGTCCTGACCCAACTTTAGCTCTGTAAACTCCCTGGTTATCCAGCTCTGCCCTTAGGCAAAATATGAAAACATTGGTTTCTAGCAGACATGTGCTTCTTCTCCTGCACATTTTTCTTTTCTTGTTCACTGCTGAGCGTATACAGCGGCTGACAGGGATGCTACAGTAACTTACATCGCCATTTTGTCATGAGGGTGTCGATATCCATGAGGGATGTGAGCAGCTGGAAGGGAACCTGGAACCTCGGCTCTTCCCTGAAAGGTAAAAGAAGATTTTAGTATCTACTGTATTTCACTGGGTATGAACATGTTTCTGGGTGGTGTTTCACATTAATTATCTGTCACTGTTAACTCTTGTGTAGCTTTAATGAGTCTTGTGACTAAAAGGTGAAGGAAAGCTGTGAATACCACATACCTGTAGAAGTAGATCATCAGGGCGCCTTGGAGAGCCCGGTAAGAGATCCGCCTCTCACCTTATCAGCAAAATTGAAAACATATTACTTTTTAAGCAAAACTAATTGTCTTTATGTAGTTTTGTGAGCTAGAGCTTAATTCACAAAGTAATGCATATAGCATTGATACAATTTTAATACGAACAGATTATGTGTTTGACAAACACATTGTGACTAGTGCTGTCAAAGTTAATGTGATTATAACGCTAAATAACGGCCAAATTTATGCTTAATTTTGGCGAGGAAAAACTGGCAAGGCCATTTTCAAAGGGGTCCCTTGACCTCTGACCTCAAGATATGTGAATGAAAATGGGTTCTCTGGGTACCCACGAGTCTCCCCTTTACAGACATGCCCACTTTATGATAATCACATGCAGTTTGGGGCAAGTCAGCACACTGACAGCTGTTGTTTCCTGTTGGGCTTGACTTTGCCATGTTATGATTTGAGCTTATTTTTTATGTTAAATGCAGTAATATTTGTCATTGTTTTGTGTTGTTAATTGATTTACAATAATAAATATATACATGCATTTGCATTAAGCAGCATATTTGTCCACTCCCATGTTGATAAGAGTATTAAATACTTAACAAATCTCCCTCAGATAATACATGTGTGATTAATTAGCGATTAACTATGGGCAATCATGCGATTAATATTTGAATCGATTGACAGCCCTAATTGTGACATTTGATTAATCAGTCAGACTTTTCAATTAGTAGAAAGAACTCACCTTTGCTGAGGAGATGGGCATGACGCTTTTCATCAAACAGAGAAGTGAACAGCTCTTTCTGTTTCACCAGCTCAACCATCAGTTCCTCCTTCTCCTCACAATCTGCTATTTTCTTTTTTTTTTAAAAGAAAAGTAACCCGTAAATAAAAAATAAAAAGTCTCTGTCAGTCATCTGTGCACTCCAGGGAGAGCAAAGGAAGTTTGTTCTGAAAGCTGGAATCATCTCTTACCTCGATTTTCTCTTTCTCCTGATTCAGCCCATGAAATATATTGATTTCCAGCCTTTCCCAGAAATTGAATCCATCCACCTCCAAGCCAGGAGTTCTTTCCAGCCACTCCTGTGAAGAACAGCCAAGGGTTTTATCACATTTATTCCCTGGTGAGTAGCAGTTGGGCTTATCCAGAGCAAGATACAGCAGACAGAATGTAGAAAAAAATACAGAAACATACAGTAAAATAAAAGGATGCTTTCTGTAATTAATGCTCGATTAAGTTTAAGAACTGATGACCATGTGCAGGGGCCGTATTCACAAACATTTTGATAATAGAGCTCCTAACTTTGCCTAAACATTTCTAGCTTAGAAGTGATTTAGAAAACTCTTAGCTTAGTGAAACTTTTAGCTTAGTGAGGAGGTGTGGTGGACCCCGTTATTAGCTATGACACATTGTTTTAAAAAGATGATTGGTTGATCAAAAAAAAAAAGAAAAAGAAAAATGCACTCTTGGTGATAATTGGCATAGAATGGCCAATTATTCTGATAGGTCACTTTTCCAAAACAAGTTTGCAAAGTGCTTCACAAACTGAAATTAGAAAGTCCAATGCAGCCAAGAAAGAGAGAGATATTTTAATTCAACTTTATTTCAGACACACAGGTCCATAGATAAACGAAAAAATGAATACAAATCTTAAGAATAAATCAGTGAATATAAGCGTAAAAGAAAAACTCTTTTATAAAACTTAGTTTTTAAAAGAGGACACTGAGGTAATACAATTTAGTCTCTATTAAGACATGGTGTAATTATCAATATTATTTTATGTTGTGTTGAATAAATTGTAAGCCATGCTTCAAAAGTAGCCGACAAAATGTTTGTAATTTTAGTATTTAAACTATTTCATTATTTCATGGCTTTGTTAAATACTCATTTCTGATTGGTCAATCGCGGCGTTCTACGGTCTGTTATTTCTTTATAGCAGACCGTTGCTATGGGTTCTGATGTCGGACTCTGGTGGACCGTTTTTGTGTCAAATTATTGATTTCTTCAGTAAGTAGCCGTGTAATAAGCAGGATAATGTACAGCTAACAGGTCATTGTTGTGAAATAAACCCCTTCAGGGCGATGCAAGACCCCTGCGCATTGCCCTTACGGGGTGTATTTCACAACGACCGACTAGCTGTACATTATCCCTTACTTAACTCACGGTCATTCAGCGTTTGGAGAATATTTCTCCTACCTCTTTGTCTTTCTGCCATTTTCTCCTCTGCTTAAGAAACTCTTAAACCTTTTAAAAGTTCTCCCCACTCCTAACAGTTTTTCACCTTAGGAGCTCTCTTAAGGGCTAACTAAGATGCTTTGTGAATCATTTTTATCTTAACGAGGATCTAGTCTTAACTGTAAGGGGAAAATTCTTAGAATTATGTTACTTGGATCAACTCTTTGTACCAGTAAGCTTTTATGAGTAGGTGGTTGTAAAAACGTACCTCCACTAGTTTTATGAGTGTTGGCTCCTGTTCAGTGGCGAGCAACATCTCGCTCTCGTGGCCCTTGAAATTGTCCCTGTAATGACGTCTGTTGTATGGAACCCTCAGGTTGTCTGGGACGCCGATTTTGTTCTCCAGGATCCGAAATTGAAGGCTTTGGAATCCAGAAGCTGGAGCCAGGTATTCCCTACACACACACACACACACACACACACACACACACAAGTAAGCATACATGCACACAGCACAGACAGAGTGCACTATTATGAAGGAGTGCATCTTATAAAAGTTTTAGAGCTGAAGTAGAACGGGCCAGAGGTTATTTATAAACCTTACCTAAATTCAAAAAAGTCCAAGGCTGTCATTGTTTCCAAAACCGAAAACTGGTCGACCAGCAGTTTGAAGATCATCACGATCCTGTGGATGCGATTGTTGACTTTAAGCATATTGCGTTCGTCTCGGACCTGGAGGAATAGTAAAATATTGAAGGAAATAATTAGCAAACCTTGTAAGCACACATCCTGACACAGCAAAATCTAATCTATAATTACTGAAATAATTAGAGTTTAGATGTTTTCCATCA
Organism: Sebastolobus alascanus; assembly: GCA_916701645.2. NCBI lineage: Eukaryota > Metazoa > Chordata > Actinopteri > Perciformes > Sebastidae > Sebastolobus > Sebastolobus alascanus. The sequence goes on along the minus strand of CAKAOJ020000415.1, from coordinate 12,394 downwards.
TTATTTCATCAACCCAATGTGTGTCTCTTCCAGTAAAACCGTTAGAACGTCAACCCTGGTGATGCACAACATTTCTTATTTTTTCCCGACTAAACTCCAAAGCCAGATAAACTGAATTAAACAAACGATTCCTATTGAATATTACTTCATTTTAGAGCGAGGCACTGTGAGATGTGACTATCATAGTGTTCTCCTCTGAGGATTTTGTACTGTTTTTGTACTCTACTTATTGATTTAATATTTTGCGCAGCGTTCAATCTTCAACACTGACAGCTCACATCTAAAAGATCTGAATTTAATAGTTCAAATTTTTCTCTACTTCAGAATCATTGAACTGATGGTACTTAAAAACTAGAAAATATATATTTATTCTTGTTTTTTACATATATATATATATATATATAAAACCACAATCGCATAACGTTTGTAAGATTCTTTCACACAAAAAATGTGACTTACGTGTCCACTGATGAAGACATGTCGCACTGAATCAAGTTCAAACAAAATCTGTTTGAACCACAGTTCATAGGCTGAAATAAAAGACAAAAGGTTTAAGCATCATAAATATTTTAGTACAATATTACAAGGTAAACAGGTCAGTAAGCAGTTGGGGCCAATTACACTACAAAATATGCCCATTTAAACAAATTACTCTCCTGTATTATACATATTGCCGACATACATGAAACCTGCCTTGGCGGAGGTCTGCGCTCTCCGAGTGCACTTCTAGTTATTATTTTAATACAAGTGTAACTGCATTGCAAACCCCAAAAAACAAAAAAAGACTAAATACAAAATTAAAACAACTATTTAATTTCTGCGGGACAAGTAGAAAAAAAGGCTCTTAAACACTTTAAAGCTAGTTTTACCTTGATGGGTGACAATGAAGAGGTGCTCATCATGGATCTTATGACCCGATACTTCACTCTGCAACACCTGGGCTGAGACTATTTTGTCGAGCTGATAATTGAAAAGAAATGAAGCACTTAACTTAAAAGCACAAATTTGAAGTTCCAGTACATATCTTTCTTTACAAAAAGCGGTGTTTTTTACCTGCAGGTAGTCTCCATAGATGATTCCTCCTTTACTGGCCTTGTTAACCCCTGCCTGAGAGGCATCCTCATCTTCCTCTCTTTTGGGAGGCTTGTTTTTGAATAACCTGCAGTGCGAAGAGAGAAGGCGTTTTGTTAGTTAGGTTTTCCCATCAGATCAGTAATAATGATGAATCGTTAGAGGGCTGCATTAGAACTCCTTTAGAGAACAATTTAAACTTACAAATGCCTCTTCTCAAAGTACGGACATCCACTCATGACTTGTCCAAATCAGTTGCAGCAAAGATGTGTTCTTCTTCCTCGATGTATGTTTACTAAAATTGTCTTCAACACAATCCAGACTTTTAATGACTCCCCTCATCCAATCATTCATGAGGATACAGTCAGCATCCATACCCGCCTCTATTTGCCCCATTGAGCTGTTGTTTACCTTGAACTAGGATCACCTTCTGGACTTTGTTTGATCTGCTAAAAGACCAGTGACCTTTTCAAAGAATGAAATGGAAAACAACTTTTACTCAAGTAACAGGAATATCAAATATATTCAACATAAGAAGATTTGAAATGTGTAATTATTGCGCTAGACCTTTATACTGACGGAGTGGAGTGCTTACGTATATTTATTGGCATCACAGATTTGATGTCCTGGCTGGCAAACCTGATATGTACTTTTAACTTTTTTTTATTTTGCCATAAAAGTTCTAAATAATTAATTGAATTTTAAAAAGAGGAAGAATATGTGTAAATCAATTTAAAGACCATTAGAGCTTGTTTTAAACAACAACCAACTAAGAGGTTTGATTTCTGTTTGACCGATACTAAAACCACTTTATTAATTTATACTGTAAGGCGCTCAAAGAAAAAAAAAAGTTAAATTAACTAATTAGGGGCTGGTTAGCATGCTGCCGGTCCCTCTTGTGTTAACGGTCATGTTGACATTAGGAAAGAGAGATACCTGGTTGCTCTGTGTACTCAACTGTAATTCTAAAATATGCCAGGTGTTTTGTGGAAAAATCAGGATAGATAGGAAGGAAATCCAGACACTCCAAAATAGTAAGTGGCAATGAGGGAGAATATATTAAAAAGCCTTTATTATAGTGGCTAAATCATTAAAAAAGCCAAAATGTTTTGATCAGTGTAGGTCTTTGCCAGGGCATTTAACAAACAAAAACAAAACATGTTGGCTTTTTTAATGATTGAGCCATTATAATTAAAGGCTTTTTAATATTTCCTCCCTCGTTGCCACTTGTACCAATATTTGGATTATTTGGAGTGCCTGGATTGCCCTCCTGTTAATGTTGACATTATTTTAATTTTTAACCAATAACTCTTCTTTTGACATTCTTTAGCCACCGCAAAAACAAACACTGAATCACCACGTAAGTCTTCTAAAAGCTCTCTGGCAATCATTGATGCCACACTGTAGGTAATAGGATGCTGTTTATTATTTATTTAACCTTTATTAAACCAGGCTAGTCAATTAATAACAAATTATTTACAATGGCAGCCTGGCAAAAGGCAAAGCCACTTGTGGGAAGTGGGTAGGGGCTCAACAGAAATAGAAGTTAAAAAGACAGCACGTCATGCAGACAGGCATACAAAAAATGGGCAGTACCAGACAGACAGTATCAGCCAATACAACAACAGAACAAGAGTAGCATACACATTGAACTCCTCTGCGATTTGGTCAATGTTTTGATTTACCTCAGAACATCATTGGAGATGTGTGGTTCCAAGGTCCTCTATAGAGAACTGTACATAATGTTAAAGAAAGTACACAGAGCTCATGTTGCATATGTTTGTGTTTCTGTGAATCTGCCAAATCAGATATACATATCTTTAGAGATAGAGATGTGTTCAAGCGCTACTCAGTAAATAGGTGTATTATATTATAACGCTATCATGATGCGTTCAAATGTAATCTTGTAAAATGTAGTTTTTGGCGAGAAAATTGAATAATCAGGTTTTTGAAGGAGATGTTTTCACAGCAATATAAAATAGATCATAGAGAGGGAAATATGACCTGTTTAACTTCCTAACACTAGCTCTAAGCAGCTTATAATATATCATTAGAACTACTAATGCCAAGATTTACTTTAATCAAAGCAAATATTTAAATAAAAATACAATAATTTATTCCCTAATCATTTGAATTGTGTGTTTTTATGCAAATATCCACTATAGATGACAATAACAAAGTAAAGGGGAACACTTAGATTTTTTGACGGTTGGAATGAAGCACAAATGTAACACGGAAGTGAAAGCAGCGCTCTGTTTATTTAAAGGTGAAAATGCAATCGAAATATTTTGTTCCTAAAGTCTATGAATAATCGTGATGAATAATCATGATCTCAATATTGATCAAAAATAATGGTGATCATTTTGGCCATAATCGTGCAGCCCTACCATCCAAAGCTTGTTGGGAGCTGAAAATGTCCTTTCCTGTTATGCCTGCATTATCGACTGTCATATTCAGTTCATTGGTAATATTTGTTTGTTTACTTTCACAATTGGCTAGATTGGTTAAAATAATTATAGGCTTGTCCTTCCCTACCACCCGAACCACACCAGAACACTGTCAATCGCAACGAGCAAATTCTTTTTGAACAACAGTTAACCCAGTTTCATCAGTGAAAGACTCAAAATCCTCATCCCACTCTCTCTAAATCTCTCCAAGATCATTAGCGCCCTTGTTTTTCACCCACATTCTTTGTAGACTTCTCAAGTAAAGTCCCAACAGCCTGTGCAACTGTCCTCAGAAGATCAGAGGGATGATAACAAGCAGCTATTTCTGAATTGGGACATGGTACAAGCCTAGCAATATAAGACTGCAGAGTGAAGAAGAGCAGAAGCAGCCCCAAAATGCTTTGTTCTTGTTCCTATTTAGCTGGGATTCTATTGAGAGAGAGAGGGGGTACAGAGGACGAGAGGCTCGAGACGAGATGAGACCGTCGGTGTAAATCTTCGAAGCTTTAACAGGCCTGTCCATCTCACTGATAGGACGCACGTGTCATTACACATTATCTCCAATGTCTGAGTGAGTCACTGATTAACAGAAAGCAAGACAACAAAGATATGGGCTGTTTTTAGTGCCATGTGAGACCCCAAATGAAAACTCTTTTCCTCTCTCATGCTGTTTGTCCTTGGAATTGAGCTGTTGTTGTGTTAAATGTCAGCCCTGCCATCTGCTACCTTCATCTCCACATCTTAATTTTAGACTTGTTGTACTCTCAAATTATCATTTTTAGGAGCTTCAACAATAATTAACTCCTAAACATAATCCATGTATTTATCACTTGTAAGCTGTCAATCGATTAAAATATTTACACCGACTTTTTACGACAAACTATACGATAACATAATGACTATTTTTGACATACTTCGACGTATATGGTGAATCTTTTCAACAAAATATACTGTGAAATTTTTATAATTTTTTTCTACTATGACCTTTTTTTTTAACTCTTTTTTCGACGTTCTATACTAAGACTTTTTCTTTGACATACAATACTATGACTTTTTTAATTCTTTTTTCGACATACTATACTATGCCTTTTTTTACTCTTTTTTCGACATACTATACTAAGAATTTTTCCTCGACATATTATACTATGACTTTTTTTACGACTTTGTTTTGACATACTATACTATGACTCTTTTACAACTTTTTTTCAACATACTATACTATGACCTTTTAACGACTTTTGGCGATGACTTTTTTTACGACTTTTTTCAACATAATTTTGACATGTTTTCATCATTTTCTGTGTTTCAGTTCTGGTGTGAACCTGCCAGTGTTCGGAAGCTCGTCTGACGAAAGAGGTCTTCGTCAGAAACTCCTTCCTGTCTGAGTGTTTGCCTCCTCCTTCCCCTTCAGTATGGGACAATACTTTGAGGTACCACACCAAGAGACAACCATCTACACCTTTAAAGTTTTGTTTCTATTATCAACTTGATTTAAAATGTCTTTAGTCTTCCTCACGATAATGTAGCGCTGCCTGTCTGTTCTGTTGTCATGATCCGACAGAAAACCGATCAGTTTTTTCTAATAGAAACAAAACAAGGACATATTTAGTTTGTCTTGGTGACCATGTTTCAGCCCCATTTGTACACTTTGGAGTCCCCCAGGGGTCCATTTTGGGGCCAACTTTATATAATCGTGCTTTGCCACATTATTCGTAGGTATGGCATTTATATCCACCTCTATGCTGATGACTTTTTTTATGACATTTTTTATGAAATACTATACTATAATCTCTTTTATTTGTCAGAGTATTTGATTGCTGTCGGGATCTAATAAGAATTTCAAAAAATATAACAAAATGTTTTTGAAGGTTACCAACCATGATTACCAACCCTAGCTTTAAGAAGACTTCAACGATTATTATCCATTGAACATTTGTCGCCAGTTCCATGTAATAGCTTTTTACTTGCTAATAACCACATTTTAACCAAATATCTGTTGCTTCCCATTAAATGTTATTCAGAGAAATTACAGAGACAAAATACCAGAATCATAAATACTTTATTGATCCCCAGGGGGAAATTGGGGCGTTACAGTTGATCTTATATAAACATAAAGAAATGTAAGAAAATAGAAATAAAGCAGTAAGTAACATGTAAATTATTTACATAATGCTACAATATATTACACAATATATGTAGAGAAATATAAGAAATGAGTATATAAGAAATATGTACAAAGATTTGCATTCAGACCTACAATATACTGTATAACCACAGTGCAAATAACTAAATACAAAATGCTGAGAATTGGGATCTATTAAGTTTGTTAAATATAAATGCCAGAAAGGTATCATTAAGAATTAAATAAGAATACTTCTAGAAATGTATAGTATAAATGCAGTATTACTGATAGATTATTGCACAAATTATTGTATAGCCCGAATACTCACAGTGAGTATTTGTTCTAGCTTTTTACATACTATTTCCCAAAATATATTTTTTTGACATTTCTAAAAACACGTGAGTGATCTACATTCAGGGTTGCAAACACATGTAAGGTGAAAAAGGATAGAGCTACCCGAAATTGGAAAAAAAAGTGACGGCATGATGTCATATAACCATGTGACCAAGGCCTGTGTTAAATAAATAGGAAATTGTATTTAATATACTCAGATCAATAAGAGACAGCCAGATGTTAAGTAGTAAATTACATTTTTTTGATGAAGGAATGCAAACATCCTCTTACTTCTGACTGTCTTTAACTCTAATGATTTTCCTTATTCAGCTGATCTGAGACCTGCTTGTTGACGTAGTGCTTGATCTTGTTTCAGATGTCTTGTTTTTCCAGAGTATTCCCTTCAGAGGTGAGCTGGTTAAAGGACCGAGTGTTGGATGCAGTATCACTGTTAAAGGAGAAACCAATCAGAACGCACAGAGGTAAACATATTTTAAAATGATAAGAATCAAACATTTTAATATTTCCGTGTTTTGAACCAGAATCAGGTGTTTCTCAGCTGTAATTTCGACATGTTTTCATCATTTTCTATGTTTCGGTGTGAACCTGCGAGTGTCCGGCAGCAGCGACATCACTCTTCATCTGAACCCTCATCTGAAGAAAGAGGTCTTTGTCTGAAACTCCTGAGTGCTGGGGCTCCTTCCACTTCCAGGTAGGCAAGACAAACTACATTATGATCTTTTTAAGACTTTTTTCAAAATACTATTCTATGACTCTTGTCGACATACTGTACTGTGACTTTCTTTTACTCTTTTTTCGACATACTATACTCTATTAAATAAAAATACATTTTCATGTAGTGAGTAGTATGTAATATGTCTAAAATATTGACTTAATTGACTTTTTTTTCATGATATTTTTTTTCGACATGCTATACTACGACTTTAATTTCATGAAAATTTCCGACACGAAAATTTTCATGAAAAAGAGGCAAAATGTGAAAAAAGTCATACAATAGTATGTCGAATATTTTCATGAAAAAATTTATAGTATTTTATGTCGAAAAAAAATATCATGAAAATTTTCTGAAAAGAAAGTCATACTAGTGTTTCGAAAATTTTGTGAAAAAAAAGTCATAGTATAGTGTCGAAAATTTTCTGAAAAAAAAGTCATACCATAGTACTTAGCAAATTTTATGAAAAAGCTAATTCTCAGCTGTAATTTCGACATGTTTTCATCATTTTCTATGTTTCGTTGTGAAGCTGCGAGTGTCCGGCAGCAGCGACATCACTCTTCATCTGAAACTCCTGAATGCTGAAGCTCCTTCCACTTCCAGGTAGGCAAGACATACTACATTATGATCTTTTTAAGACTTTTTTCAAAATACTATACTATGACTCTTGTTGACATACTGTACTGTGACTTTCTTTTACTCTTTTTTCGACATACTATACTAAATTAAATAAAAAAACATTTTCATGTAGTGAAATTTTAAACTACGAAAATTTCATCAATTTTCAAAAAAGTCATACTATAGTATGACTTTTTTCATAAAAATTTCGGAATTTTAAACTGAGTTTTTTTTCCACCAAATTAATCGACAGACTATACTATGCCTTTTGTTCATGAAAAATTTTCGACATTCTATACTATGACATTTTTTTACGAATATTTTCGAGAATTTTCATGAAAAAAGTCATACTATAGTATGACTTTTTTCATGAAAATGTTCGAAATTTTAAACTGAGTTTTTTTTCCACCAAATTAATCGACAGACTATACTATGCCTTTTTTCATGAACATTTTCGACATTCTATACTATGACATTTTTTTACGAATATTTTCGAAACATTTTCATGAAAAAAGTCATACTATAGCATGTCGAAAATATTCGTAAAAAATTGTCATGATATAGAATGTCGAAAATTTTCATGAAAAAAGGCATAGTATAGTCTGTCGATTAATTTGGTGAAAAATAAACTCAGTTTAAAATTTCGAAAATTTTCATAAAAGTCATACTATAGCATGTCTTTTCATGAAAATTGACGAAATTTTAAACTGAGTTTTTTTTCCACCAAATTAATCGACAGACTATACTATGCCTTTTTTCATGAACATTTTCGACATTCTATACTATGACATTTTTTTACGAATATTTTCGAAAAATTTTCATGAAAAAAGTCATACTATAGCATGTTGAAAATATTCGTAAAAAATTGTCATGATATAGAATGTCAAAAATGTTCATGGAAAAAGGCATAGTATAGTCTGTCGATTAATTTGGTGGAAAAAAAACTCAGTTTAAAATTTCGAAAATTTTCATAAAAGTCATACTATAGCATGTCTTTTCATGAAAATTGACGAAATTTTAAACTGAGTTTTTTTTCCACCAAATTAATCGACAGACTATACTATGCCTTTTTTCATGAACATTTTCGACATTCTATACTATGACATTTTTTTACGAATATTTTCGAAACATTTTCATGAAAAAAGTCATACTATAGCATGTCGAAAATATTCGTAAAAAATTGTCATGATATAGAATGTCGAAAATTTTCATGAAAAAAGGCATAGTATAGTCTGTCGATTAATTTGGTGAAAAATAAACTCAGTTTAAAATTTCGAAAATTTTCATAAAAGTCATACTATAGCATGTCTTTTCATGAAAATTGACGAAATTTTAAACTGAGTTTTTTTTCCACCAAATTAATCGACAGACTATACTATGCCTTTTGTTCATGAAAAATTTTCGACATTCTATACTATGACATTTTTTTACGAATATTTTCGAGAATTTTCATGAAAAAAGTCATACTATAGTATGACTTTTTTCATGAAAATGTCGAAATTTTAAACTGAGTTTTTTTTCCACCAAATTAATCGACAGACTATACTATGCCTTTTTTCATGAACATTTTCGACATTCTATACTATGACATTTTTTTACGAATATTTTCGAAAAATTTTCATGAAAAAAGTCATACTATAGCATGTCGAAAATATTCGTAAAAAATTGTCATGATATAGAATGTCGAAAATTTTCATGAAAAAAGGCATAGTATAGTCTGTCGATTAATTTGGTGAAAAATAAACTCAGTTTAAAATTTCGAAAATTTTCATAAAAGTCATACTATAGCATGTCTTTTCATGAAAATTGACGAAATTTTAAACTGAGTTTTTTTTCCACCAAATTAATCGACAGACTATACTATGCCTTTTTTCATGAACATTTTCGACATTCTATACTATGACATTTTTTTACGAATATTTTCGAAAAATTTTCATGAAAAAAGGCATACTATAGCATGTCGAAAATATTCGTAAAAAAATGTCATGGTATAGAATGTCAAAAATGTTCATGAAAAAAGGCATAGTATAGTCTGTCGATTAATTTGGTGGAAAAAAAACTCAGTTTAAAATTTCGAAAATTTTCATAAAAGTCATACTATAGCATGTCTTTTCATGAAAATTGACGAAATTTTAAACTGAGTTTTTTTTCCACCAAATTAATCGACAGACTATACTATGCCTTTTTTCATGAAAATTTTCGACATTCTATACTATGACATTTTTTTACGAATATTTTCGAAAAATTTTCATGAAAAAAGTCATACTCTAGCATGTCGAAAATATTCGTAAAAAAATGTCATGGTATAGAATGTCGAAAATTTTCATGAAAAAAGGCATAGTATAGTCTGTCGATTAATTTGGTGGAAAAAAAACTCAGTTTAAAATTTCGAAAATTTTCATAAAAGTCATACTATAGCATGTCTTTTCATGAAAATTGACGAAATTTTAAACTGAGTTTTTTTTCCACCAAATTAATCGACAGACTATACTATGCCTTTTTTCATGAAAATTTTCGACATTCTATACTATGACATTTTTTTACGAATATTTTCGAAACATTTTCATGAAAAAAGTCATACTATAGCATGTCGAAAATATTCGTAAAAAATTGTCATGATATAGAATGTCGAAAATTTTCATGAAAAAAGGCATAGTATAGTCTGTCGATTAATTTGGTGAAAAATAAACTCAGTTTAAAATTTCGAACATTTTCATAAACGTCATACTATAGCATGTCTTTTCATGAAAATTGACGAAATTTTAAACTGAGTTTTTTTTCCACCAAATTAATCGACAGACTATACTATGCCTTTTTTCATGAACATTTTCGACATTCTATACTATGACATTTTTTTACGAATATTTTCGAAAAATTTTCATGAAAAAAGTCATACTATAGCATGTCGAAAATATTCATAAAAAAATTTCATGGTATAGAATGTCGAAAATTTTCATGAAAAAAGGCATAGTATAGTCTGTCGATTAATTTGGTGAAAAATAAACTCAGTTTAAAATTTCGAAAATTTTCATAAAAGTCATACTATAGCATGTCTTTTCATGAAAATTGACGAAATTTTAAACTGAGTTTTTTTTCCACCAAATTAATCGACAGACTATACTATGCCTTTTTTCATGAACATTTTCGACATTCTATACTATGACATTTTTTTACGAATATTTTCGAAAAATTTTCATGAAAAAAGGCATACTATAGCATGTCGAAAATATTCGTAAAAAAATGTCATGGTATAGAATGTCAAAAATGTTCATGAAAAAAGGCATAGTATAGTCTGTCGATTAATTTGGTGGAAAAAAAACTCAGTTTAAAATTTCGAAAATTTTCGTAAAAGTCATACTATAGCATGTCTTTTCATGAAAGTTGACGAAATTTTAAACTGAGTTTTTTTTCCACCAAATTAATCGACAGACTATACTATGCCTTTTTTCATGAAAATTTTAGACATTCTATGCTATGACATTTTTTTACGAATATTTTCGAAACATTTTCATGAAAAAAGTCATACTATAGCATGTCGAAAATATTCGTAAAAAAATGTCATGGTATAGAATGTCGAAAATTTTCATGAAAAAAGGCATAGTATAGTCTGTCGATTAATTTGGTGGAAAAAAAACTCAGTTTAAAATTTCGAGAATTTTCATAAAAGTCATACTATAGCATGTCTTTTCATGAAAATTGACGAAATTTTAAACTGAGTTTTTTTTCCACCAAATTAATCGACAGACTATACTATGCCTTTTTTCATGAAAATTTTCGACATTCTATGCTATGACATTTTTTTACGAATATTTTCGAAACATTTTCATGAAAAAAGTCATACTATAGCATGTCGAAAATATTCGTAAAAAATTGTCATGATATAGAATGTCGAAAATTTTCATGAAAAAAGGCATAGTATAGTCTGTCGATTAATTTGGTGAAAAATAAACTCAGTTTAAAATTTCGAAAATTTTCATAAAAGTCATACTATAGCATGTCTTTTCATGAAAATTGACGAAATTTTAAACTGAGTTTTTTTTCCACCAAATTAATCGACCGACTATACTATGCCTTTTTTCATGAACATTTTCGACATTCTATACCATGACATTTTTTTACGAATATTTTCGAAAAATTTTCATGAAAAAAGTCATACTATAGCATGTCGAAAATATTCGTAAAAAAAGTATGTAAATGAAAATTTGTGAAAAAAGTCATTAAATTGTCAATTAATTATGAAAAATCAGTTTAAAATTTTAAAAATTTCAAAAATATACTTGCATTTTTTTCAAAAAATGACAAATTTTAAATGATTTTTTCATCAAAATTTATCGACAAAATACACTTTTTTACTGAATATTTTACATTCATTATGACATATTTTTAAATATTTTGAAAAATTTTCAAAAATTATATATGAATGTCGAAAATATCTAAAAAATTTCATGAATAAATGTCAAATTTTCGATTAAAAATGCTAAAATTGTATTATGATAAAAAATCAATTAAATTTGAAATTCGAAATTAACTTTAAATTCTTTTCATAAAATTCGACATTTTATAAGTTTTTTCAAAATTTTTTCTAACTATGCATTTTTTCAATGAATTTTTCGACAATTTTATGAAAAATTTCTTAGCATTTTTCAAAATATTCAAAAATTTATGTATAGAATTTTAAAATTTCGAAAAAAGTATAAGGTATAATTGTGAAAAAATTCAGTTTAAAATTTCAAAATTTTCATAAAAGTCAAAATACATGTCTATTATGAAAATTGGAAATTTTAAAATTTTTTTTCACCAAATTAATCGACAGACTATACTATGCCTTTTTTCATGTTTTCGATCTATATTAACATTTTTTTACGAATATTTTAAAATTTTCATGAAAAAGTCTTATAGCATTTAAAAATTCGTAAAAAATGTCATGATATAGAATGTCGAAAATTTTCGTGAAAAAATTCATGAAAACGTAATTATGTCGAAAAAACATTAAAATGTCATATTTAAAAAACTATAATTTTCATGAAAAAGCATATATAGCTGATTTTTTCTGAAAAATACAATTTAAAA